>CM044958.1:8004619-8331578 GCA_024516035.1 Bactericera cockerelli | reverse complement strand
AAAATTAAAAATCCATTTTCAATTTTGTGCTTACACCTACCTATTTTTCATTTCAAGTTTTAAAATCATTCAGTGTGGACACCAAATTGAAAATGGCTTAAAAAAATGGCGTTTTTTACTTGTTTTTTCCCCCCGATTCAAAGTCTTCGTTGAATTCTATACAACTTCGAGTACTCACAAGATAGTTTAAGAGAATATCTACAGGTTGGTCCATGCGACAATATTAGTTTAAACACCATAACTTTTTAATTTAAAAAAACCGAAGTTTTGCTTGCATTTTAAGTCTTTCTGTTCAATTCTACGACTCTTTTACTGATGTCCACAAACAGTGTGTTGCAAAAAAATTATGTCTCACCCTGTAGGTTTGTTTTTTGATATGACTAACGAAAAATTGGGCGGAGATTCTTAATTCGTAATAAAAATTAAAAAAAAAACAAGTAATTATTTTACTTATGAACCACCCTGTATGAAAATTCTTGCTGCAAATTGAAAATGCGTGTTTTCATTACACAAACAAAATTCAGGTCGATTCATTTAAAAATCGAAAGTTGACACCTCAATTTCTGACTTATGAACCTCCCTGTATAAAAAAATTCATGACTGAAACCGCATAATTAGGACATGTACCTTTGAATTTTTTATTTTACAAAAACTCTTTCAGGAGCCGAGTAATTTGAGGTGTCCAACTTTGGTGGGACACTCTGTATATCTCGAGATTTTTAGAACCCGTCCCTAATTTACAAGTAAGTACCTACCTAATGTCAACTCGAGTGACATTTGTCTGTATGTATATTGCAGGAACTTTTTTTTTTTTTTTTTTTTTTTTTTTTTTTTTTTTTTTTAATACAACATCAACACTTGCCAGCTTTTTAGGGCTAGACAAGCAATTACAGATGCGAATATATTTATTGTGTGTTTATGTACAATCATATAATATATAGGTATACAATACATACTGATAGCTTAAAATTAAGGTGAATATAATCAAAACATAACATAGAAGAAATAAACAAGGTCTAATATTAATCTGGGCACTATCTAGTTGATTCGATTATGATTGCTGAATGATAATGAATTGTACGAGTGGAATGTGCATATCTATAGTAAACAATCTACATATAGTAAACAATATTATCATGCTGTCAATGTCTTAATCTGATGAGTCAGATTACAGAGATATAGAGTTACTTATGTTTGATGTTCAAGTGTTGTTTATTTTTGTGTTGATTACTACTCGTATGGATAAAACAGGTCTGGTTTGTTTTCGATGTTATTATAGACATTCATTGCAGCTATTATTGGAGATTTAAATAAATTTGGATGAACAGCGAATAGTGTGGTTGGGTCAGTACGGAGTCTTGGATTAGGGACCTTAATATCAATTTTGGATGTGAGATATATGCTATTAATTTTGTTTGTTAGTAAATTTTTGAGAAATTTAATTTGATTGTCCCTAAATCTGGATTCAATAGAGTCAATGACTAGATGTTCAATCAGTAATTTGTAGCTTAAGTTGGAGGGGTATTTAGGGTAAAAACCATTGATTTTTTGAAAAAGGTATCGTACGAAATTAGCTTGTACTTTTTCAAGTTTCATAATTTGGGTTTTTGTTTGTGGAGTCCATAGAGCAGAACAATATTCTAATTTCGAACGCACTATACTTTTGTATAAGAGTGTAATAGTGTCTATATCACTAATGGGGGTGCAGCATCTTATGACCATCCCTAGTCTCCGGTTGGCCGCACCTATTGTTTTATCTATGTGTGCATCCCAGTTCAAATTTGAGCTAAATGTGACACCAAGATCTGTAAATGTTTCTTACGTTTTGTAGGGGAGTTTTATTGACTTCATATGGATTTTGTATGGTGTTCTTTTTAGTGGTTAATGTCATTTTGAAGCATTTGTTGGGGTGAAAGTGTAGACCAACCGATGCAAGCCACTTTTGTGAGGAGTTTAAATCTTCCTGCAATAAAATACAGTCGTTATAAGATGTTATTTTCTTGTATATTTTTAAGTCGTCTGCGTATAATTGAAACTGAGAGTTTTTTATGTGCTTTCTGATGTCATCAAATGTTAGAATAAATAAAAGGCTACTAAGTTTTGAACCTTGCCCTACTCCTGATGGTGGATAGAAGGGTTTAGAAAGGTGGTTTTCGAACAAAACTTGATTTTTTCTCTGACATAGATAGCTCTTCATTAGTTGGACAAGAGGGGTAGAGAACCCTATTGATTGTAGTTTGTGTATTATGGCTGCGTGTGAAATAGAGTCGAAACATTTAGATATATCGCTGTAAATTACATCAATTTGAGCTTTTTCAGATATGACACGAGCGACGTAGTCGCAGAATTCAGTAAGGTTACTGAGTGTGGATTTTTGTTTTACGAAGCCGTGTTGATTGGGAGATACGTTACTGAAGATGAAATTTGAGATTTTATTGTACAGAGCACATTCATAGATTTTTGCCAGTGTATTAAGGGTTGAAATGGGTCGGTGGTTGTTAATTTCCACATTATTACCTTTTTTGGGGATCGGTTTTATAATAGATTCTTTTAATTTGTCTGGATATACTGCTTCTCGTAATGATTGATTAATTAAGTTAGTTAGGGGTTTTAAAAGGGTATCTAAGCATTTTTTGAACAGAATTGGTGGTAATCCATCGGTACCAGGTGATTTTTTTACCGGTATTTCTTGAACAGCTTTTTTAATGTCGTCTTTTGTGAAGTATTCAATATGAAGGTGTGTGTTTGAGTTTGAATATATTTGTTCCGGTGAGAGTGATGCTGTAGACTCTGGGACTCTTGTGTTATTGTTGTGTGATTTAAGAAAATGTTGTGCAAAGGTGTTGGCTATTATTTTAGGATCGACTAAGTCTTTACCTTCATGTTGTACTGATTTCTTGTTAGAGAGAGCTTTCCTGTTTTTGTAGAATTTCCAAAATTGGGAACTATCTTTTTTTATGTTTTGGGACATTTTTTGTACATAGTTTTGGTAATTTATTTTAATTTGAGATTTACATAACTTACGCAGTTGCTTATATTTGTTCTGTTGATTTGTGGATTTATTTTTTTGTTTTCTTAGTCTCTCTTTACTTTTAAATTTCATTTTTGTGTCATGCGTCCACCATATAGGATATTTATATTTGGTGTGCGTGTTTTTGTACTTTGGAACGTGTTGTTCTAAAATTTCAAATATTTTCTGATAAAATTGGTCCAGATTTTGGTTGCAATCTTTTGAATCCAGATTTATTACATCAGACCATTGTATTTTAGCTAACATGGTATTGATCAGGGTAAAATTAGCGTTCGTAAAATTAAATTTATTGTTTTCTCCTATATTTATATTTTTTGAATTTGATATATTATTTCTAGCATTTTGTAATTCTACATTAATTACTAAAGGTGGATGGTGTCTATCGGCTTTTACAAGGCCTTCATCAGCTTTTTCTATATTTACATTTGTTTTTTTCCTCCTAATTGAAAACTGTTTGGATATATTGGTTAGACATAGGTCAAGGGTACGTGAGTTGCTGTTCTTTATTTTATTGAATGACTCTAAATTTAGTGTGTTCATGAGTTTGTGAATTTCATAAACTTGCGTGTTACCATTAATATTGGTGTTATCATCAAATTCTGGTATATTGAAGTCTCCTATTATCATTATGTTTTTTCCCAAAAGATTGGTGTCGGAACAAATATTGCTCACAAAAGATTTAATTGTTTCATTACTAACAGGAGGTGGAAAATAACAAATGCAAAAAAGTAGTTCCTGACCATATATTTGACATTTGATCCACATGATCTCATTTTCGCGTGTGCAAATATTAAGATTTCTCAGGGGAGTTGCTTTATAATCTCGTTTACAGCTGAATAATAAACCCCCACCTCGTTTTTTACAGGTTAAAGGATCTCTGTCTTGACGATAGATATCATATCGCTTATTGTCAAAGAGTTCATTATTCCCTATGTCTTCAGATAACCAAGTTTCTGTTATTATAATAATGTCATAATCCTCACTGTAAGTGTTGTAAAAGAAGTTGGCGTGTTTTCGCTTTATGCTATTGGCATTTTGATAAAATATACGAATTGCTTTTGTTGTTGAGATCATGGGAGTGTCATGTTGTCTAGAGTCTAAACTTATGTCTAAACTTAAATCTAAATTTTCTGAGAAGTGGTTCTCAAAGTCATTCTGTGGTTCTAGAGCCGTTTCATTAATAACTTTGTCTGGGGAAGCCAAAAATATGACTTACTTCATTGTTGGGTTGAATACCTGAGGGTTGCGTATAGTAATTATTATTATAATTATTACGCTCTAGTTGAGTCGGTGAGGTTGGGTGATTCGAATGATGCAGCGGCTGATTATAAGTGTAGTGTGCTACTGGATGTAGTGATGCCGCTGGCGGGTTGTTGAGATGAATTGAATTTGATGTGGAGTTGTGGTGAAGATGATGATGATGATTAGAACTTGTTGCTGACTGGTGGTTTTGCTTTTGAGGTTGATATTGATGCAAGCTATACAGCTGACTTAATACTTGTTGTTGCTGAATCATGAGCTGTTGTATCAGGTGCTGTTGTTGTTGTTGGTGTTGGCCCATGATCTGTATTTGTTGAATTGATGGCTGCATAAATTGTTTAAGCGACATAAGATGATGATCAACTGGTTGATGTGGCAATACTTCTTGTTGTGCTTGTGTTTGTTGTGAAGCTGGTTTTTGTAACGGCATTTTCTGTTCAGATTTTGATGATCTAGGCAATGCTTGTTGCTGCAATGATGGCTGTGGGGCTTTGTTAATTTTTTGAGTATTATTATTTTGTTTATGTGGTAGCGGCTGTTGATTCCTTCCTGGTTTTTGTAGATTTTGGTATTGCTGCTGTTGTGTTCGCTGTTGCTGTTGTTCCCGCTGATAGTGGTATTGTGTTTTCCGGTGTGATATCTTGTCAGTAAAATGATGATTCGTATTAAATGTTATCCTCTTTTTTTCTTCTTGAGGTTTGGATTTTGATGTTGTTTTGCTTACACCTTTTTCATTTTTTGTTTCAAAAATAGAAGAATTATTAATTATTTTTATTGTAGCTTGACAAATTTTATGTTTACCATCAGGATTAAGGTTTCTTTTGTTGTATTCATAATTTGAACGTTTGAGTCTTTTGTTAATATCTAAAAACACAGCATTTTTGAAGATGTTAACGAGGCTTCGTATTTTCTTGTTTAGTCGTTGAATATGAATGTTGGCAGAAGGTTTATCATATCTGTATGGTATGGATATGACAATTATTCTGGTTTTGGTGCATAAATATCGAATTAGTTGTACGATGTGTTTCTGTATTTTCGAGAAATCATTTCGAAAAAGATCGTTTGATCCACCCATTATTGTAATGCACCCATTTTGATCGTATATATTGTTTGGGTCTAAATTCAGGTCTGTAATGCACTTTCCAGGATTACATTGGACATTGTATTTGCGTTCAGGATCAAGGTCTTTCATAATTTTGTTGAAATCTCGTACATGTTCGTCTCCAATTATAATGAATGAACTGGTCGTTGTTTGATTTTTTTCAGTTTGTGAACCGATCTCTTGAATTGTTTGGGGGATTTTTTCTCGTGTTTTATTTTGAGATATTGGAGTTTCATTTTGAGATATTGGAGTGTGTGTGGTATTTGAGTTGTCTTCATTTGTTTCGTCTCGGCTGTTTTCAGGGACATGTTGTTTTGTTCTTATTTTTTCTAGTTCAAGTTTATCTGAATTCCAACCGGCTTCTACACATTCAAGGGAAGTTTTAAGGTGTATAATTAGTGTATCTTTTTCTTTGATGATTTGTTGTAAAAGTTCAATTTCCTGTTTTTGTTTTATAATATTATCATTCAAAAAATTTCTATGATGTTTTAAGGCTGTTAACTCAATATTGTTATCAGTGGTGTCCTTATTTTCAAAAGCTGTTTTATAAAGCAGATCATTGTCTTTTTCTGTGTTGAGACACCTGCTGTCTGTGTGGTCTTCTCCGTGGGCAAGAACTTTGTAGTTTTTTAGTCTACCTTTTTTCACTATGATAGTACCCGCACATGGCTCAAGTATACATTTAAAGTTAAGATTGCCATTTCCTATTTCATTTGAGAAAACATATGTGTAGTTATTATGTTTCAAATTTATTTCGTCATGATCTCCTTTGTTCTTTATAGGAGTGCTAGTTACTGTTTTCCCTGAACTTCCCGATTTCAAGGGTTCTAGGAACTTTTAGTTCTTCCTAGAGCGCTTATGAACTTATAGATGTTCCTGATTTGAATTTTTAATTCTTCGGAAACTTCTGATTTTAATGAGATGGACATTTCGGGTGAGAGTCGAAGGTTCAGGCGTAAAATGCTTCTACAGCCGAAACGGTAACAGATGGGCAAAATCTGACTCTTAGACCCCCCCCCCTAAAAACTTCCCCTCAACCGATCACACTATTTCAAAAAGTCATCAAAGGCATAGCCGAAGTTGTGGACTGCCGTCCAGACTTCAGGCTTTCTGGTGTGACGAATGGAGGTTTGGAGGTATAGTGATGGATAATCGCGAGGTTCCCGCCTAGAGTCTAGTCTTCAGCTTGCCCAGTATCTAGGTATTCTACCAAGCAGGGTAGACTTTTCCTGGTTGAGTTGAGGTCTGCCTCTACTAGGTAGGAGCCTGCGCTGCGGTCGAGCGTTCCTTCCTAGCCGGCCTAAAAACAATAGGTAAAATTCTAAGACCCCAATAAACATGTATACATACTAATAAATAATACTAATACCAAATCGTCCAGTACCCAAGTTAAAACAGAATCTCGTCGCTAGTGAGGTCGCTTATTCCTCACGAGGTATGAGTGGACCCCGGACATCCAAGCAGAAAATTTCTGCGCTGCTAGGAATCGAACCTAGGTCACCCTCCTTGCTAGCCTACTCCACTCGGCCACAGTGACTACTTAATAAAGTAAGCACAGTGATTCCCATCCTATAATGCTGATGTGCTATAAAATTTCTGAAGATAAAAAAAAGTAATGTCAACTCGAGTGATATTTGCCCGTATTTCGGGTGAGAGTCGAAGGTTCAGGCGTAAAATGTTTCTACAGCCGAAACGGTAACAGATGGGCAAAATCTGACTCTTGTCGACCCCCCTCTCCCTCAACCGATCACACTATTTCACAAAGTCATAGCCGAAGTTGTGGACTGCCGTCCAGACTTAAGGCTTTCTGGTGTGACGAATGGAGGTATAGTGATGGATAATTGAGGTTCCCGTCTAGAGTCGTCTTTAGCTTGCCCAGTATCGAGGTATTATACCAAGCAGGATAGACTTTTCCTGGTTGAGTTGAGGTCTGCCTCTACTAGGTAGGAGCCTGCGCTGCGGTCGAGTGTTCTTTCCTAGCCGGCCTAAAAACAATAGGTAAAATTCTAAGACCCCAATGAACATGGTATACATACTAATAACAATTTTGAAGAATCCGGTCGGGTGTTATCGCTTAACAGACAGACAAAAGAAAGCCAAATCGTCCAGTACCCAAGTTAAAACAGAACCTTGTCTCTAGTGAGGTCGCTTATTCCTCATGAGGTATGAGTGGACCCCGGACATCCAAGCAGAAAATTTCTGCGCTGCCGGGAATCGAACCCAGGTCACCCTGCTTGCTAGCCTACTCCACTCGGCTACAGTGACTACTTAATAAAGTAAGCACAGTGATTCCCATCCTATAATGCTGATGTGCTATAAAATTTCTGAAGATAAAAAAAAGCCCTCATTATTAGTTGGGTTCAATACAAAATCTCTTTCTTTTTATAAACATCTTCAAAATTTTGTCTGCGGCTAAGTCCAATATCTTTGATCTATTCATGCTAAGTGTGCCGCGATGCTAAAAATGTTATGAACCACTGCTTGGCCATTTTATCTTTCTGGCTGCTCTGGTAACTGTTCTGTAAAATTGACATTACAGTGACAGACGAATGAAGTGTCACTCTTAATGTCAATTTTACAGTCTGTAATTAATTGGGAACCAGGTTATTTTCTCCACCTATGAAACGTTGAATACAAAAATGCAACTGTATTTTTACAAGCTATAGGTGGTGGCTATTTGTTTTGTCTGGGAAATAGAGAACATCAGAATTTCAATTTTTTTTTTTTTTTTTCTTTTATTGTAATAATTAAGTTTACATTGTTTAGAAGTGGGTTGACATGAAACATGGTTGCCTAGACAATCTTAATCAGGGTGTAAATAAATGAATAATACAGGAAGGCAGCAGAAAAGCCAGAGGCAGCTGGAGAGTCAGATAGCCGGAGGCAGCAGAAAAGCCAGATGTCCAGAGGCAGCAGGAGTCACTTAAAGATTTGCATGGCAAGTCTCTGAAAGCAAAAAGATAGATAATTATTATTATTAAACACTTTATTGGATATACATAGACATAATTATGTACAGTAAATATAATTATTATAAGAATTAAATAATGGATAGGAAAAAATAATGTATACAAAGTGGGTCGAAAAATCATTTTATTTTATTTAATTAATGCTATACCCCGGAAAAGTTGTGGCTGTTGAAGATAAGACTTTTGCGCAAAAAAAATTTTTTTTGGACCACGCCTTCCGGTCGCAAAAAGGCTTTCAAAATGGCGAAATTCCAAAAAAAATAAGAAAATTTAAAAAAAAAAATGTAAAAAAAAAGTTATAATCGATTTTTTTGGTTTGCTATAGCATATACTAGTTATAAAAAGACCAGAATAGTATAAAGAGTTTTAAAAAAACACCAATGAAACCTCCTTTACCGGTCACCTTTCGAACCCGCGACCTCTGGATTACCAGTAGACGTCTTGACTACTGAGATACCGGTAGGGTCTGGATGGAATTCGTCGTATACTCGTACCTATAACTCTTCTTCGTGAGTTCTGGGTCAATTTTTAAGCTGGTCTGAATGATATACATAATGTAAGTACAAAGATTTAGAGGATAACTTTTCAAGGCCTTTGCACAACCGGAAGGGTTGGTCCGATTTTATTTTTTTTGGTCTCTGTGGATTCTTTGGACCTTCATGCAAGTAATAATTTCTATGGGGAGTCAGATAAATAAAAATTTTACCTATATTTTTCAATTCCTTGAAAAAGGGCAAATTATAGTGAATTTTCAAGGCCTTTGCGCGACTGGTAAAGGTGGTTTCATTAGTCTTTTTTTAGTCTGGTATTTTTATAACTAGTATATTCTATAGCAAACCAAAAAAATTGTTATTAATTTTTTTACATTTTTTTAAAAAAAATTCTTATTTTTATTTATTATTATTTTTTTTTTGTTGGATTTTTGCCATTTTGAAAGCCTTTGCGCGACCGGAAGACGTGTTCCAAAATTTTTTTTAGCTCACAAGTCTTATCTCGAACAGCCACAACTTTTCCGAGGTATAGCGTTAATTAAATACAATAAAATGATTTTTTGATCCACTCTAATATACAATAAAAAGGAAAAAGAACAGAAAAAAAGACAAAGGAATAGGCTCAGAATTGAAAATGATAGATGGGACTGAGAAACCCAAAGTAAAATCTATAATTCAATTGAATTATAGATTCAATTGAAGTACCTACAATATAACACGAAAAATAAGGGCAGGGACAGGATATCCTTCTTATACTAAAAAAATAGTCATGTAGTGAAAATTAAATGAAAAGAAAAGAAGCAAAGTTTAGTTTCGATTATAAGGGAATGGTTTCACTTGTAAAAATCAGGTAGGTACATAGTTTATTAATTTTAAACATGAAAGGACATAATACGGTTTTTGTATTGGATTATACTTTGTAGATATAATTTGACTGGTAGCCAATGCAAACTTTATTTGGTATAGCATGGAAATCATGGAAACATAAGGTATAGCTTGACAATTCATAGACCATTTTGATGAATGTTGAATTGGGGTAATGGTGGTTAGAAGTTGAGGGATGGTGAAGAAAAACTAGATGCACATGGGCTCTTATGGAGGCTGGGCATGAATTCAGCAAGGTTATTCAGACTTGGGACAATTCATTATGGGGAGATGATAGTCACCAGTGTTTGGGGCATACTAAGAGATGGTGATGATAGGGAAAACAGAAATAACTTGTTGCTTTGGTCTACATAATTTAGGACTAGGTAATGGAGCTTTGCTGGTGTTTTGATAGTTAGTGCAGGGATGATATCACATTTCAGCATGTTATGATCTGACACACCAGAAACAGGATACCTGGGTTGGCCTCAGCCATCCTCTAGTTGTGTCAACTAGTCCATTATTGATTAATAGACTTGATGTTATTAAAAATAGATATTTTTACAAGGGTTTTAGATTTGGAATTCCAGATTCTTGAATTCCTTATTGATGATGAAAGAAGAAACAAAATTGAAAATCTCAGAGGGGAAAAAAATCAATGCAACATGTATTGCACAGTGGATTTGGGAATATGGAAACAGTGTTAAGTCCCAAGTCCCAGATATCTGGAGGCTCTCCAGAGAAAAGATGAGGGTCAGATGACACAAACCTTGTTTTTTCATTGGGATTCAGTGATACAAGAACAAATAGCATAATGATATGGTAGTGGCAAAGAAGGGAACTGAAATTTTTTGGGATAAACAAGCTTTTAACTCTAGACAGGCTTGCTGTCTCACAATAGTGATGATCATAAAACCATTCATGCTTATTACATTACTTACTTTACTTTTCATGTCCGGAACAACATATCTTAGATTGGCCAGGGTTAGATCTTGTTGGGTGCAGGGTTCATCCAACTGATTACAGACAAGGAGATGTTCATTTGTCTGCACCTGTCCACAGAGGCAGTCATTATTCTCTTCATATCCCCATTTCTATAGATTACAATAGATTCAATCAAAGGCTGGTGACACTCTAGTTTCCATAGTTCAACCTTATGGACTTCAGTAATGTGAGTACTGCTAGGCTGTCGATGCTTTTTGTCGTTCAAATAAAACTTTTCTTATTACATTAATATTATTTTTTTTAAAATAAATTTCCAATCGTTTGATTGTTAGTTCACTGTATTTTAATAATACACTAGCTACTCTTAACTACGAAAAAAAGAAAACTAGAAAAGTAAAAAATAATAATTGAGTTACGGTTATTCCATTATTCCACATCCACCCTGCAAAATTCCCTATTTCATAGATAAAATTTCTCTATTCTCTTCTCAAGGGAAACTTTTGAGCTCTGGGTGGGGAAATGGAAAGAGTTTCATGGATTTTAACCATCTCAAACGTTCGTACAACACAATTTCGCAGGGCACAATGTTCTTTCAACACAAATTCACCCAGCATAACGGTCGCACAGCACAATCGATTTCGATTATTATGCTGTATGAACTTGTGTTGAACGAACGCACACCGATTTTTCTCATACATGTCATGACCGCGAAATTTTAAATTTAATAACTAATAAAAAATCCAAGTTGTAATTTTCAATTTCCATACGTTTCATACCTAGTTCTACTTTACTTACTTACCTTTCTATGATTCCGTATTTCTATGTTTCATAATTCAATAAGGGTCAGTTTTAACTGTTTCCAGACCAATGCGATACCTCTCTCGCCTATAAGTACTTAAATTCATACAAGAAAATCCCAAGAAGCAACAATATGAACCCCGAGAAACGGTAAGTCCATTCTTGCATTTCCTACTTTTCCTAGCTATTGTCCTCAGACCTCACAAATGACAGGATTATTGAGTATCTTGGCTTTTCAATCATTCATGGTCATATTACAAGAAGAAAGAAAAATGTCAAAAACGCTTGCATACGAGTCTGCAACCATTGGGACATTTTCATCTTTACTATTCAAGGTCCAAAACCCAACTGACCAATTTCGTATTGTGTGCATGACACATACCTTCTCTCTTCTCTCCCTCTACAATTCAATACTTCACCATTGTGCGCATGACACACACTTTCCCTCTTCTCTCCCTTTACAATTCAATATTTCGTTACATAATTTCGTTATATAATTTCATTACATAATTTTGTTACATAATTTTGGTTATGTGCTAGAGCAAAGACATGAAAATGTCAAAAACCAATAAATAATTGTGATCAACTCCTTGGAATCTAACAAATTCCTGCCAGTGTCAATAGCACATTGATTACACCAGTTTTTGAAGGATCACCAAAGTTCAGCAATGTCCTGTAAGGTGAGAGTTTTGTGACACTGGCATTCTGAGGAAGAAATGGTTTTCATTATGTCCCCAGTCCCCCTTAAAAAACTTGAATCCTTCCCTGTTATTTTACTTTATATCTTATTTTTTCTAGTCCCAAATTTTTTTAAATGCTCTCAATAGCCTAGGTAAGAAGTATACTTATTTTAATTTTAGTTAATGAAACTTACGATTTCATTTGATTTAAGATAATTAGTATGTAAGTTTGTACACATTCAAAATGTATCTTTTAGTACAATAAAATTGAAATTGAATGTAGGTTGCACGTTTATTTAAACTTCATATCCATGATGATGCTGTAACTGGAAAACTTGGCCTTGTGCACTACCATGTGCCAGTGCTTGGATTGAGATAATCAAGGCAATCAATCTATAAATGAACCATTAAGCTCAAATTGTCAAAATTTCCTCTCTCTTTTTTCAGGTATGGTTTGATCATTCCAAAAAAAGAGAAAGCAGAAAAAAAGAAAATTGGTCTGGCCTCAGTGTTTGGGAATGACAGTAGTGATTCAGATAAAGACACAAGCACTGATTGGAGAAAGAAAGCATTGCAGGTAATTTATTCAACATTCATTAGTTTCCCTTGAATATGACTGAGAAAAATAAGACCAGCATTATGCCGAAAGGGCTATAATAACTTTCATATTTTTCATTTCATTTCATTTGTATATATTTATACATATATGTATTATATTGTTACCTCAAATTGTATTTTGAATTAATAAAGAAAGTACTTATTTAAAAAAAAAAGAAAAAAAAAAAAAGTTCATTGACAATATCATTATCTATCTCTCATGGTAGCTCAGTAGTCAAGGATGCACTCTGTGAATCCAGAAGTTATGGGTTCGAAATCCAGTTGAAATATGACAAAATATTCTCTCATTTTCATGTTTGACAGGCTGAGCAAAGAAAAGGAGTTAAAAAACAAACCAAACTGGAAATGGAGAGAGCCCTTGCGGAAGACCCTACTGTATACCAATATGACGAAATCTACGATGAAATTGACAAGAAAAAAGTGGCCACTGTGGCAGCCAAGAAAAACGAAGACAAAAAACCAAGGTAAAGAGGAATTTTTTAGGCACTATACATTGGTTGTTGGGGACTTTCCTAGCCTTGTGATTATTGGGGCAGTTGTTGAGTGGGCAACAGCCAGTGGCAGCATTACAAGATTGAAATTTGAATATGATTGTTGGTTGGAGATAAATATGAATAAGGATTGGGTGGAAGAGATTGCCAAAGGCTTTAACCACGCCCTTTACTTAAGACATCTCTAAATATTGTATTAATGTATTTTTTTCTTTTTTATTACTACCTATCCTTTTGTAATTTATTTGTTTTCATTAAATTAAGAATTAATAATAATAACTAATAATGCTTTTTCTTTGTGTTATTATGTCACAATTTTAGTAGGTAGCGCAGAATCATAGGACTTTACCACTTTATTTTACAATATCTTGTATTTTATTTGCCTATGATTCTGCCACTGGTCGCTGCTTCACATCAAAGCAGCTACTCATTTTTCCTCACGAGGTATGAGTGGACCTCGAACATCCAAGTACAGAGCAGAAAAATTCCTACACACTGGGATCGAACCCAGGTCACCATGCGTGCAATGCCTAGCGCGCTAACTCACTCTGCCACAGTGACTACTAAATTAATAATTAAGAAATATTGCCTTGGTAGGATTTATCCTTTGATTATTATTTTATTTTAATTTTGTCTTTTACTTCAAAGTCATATCAGAACAGGTATTTTACTCTCCATACCCTTTAAACTTATAAACCAGCAGCTCAAATTCACCAGACCCTGCCTGAGTGGGGCCGGGAATAGCTAGCATCACGAGGGTTTGAGTTTGAATGGTCACCCAATGGTCAAAGTCATAGCCTCGCTGGACGTTGCTTAACTTCAGTGATTGAATGAGAACTGGTGTCATAAACATGTCATTGAATTTTGGCTAAAATGTTGCTCTGATTCCTAACTTTGGTATTCCTAACCAACACAGTAACTTTTTTTTTTGGTTTAACGTCGCTTTCAACTGCATGGTCATATCACGACGGGGGTGTTACCCTCCATTCGCAGGAAACTCACAAACCTGCTACCCACATTAACCTCACCCAGCCTGGGTTGGGCCGGAATGCCAGCATCACGAAGTCTTCACCTCGCTGGACGTTGCTTAACTTCGGTGATCCAACGAGAAACCGGTGCATTCAACGCGCCATCGACGCTGGCACACACAGTAACTTTGGTTGTGTGTTGAATTGGAACCGCGCAACTTCAGTGAAACAATGATGTAGGTATTATTGTGAGTCCTTTAAAACAATGTCTCTCCGTTCACCGCCACCATATTCTCAGGTACATCCAGTCCCTTCTCAAGCAAGCGGAGAAGCGAAAGCAAGAGAACGAGAGAAGGAATGAGAGACAGGTGCAGCTAGAGAGGGAGAAGGAGGGGGCGGAGTTTGCAGACAAGGAGACGTTTGTCACGTCCAGCTATCGGAAGAAGTTGGAGGAGTTCAAGAAACAGGAGGAGGAGGAGAAGCGGATGGATATGCTGGAAGGTAAATGGGTGGAAGAGATAAGGGTTGGGTGGAAGAGATTGCCATAGGCAATAACCCCGCCCTTTAGTTAGGACATATGTTTTCAAATATTTTCTATTCTTTTTCATTTTTATTATATATATTGTTTTTTTCATTTTTTCACTGTTAAAATATTATTTATATGTACATAATGTCCTTTTGTATCTAATAAAGAATTATATAATAATAATTTGTTTTTTTGAGTTCTTTGTACGAATGAAATCACAAACATGAAATCACAAACATATTGTTATCAAAAATGTAAGAATAACTTAAAAAACACAATGAGAATAACTTAAAATATTTTTATTTTTTTAAAGATGAGTGTTTTACAGCCTTTTTTATTTCGTAGCCGTGAAACAGGAGCTACTGAGGCGCTTGTGGTCTGTGTTGTAGCCTGCCCATCCCGTAGTATGCCTCCCCTCTGATGGGCGAGAAGTGACACAATACTTCCCAATTAGGTGCTGGGTCAACACGAGCGTACCGGAAGGTATCCCTTACAAACAATTGTAAACAAATTAAGAATACAAATTTTTGTCGGCACGGGGGATCGAACCCGGGACCTTCCGCATGGCAAGCGATGAAATCACAAACATATTGTCTTTTTTGTTATCAAAAATGTAAGAATAACTTGAAAAACACATACAGAATAACTTGAAATAATTGAAAATAAAAATACGAAAAAATTATGTCCTGAAATTGGGACTTGACGCGACCTTCAGATTACAAGTCCGCCGCCCCTTATCTATCAAACGAAGCAGGATAGATCCATTCATGTTTTAAATACTATGCCTCAGAGTAAAAACATGCAGAGTAAGCTCGACTATTTTTTTTTTTTTTTTTAAAACATTTTATTTGTACATTTTAAATAAAACATGATAAACATTTACATATAAACCAGCGTCGATGGCGCGTTGAATGCACCGGTTTTCATTGGATCACCGAAGTTAAGCAACGTCCAGCGAGGTGAAGACTTCGTGATGCTGGCATTCGGCCCAACCCAGGCTGGGTGAGGTTAATGTGGGTAGCAGGTTTGTGAGTTTCCTGCGAATGGAGGGTAACACCCCGTCGTGATATGACCATGCAGTTGTAAGCGACGTTAAAACCAAAAAAAATAAAATAAAAAAAATAATAATGTAGATAAAAAAAAGATTCATTCATTCGTTCGCTGTTGTTTCAGAAATCGGCGATGTCTCCAAACAGCAGGACCTGGGCGGGTTCTACCGACACCTCTACCAGACCACAGTCGCTGAGGACGAACCGAAAGACAAGAAGAAGAAGGAATCCGCACCTCCAATCGTCTCTGAATCGAAAGACAAACCAACGAAGAAGCATCACGAAGAAAAGTCGAGGCACTCGGAAGATGTCTCGATAAAATCCGAAGTGAAATCGCCCGAACCGAAATCACCCGAAGCGCGCCCGAAGAAAGCCGAAAAACAGGCGGGGGCAGATCTTACAGGAAGCGGGCGAGATCAGAGAGTTCAGAGGAGGAGGAGGAGAGGGGGAGGAAGGAGAAGAGGAGGGAGGGGAGGGGACAGGCGGGTCATGGTGCGGAGAAGAAGAAGACGGGGGGTGGGGGGAGTGAGAAGGAAGAGGTGAAAGGTGAGTGTGATAAAAATAATGGTACAGTCGAAACTGTATATCTCTTCCTTCCCATTTTTTGGTAATGCTATCATACCAAGACAAAATTAATAACGCACAGAGTTCTCCTTCCTTTGAAAAAACCTCTATGGTTAAGATCCGTTCACATTAAAGATTAAAATCAACATGAGTTCAGAAAAGTGTTTTTGCATTTGAATGCACCTTGGGAAGATACCATTACAAACCCTATATGCGATCGGGAAGATAACACTACTCAGAAAATGTGCATTTAGATGCACATCGGACAGGTACCACTACAATGATAAAAGCGCTTGTGAGGGAAGAGGATATAAGAAACTCGAGGACCTGAAAATTTTCCTCTTTATCCAGGTTTCTCTTGTAAAAAGGTTATTTATCCTTAAAAAGAGGTAGTGGTAGTCAAGTGGTTAACGCGCTAGTCGCTTGCAAATATCAGTGTGTAGTGTTAAGTATACTAGCGAGGTTTCCTTATTTATGAATTAATAAATAAAAAAAGTGCACTAGTAGTCAAGTGGTTAGCGCGCTAGTCTGGTAATCCAGGTAGCGTAGGGATCCGCTGGTTCGAATCCCACCCAGTGCACGAATTTTTTCTCATTAATTTGAATTTGTGAGTTGTGAACACATAAGAATAAGACTTTGAGGTTAGTTGGTAGAAAATACTTTGAGCATTAACCTCGCCTGGAGGTTACTTTCCACTAATTAGTGTTATTATTATTAATTTTCCAGACTGACCTCTTTACTCGAGTTAGAACCAGCGCAACGTTCGAATCGAAAGATCTTAACACTTACACAAAGATCTTAACACTTACACAAAGATCTTAACACGTACACAAATATCTTAACACTTACACAAAGATCTTAACACTTACACAAAGATCTTAACACTTACACAAATATCTTAACACTTACACAAAGATCTTATCACTTACACAAAGATCTTATCACTTACACAAAGATCTTAACACTTACACAAAGATCTTACCACTTACACAAAGATCTTAACACTTACACAAAGATCTTACCACTTACACAAAGATCTTATCACTTACACAAAGATCTTATCACTTACACAAAGATCTTAACACTTACACAAAGATCTTACCACTTACACAAAGATCTTAACACTTACACAAAGATCTTAACACTTACACAAAGATCTTAACACCTGCACAAAGATCTTAACACTTACACAAAGATCTTACCACTTACACAAAGATCTTAACACTTACACAAAGATCTTAACACTTACACAAAGATCTTAACACTTACACAAAGATCTTACCACTTACACAAAGATCTTAACACTTACACAAAGATCTTAACACTTACACAAAGATCTTAACACTTACACAAAGATCTTAACACTTACACAAAGATCTTACCACTTACACAAAGATCTTAACACTTACACAAAGATCTTAACACTTACACAAAGATCTTAACACTTACACAAAGATCTTAACACTTACACAAAGATCTTAACACTTACACAAAGATCTTAACACTTACACAGAGATCTTAACACTTACACAAAGATCTCAACACTTACACAAAGATCTTAACACTTACACAAAGATCTTAACACTTACACAAAGATCTTAAACACTCACACAAAGATCTTAACACTTACACAAAGATCTTAACACTTACACAAAGATCTTAACACTTACCCAAAGATCTTACCACTTACACAAAGATCTTACCTACCACCGGTGGTACACCCGAGTCTTACAGGAATAGACAGGTATAACTATCGGCGCGCCGGTCCCACGAGGAAACTCACCGAAAACATGGCGGTTTTCTAAATGTTAAAGAAATCAAACAGATTTTTTTTTTCGACGAATACAATACTTTCCTTTGTATAGGATAAGGAAATTAAAAAATATTAGTTCCAGTAAAAAATATCTCCAGCAGTCATTACTAGCGTTTATTATGTTGAATTCTCGAAATTTCACGTTATCAATTTCTTTTTTATCATTTCAGAAGAAAACCTGGACGCAGACACGAGTCAAAGCTCGAGCAGTGAGGACGACGGGAGCGAAGAGGGAGAGATCATCGAGAAGAAAGAAAAGAAAGCCAAACAGAAGGAGCCCAAAGAGACCAAACCGGACGGCGAGAAAGAAAGTAAAGCAAAACGACGAGAAAGCAAAGAGAAAGCAGTCAGTGAGAGGAAAGGAAGTAAGAGCAAACGCAAAGGAAGCAAAGACAAACCAGCCGAAGAAGACAAGAAAGAGGACTCTCCGGAACTGAACCTAGAGGACAAAGTGAAAAGCTCGCTGGATAAAATCCTGGAAGAAAAGAAGAAACACCTGGAGAAGCTTATACGAGAGGAGGAGGAGAAGGAGAAGGATGAGAAGGAGGAAGAGGATGTGGAGGAGAAGGAAGAGGAGAAGGAGAAGATAAAGATAAATATTTGGGAGAAGCGTACAGTGGGGGAGGTGTTTGATGCGGCGTATCAGAGATACTTGCAGAGGAAAGCGAACAGAGAGGCAACGCAAGGGTGATAATAGCAACACTCTTCAGTGGAAGGTAACCACCAGACAAGGTTAATGTTCAAAGCATTTTCTACCTCCGAACCCTCAGAGTCTTCTTATTATGTCAAATTCATGCACTGGGTCAAATTAATGAGGAAAAATTCATGCACTGGGTGGGATTCGAATCAATGGATCCCTACGCTACCTGGATTACAAGACTAGCGCGTTAACCACTTGACTAGCAGTGCACGGTGATGGTAGCTCAGGAGTTGGCGCTCGATTAGCTCAGTGGTGAGATACTCGCTCGCTATGCGGAAGGTCCCGGGTTCAAAACAAAGCGGACATAGAAATTGTATTAAAAAATTGGTTACAGACGGCGGATTTTCACTGATTTCACTGAGCCAAATATATTTCAATGTTAGCTCCTCCTGAACCATTATGTACTTATTTTATTATACAATTAGGTACAGGTAGATAACAATTAGTTACAAATCATAAAAACAAAATAAATTACCGACATACAACTCCTGATGTCATTTTCAAGGCAACTGATTTGAAAAACAAACATTTGAAAAAACGTATACAAAGAGAAGAGGGGGCAAAAAACTTAATTTTTTGAAGAAAACAAAAAAAATTCATTATCCAAATTTGAAAATGTCAAACTAAGTTGACAGGAGCAGATTGTAAAAGGAGCAAAAAAAATATTTTTCTAACAATAAAGAACACAATAGGTACTTCCGAATTCTAGTATTAGAAATTTCTCGGAATTATTAGACCTTGTTTATAGTAAAGTAAGATGCTGGATGACTTGGTAAGAAATACAGTGATGAAAATTCTATGATCTTAGCTAATAATGGTGTTTATTTTTGAAGGTTTTATTTTGATTTTGTAATTTTTATTTTATTTATGATGTAAATAGAAGCAAAATATGAAAATGAGCAAAATATAATAATAATTATTATCATTAACAAAATATTAAAACATAGAAGTTCTCCAAAATGCCATAGGCAATGGCGGGGTTATTGCCTATGGCAATAACCCCGTCCTTTAGTTAGGACATAATATATGTTTTCAAATATTTTCTATTCTTTTTCATTTTTTATTGTATATATTGTTTTTTTCATTTTTTCACTGTTAAAATTATTATTTATATTTACATAATGTCCTTTTGTATCTAATAAAGAATTGTATAATAATAATAATAAATATTTCCTCCAAAAGTTATGAAAATCATGTACGACGAGTATGTAGTTTTCTTTGTGTTGTGTCACAACTGCAGTGGGTGTTGCTCAACATCACAAATCTCCAGATTTCATCATTTTTCAAACACCCATATTCAATACTTCTCGTAATGACGCCACTGGTTGCTATCCACACAAATAGCTACTAAATTTTGCCGCCACTGGTTGCTATTCATACAAATAGCTACTCATTTTTCCTCACGAGTGATATGACTAAACCCCGAACATGCAAGTACGGAGTAGAAAAATTCTGCGCTGCTTCGAATCGAACCCAGGTCACCGTGCGTACAAGCCAGTGAGCTACTCCACTCGGCCACGGTGAAATCATGCCTGAAACAAGATTATTGTTATTATTATTAGACAATAATACATAAATGTACTGTACAAATATTGATTACAAAGAAATGAAAAAATAGAAACAATACAAACAATAAAAAGGGGGAAAAAATAGATTATTACATATACACATTTGTGCTAACTAAAGGGTGGGGTTATTGCCTATGGTAATCTCTTCCACTCAACCCTTAATCTTCTGCGATACTTTTCGAGATATCTTAGTTTCTGGTTTACTTTTGAACACCTTTTTAGGAATATTATTTATAAAAAGAATACTACAAATAATATTAATAAAGTTGCTGAGAAGGTTTTAAAACGTCCAGAAATATGAAAAAAATTGAAATCGGAGGGAATTTTTTTTTTTTTTTTTTTTTTTTTACAAAAACGAGCACAAATATTCTTCCTATTTCTAATATTAGAAATTTCTCTATTGATATTTTTTTTGTGCAATTGCTTTTGTGTACACAATATGTCGATGTACAATTTATACACGAAAGCATTTGTTCTGCATTCGTGGAAAAAACTGTCAAGTACACGAAAACAATAAAGGCCAATTGGTTATTCTTAGTCCAACGGAAGAAATTATTTTTTTCTCCTTAAAATGCCTCAGTGTTTGTAAGGGATACCTTCCGGTGCGCTCGTGTTGACCCAGCACTTAAATGGGAAGTACTATGTCACTTCTCGCACATCAGAGGGGAGGCATACTACGGGATGGGCAAGCTACAACACAAACCACAAGTAGCTCCTGTTTCATGGCTACGAAATAAAAAAGGCTGTGAAATACTCATCTTAAGTGGCAGAGAATACCTAAGGCATTAACTTCGCACCGGATTACAAAACAATTGTAATTAAAAATTAATATTGATTTTTATTTCTTTTTGTACATACTTTTAAGTTTTTTTTTAATTTATTGTTACTTCCGAGAAATATCTAATATTAGAAATCGGAAGTAGGTATTGTGTTTTTTTGTTGTTGATGAGTGTTTAGTAAAAAAAAATAAAAAAATAGAGTGTAAATAAATAAATCTTTAAAAAAAAGTGTATGTTACTTGGAGTTGGTCTGCGTACGTGCTAAAAGCTCATTTATCTGTTTCACGCTCTATGAAGTAGTCTTACTCTCCATAATTTCATAATTCAATTCACACCTGTAATTATTTTCTACTCAAAACATGAACGTGCTATAACGTTACAGTAAAACTTAATTATGCAAAGTATGTCTTCTATCGTCCTTCTCTCTCTTTCTCCCCCTCTTTATTAAACAAGTTAGATCAAGTTTTATTTACAAAATAATGACATAGAATATATACATACATAGATAATAAAATTAACAAAACAAAACTTGATCAAGGGCGGTGCTAATGCCAACGGCATTCTCTTCCGTGAAATACTCATACCCTCTCTCTTACTCTCTCTGTCTTCCTTTTTCGCTCTCTCTTTCTCTAACCCTCCCCCCCTGTTTTTTGTTTCCTTTCCCCTGGGAAATCTGTAAGGTTCAACATTTTGTGAAGGCGAGGTTTTAGAAATGCTTGCGAAAGAAAAGATAGAACTGAAAAGGTATTCTAAGTACCATTTTTCGTCCATTTTTTAGATTTTTTTTTTTTCGCAAATTTATTTGGTAGGTCCATTTTTACAGCAAAAACATTTTAAAATTAGACATTGAAAACATTTAAACTACAGTAGGTACTTATGACTAGAATTAAAAAAAAGAACACTTGTGACTAGAATTAAATGCTTTCTAGCATGTACAATGTACATACGTCAGAGAAAGAGAAACAAATATTTCATTTGTAACAATGAAACAAAGATGCTGTCAGCTTTTTTGCGGATTGCCAAATTACACAGGATACCAATTAGTAAAATATTTTTTTTCCTTTTTTTTTCTTCATTGTTTCCTCATTTTTCTCATTTGTTTTCTTCATTGATACATTTTTTTTTTAAGAGGTAAATTTGACCTGAACATTGTTCTCTTATATCCAGGTTTCTCTTATATCCTGAGAAGTTTGCATAAGCATAGGAATTAATATTGAGAAAAATTATTTTTTATGTACAAATGAAAAGAACCATATTATTTATTCATCAATTCAATTCTTATGCGTCGTCATAATGATTTGAAAGACCAGCGACTTTAAGCCCAAATTAACAACCAAAAAAATCTTATATTCACTTCTCCTATATCCAGTTTTAGTAGTCACCGTGGCCGAGTCAGTTAGCGCGCTAGGCATTATTTCTTTTGAGATAAACTTACTCATTTTATTTTTGTTTCTGTGTGAATAAAAACTTAATCAAACTAGGCATGATTATATTTTCTAGGACGTAGAATCTAAGGGCAGTATTATGAAACAGGATTGGTAAATGCAAGCCTTATATTTTATCAGCTGACCGATATGTATTCAAAAAAAAGATTTTCCGCCACAAAGTCTAACTACGGCTCCGTTACGCCACAGATCTAATATACCTACAGCTACAAAGCCCAACTTAGATATGACCTCTACACTTATCGTTAAGGTGAATTTTAAGGGATAGTGTCCACTAAGATTATCCAATCCTGTTTCATAATTTGGTCCTAGTAGTAGATGCGGGAACAATACTTGCTCCGAATTTTTGGTGGTAGTCCGGTTTCCGAGCATCAAATTAATTTATGAAAATTGTCCTCGTAGTTTGTAACTTATTTTATGAAAAACATAGAAATTTTAAAACATTTTAAAGTCCCAATCATCATAGGGTGTAGTCATCGTAAACGATGGTAGCCAGACAGTGGAGGAATGACTCAGCACTGCTACCACTGTCTTTATAAGGAGGCTAATAATTGACAAGGGCCCCCAGAACCAAGCCAAGCTGGTCGACTCTCTTTTTATAGTCCCCCAGCCAGACTTACAAAAAAGCCCCCACACAAAATAAAAAATAAAAATATAATCCACATATTTATTTAGGTAGGTACATATACAAAACAATTGTTTTTTTTTTTTTTATAAATACAAAACAATCAACAGTAAGATAATAATAATATCAAGGAAAAAACTGAAAAATATATACAAACAAAGAAAATAAATTATTGCACAATAAACAACAATATTTTAATATTTACAATTTTCCGGGTCGATTTTTTAAATATTTAAATAGACAAGTCACGTAAAGGCTAATGAGCTCAAAACATATGTTGACTGCACGCTAAAAAAAGTTTTTTCAAATTTGATTCATAAAGTTTTTTTATGCTGAATCTGCAGGGTTTATGAAGAATTTTCCGTTTTTTTTTCAAATTTCTTCATAAACCATGCAAATGTCAACGTTTTCATAAAATTGTGGTTAGCATAAATATCGATCATGCAGATTGATTCATAAAATATGCAGAATTTTATCCGTGACGTCATCAATAAGGATTTTTGTGCAGAATTCTGCCTGATTGTTTTTTTGAAGGGTCTTTTGTTTTCATAAATGATGCTAACTATCAAAAAACAGTTATGAAAACCAAAAAAGTGTGTTTTCATAAAGTTCAAGATGGACAATATCATGAAAACTTTTATTTAATAAGGTTTGATTTTCATAAGTTATGCTAACCTATTGAAGAAGAAAAAGAAGAAGATGCTACCCTATTGAAGAAGAAGAGTATATGTTACCTATATAAATACCTATAGGATATAATAGCGCCAGTTAAATCCAAAAACCACAAAAATACGTTCAATTTTCTCACCAACATGACCATCTAATATATTATATTTATAGATATTCTTGGAATATGGTATGGAATATCGGACAAGAAGAAAACATTCTTCTTTTACTCTGTCTTTTGCCGCTCAAATATGCAGGGTCGACGTTCATTGGTAGTACCTACCTATAATATATTAGATAATATAATTCTTGGAATTTGATCATGACGTGGTGAAACCTTGAATGTATATTTGTGGTTTGAGGATTTACCTGAAGCGCTTGATAAATTATAAAAATAACTTGATTTTTTTAGAAAGACATTAGGCCGAGTCAATACCTGCGTTGAGTTGAAAGGTAGCGGTTATATAAGTAATACAACCGCTACTTTGTGTGTGTTCAAAGGTTATAAAATCATAAAAATTGAAAACAGTAGAAATTAAAAGAATACCATAGGGCCTGTTTTGTGGGTTTTAAGAAATATATTAGGTATCTATACCTATTAATAGGTATTCACATCATATTAATATAGTTATTTGGGTCAGTTGTTGATGACATTCAACCCCATGCAATGGGTCTGTTGTAAGTTGTTGTTCAGCAGAAACCAGCTTTTTTTTAAGATTTGTCTACCCTGGAACCGCGTTATCATTACTTCGGGGTAGGAAATCTTACAACCATGCCATTCCTACAGCGAAAATTTTCTGCTAGAAAAGTCCGCCACGGCCAGGATTCGAACCTGCAACCTTCGGATCGAAAGACAATGGACTTAACCTCTCGACCACGGAGGTCGGCATCATAAACCAGCTTCCAGCTACTCACATATTATAACTTTCATGCAGTGAATTCTTAAAGGCTGCATGACATCAAAGAAGCCGCGCTAAACGTTTAGGCAGTAGGATGTATAGATTATTGGCAACATGAGCTATAAGCATAGATTATGTTTAATTCGCAGAAAAAACGTTGTCTTGCTAAGTCTGTACAACTTTCATGCAGTCTTTTTAAAGGCTGAATAACATTATGAAAAAGAAAAACGTTTATGCAGTAAAATGTATAGACTACGCAAAAGATTCATATAGTGACAATGGCAACATAATCTATTAGCATAGATTATGTTTAATTAGCGTAAAAAACGTAGTCATGCTAAGTCTGCACAACTTTCATGCAGTCTCTTCAAAGGCTGCATAACATTTATGAAAACGGAAAACATTTATGCAGACAGATGTATAAGTTATGCGAACGATTCATAAGAGGAAATGGCAACATGAACTTTTATGTTTAATTAGCATGAAAAGCTCAGTCATGCTAAGTCTGTATAACTTTCATGCGGTCTTCTCAATATCATGAAAATGGAAAACTATTATGAAGAAAGATGTACAATTTTTGAAGAATTCGCATATTTGTCTCTAGATCTCATGAAAGGTTATGCAGAAGATTCATAACATGTTTTT
Organism: Bactericera cockerelli; assembly: GCA_024516035.1. NCBI lineage: Eukaryota > Metazoa > Arthropoda > Insecta > Hemiptera > Triozidae > Bactericera > Bactericera cockerelli. The sequence goes on along the minus strand of CM044958.1, from coordinate 8,306,082 downwards.
AATCATGCAGAAATTGCCTGACTGTTTTTCAGTTTGCATGAACTTCATGAAAGCGGATGCCTCGATTCCTTACGACAAAACAATGAAATCTCTAGTCATTAGTGTGCAGACTCTTCTCCTTCTCTCAATCTTTAACGATCGTACGTTTGTTCAATTTTTTTAGCTCTTTAAAACAATTAATTATTGATAAATTTTCAAAAGTTGTGTTAAAAAGTGAAAAAAATGAAGAACGAACAACGAACTACCTGTTATCACCTGTTTATTTTCAAGTCATCGTCATACAGATACTTGAAAATAGGTACCTAGTTCTCGTGCGAGAGATGGGGGGGATAGAGTTTGCACCTAATCAAAGCCGGTTTCTACAAAATCGCGGCCGGCCGGTAATTGTAAATAACCTTTTTTTTTTATTAAAGTGGGTAGGTATAAATAGTTCTTGTGGTAATATATAAATTCATTTCCAACTCCAACAGTACTCCCTAAGATACCAATCAACCTCCCTCCCTCGTCCGTAATAATAAATTTGCATAATAATAAATAATATACCTTTCTCTTGAGTGTGTTTTCTCGTTCAAAGTGATTTTGATCTAAGTGGTAAATAAAATCAAATTAATTCTTTTTTTAATAATACCTACCGGTGAATAAATAATAACAGTTTCAACACTTGGTTACATTAACAATTTCAAAGTTCCTGTATAAGTTAGTTTCAAAGTTCCGGTCGGTAATGTAGGTTTTAAAAAAATGTAAAACCTTGTAAATAATAATACCTAGTATAATAATTTTAACATAGTGAAGGGTGAAGTTTTTACTAATGAATAAGAGTGAACATTCATATAAGTTTTAACATAACTTGAAATTACTAGTATAGTTTAACTTTAGAAACATGTTGAATTTAATTTAAATAGACATAAATTTCAATTTCTATTTATCCCTGTACGTACCTACTTTTGTAAACAACTATTCATCTCTGCATAACCTTCTGAGACCATGGAGTCATTAGTAACAACTGGCGATCTTCTTCGACAATGGGACCTAGCAGAATACGTAGAATTGTTTGAAAGTAAGTAGAAAATTCATACTTCAATTTATTACTGGTGATGTTTAACCTAAAACCAACCAAAGCATACTGTGAGAACAAATAAACTAATCGCCATTTTCTTTTATTATCAATAATAAAATATTAAATTTGACAAACTAAAAATAATGGTTAAAAAAAGTTGTTATTCAATGGTACAAAAGGCTAGCAGTCTTAGGGATTGAGAAATTGCACTATTGCCAATTTGAAATCTTGAAGATTGCCATTTGTTTCAGTCATGAAGAACATTAAGAGACTTATTAGCCTCAAAAGTTAGTAGTGTTTTCTATCTTTTATTAATTAGTTTCATCTTTCTATGTTTCAGGACACAAAATAACTCCGCAACTCCTTCGAGTGCTGAAAGAAGATCAGTGTTACAGGTTGATAGACTGCATGGGTGACGTCATGACATTAATGCAAAAACGAGATCAATGGGTGCAGGTAAGATCGACTTTCAATACAGATGGTTTTAAAATGAGATTTCCCTTGATACCGAGTGTGTGTGGGTGGGGAGGGGGTTAGAACCTTGATATAACGTACCTCGATACAGCGTAAACCTTGATATAACGTTGAAATCTTACTTTCCCTTCCTCACAGAATAGGAAAACTCTATACAATGTAAAAGAAAACAAAAGGTGAACTTACCTCTAAACAACGTAATTTTCTGGACCTCTATACAACGTAATATTTTAAGTTTAGGAAGTCGAGTTTTCACATGCGCTGACTCCTGACATGACTGATAATGCTTTTACTATACTTGAAAAATAGGCCATATCCCTTGAATTACGGTATGTCGAGGTTCTACTGTACCTTCATTACTCACGAGTCCTTTCTACATGTGTGTGTACTCATGTGTGCGTGTGGGTTTTATTGCTTAAGCAAGTTGATGATGGCCGCCAGTTTTTGATTCAATTCGTCTTTTTCCCAGGATACGGAGAACACGCAGAACACGGCGGTCACAGATAACGTACACTATCAGACAGCAGCAACGTTATCTTCTGACGCTACACCAGCAGCAACGTTTTTCTCCAATGTGCAGTTATCTGCTGACACGGACAACTGGAATGCAAACGTCCTCACATCTACGCCATCTTCGTCATGGACCGAGTCCCAATCCTCGCAATTTACTAATTGGACATGTTCCACTAATTCAAATACCAGTAATGTGTTCTTAGATTCCCCCTCTCTTTCAATGACTCTCTCAGTGGGTCACTTGTGCAAAGTCCTCCAGTAATGCAAAACACAAGTACTCCAAGCCAGGAGTACTTGGTAATTGATTCAAATTTTGTAAGAGCATCTTTAGAACATAGCCCTTCTATGAAAGCTTATCTTATTAAAAGCAAATTGGAATCCAGCCACGAAAGACGTAATGTTGCCCGTACAGTAATAGAGAGAATTTTGTCTCCATGTCCCGAAAGACATTTATCTAGTGTTGAATATACATTGTTGGCCACCCAAATTTGCTCTTTATTCCTAGAAGAAGCCAAAGCTTCTTGGTATTCTCCCTATAAACCTCCAACCGACGTGTCCCCAAAAATTGTCGCCAGTGGACTTCTTTACGAAGCGAGCAGACGGTTGAGACAAAAAACATTAAAAAATCAAGGGAATGAAGTAGTAAATAAAAGAAGGAGAAGGAGCTCGGTCCAAATGACATCTGATGAAGATTCTGCTGCCCATGGAGTCACCAAGGATGTCTTCTCTGAAGTTGGTAAGTCATAGAATAGAACATACTTTTTTTTTTTAGGTAGGATTCAACGTCGCTTTCAACTGCTAAGGTCATATCACAACGGGGGTTTTACCCTCCATGCGCTAGGTTTACCAATTCTAGCTACTCACGTTAACCTCACCCAGCCTGAGTGGGGCCGGGACTAGCCAGCATCACATGGGTGATACCTGGATGGTAACCCATCCAATTACCATCTATGCGCGACGTTTCTTAACTTGAATATAAAATAGTTCAGAATTGAAAAATAATGGGGGTCTATTTCGATACTTTTTTGATATCTATAACTTTTTCGTTACGTTTTTAATGAAGGAAGAAGGAAAGTCTCAATTTTTCCATCACTTTCTCTTTTTTATCTCTTGCTAATTTTCTTCTATTTCTGCTTTCAGAATCACCTTGCAGTGGATATTTGACGTGGTTGCAAGGAGTGACTGGGCAAGAAGATTTGGAAACAATCACAAAGAGATGGCAGGATACGTCTGCTGTACGGATGGCCTGCTTGTCGGAGGGAAAACCCAAGTACACATCAATCCTGGAGTACTTTCAGACATTCCCGGTCTTGAAATCCTCCTTGGGAGCCAGACTGTTTGAAATAGACTTTGAGCATCTCTATCCAGACAAGGCAGACAGCCTCTTCAAGGCAATGCTTGAATTGCGACCAACCATACTCCATGTAGCGGTGAATACAATGGCGTCCCTGCGAGACAAAGAAGCATGTTCCATCCTTAGGAATACTTTTGATGCAATCACGCCCGACAGTAATGTGGACGCGATGAATGCACAGTGTCTTCTTTTTCTTCCATTTATAACCGACACTCCCAGCCAGAAGACAGTGAGGAAAGAATCTTGGAAGCCATCACGAACAGAAGTACGGAATGGATTCATCTTACAGGTACTTTCCTCATCAAATTTAATTAGTGAAAGGCTAAAAAAAACAGAGTTTGCACTTCAGAAGAAGAGACCCATACTACCTTATGTTTTGTATGTGGGGAACTTCACAAATCCTGAATCCATATATGTAATAGTTGATGACATTATGTTTGAAAGACAAACCATATTGGATGCAGTACATTTGTGTTTTCAAATATTCTTTGTGTGTCACACTCATTACCCAGAAGAGAGCAATCACATTTGGCTTGCTCTCCAGAGAGGAGTCTATCAAATTAAAACAGAACATGATAGACTTCATTCCCCATGTAAAACTCTTTTAACAAATTTAGGTCTTCAGGCACATATCTAGGGAGTAGATTTGCAGGGATGAATAGAAATTGAAATTTAAGGTTCCTTTATTGTTTTTAAAAAATGTTCATTTGTTATGATTGTAAGAAAGAGTTTGATAATGTGCCTAAACTGATAGACCACATTAAACAATCTTGTATTGCACGTAAACGAAATGTAATAGCACAATATACGTGTGGCCAAGAATTTTGCTTTAGGCATTTTTCCTCATCAAATTCGTTACGTCGCCATTTATTAAGTCAGCATGTTCATCATTTCTTAGATGAAAGTTCGATGGTACCAGAGGCTAGATATTTAGATTCTGTTAGTCTTGATCCTGGAACCACTATAAGCCTTGCTGTAAACGCAGAATTGACACTAATTCTGAGTGAAACAAAAAAAAAAATTCAAGAGGGTATACTTCGTTTTGTGTCTTCTTTGTACACAAATCCTGGTATACCTCGCTCATCTATTCAGAATTTTATGTCTGACTTTGAACAATTCATGCTGATTTAAAATGGGAGTATTTTACAAGGAGTTAACTTTTTGGTACATCATAATATTTCACATTTAAGAATTGCCGAGAGTGTCAAAGATTTTCTGAGATTAGGTACTAGTGAAGTAACTAATTTCAATTCAGACTATAAAAGACTCCAAGCCTTTGAAAAACGTGGTACTTTCATACCTTCTCAAGAAATTACAATAGGTTCACGCCTAGAACTTGTCAAGGGAAAAATGTGTCAAGTACCTTGTACAATGCAAATCATACCGATAGATTTAGTGTTGAAAAATTTCTTATCCATTGATTATATTTTTGAAGATATTTCTGAGTATTTAAATAGCCTGAATGAATGCCCGTCCACCTTGTTGAAAAATATTGTCCATGGCTCGACATGGAAATCCCAAAATTTCAAAAATTCGAATAATGAATTACATTTACCACTAACACTGTACTTTGACGAGTACGAGCCGAACAATGCGCTCTCAAGTCATGCAGGTGTGCAAAAGTTAGCTGGAGTTTATGTAGGCTTACCTTTCCTGCCTCCTAAGTGGAGTTCGAAGTTGATTAATATTCTCATATTGGGAGTTTTTCATGCACATGATCGCCGTGCGTTTGGCAATAAGGCAGTTTTTCAGAAAATCATTGACACTCTTAATAGCTTAAGTATTTTAGGGGTTAAGTTAAAAAATAGTCACTTTGATGGTATCGTAAAATTCCATGTGGTTTGCTTAACAGGTGACAATCTGGGTTTGAATGGAATTTTGGGGTTTGTAGAAAGTTTTGTTGCAAATTATTGTTGTCGCATTTGCTCTGCGGACAGAGCTCGACTAGGTACTATGGTTGTAGAAGATAAATCATTATTGCGAAACATGGAATCTTACGATATGCATTTAGAGCAGGATGACACATCGTTGACAGGTTTAAAAGAAAAGTGTGTTTTCTTAGACCTAAAACATTTTAATTTATTTGAAAATGTGGCAGTTGATATTTTACATGACTATCTTGAGGGCTGTTTGTAAAATATGTTATGTCCTTTGTTGTAAATTACATTGTTAAAACACGGTTAAAAAGCTTTTGGATCTACGTCCGTTTTAAAGGGTAATTTTGTCTTTTCCTTTTGATTACGGCGCCTGATAAAATAAACAAACCCGTCAATATAATTCATGATGATGACACATCAAAAATTAAATTGAAATGTACGGGCTCAGAAATGATGGTTTTTGTAAGATATTTCGCTTTACTAGTGGGTGAATACATATCTGAAGAGGATAAAGTCTGGGAACTGTACCGTCAGTTACGTGAAGTATTGGACCGAATTATGACTGAGAAAGTAACTCCTGCTGATGTTGTACAGCTAAAAGACTCTGTTGAGTACTTCTTAGAACTATACAGAGAAGTAACTAATGATACTCTGAAACCAAAATTTCATTTTCTTCTCCATTATCCCGCCATGTTTTTAAAATTTGGTCCACTGGCAAGGGTTTCGACAATGCGATTTGAGGCAAAGCATAGAGTGTCAAAAATAGCAGCCCGAGCAGCTTGTAGTCGGATTAATATTTGTAAAACTGTAGCCGTGAGGCATCAGTTAACAATGCACGGGTTCTTCCTAAACATCTGTAAGCCTGCTGGTCTAGATTGTGGAAAAGCCACATTAATAGACTTGGGAAAATTTGAAAGCCTAAAAAAAGTGTTCCCCGACATTTATCCCTCTGATATTTATTCTGTTAAATGGGTCGTGAGCGATTGTGAAAAAATCAATGAGAAAAGTATTTTGATAGCTGACCTCTTGTTTTCTGACATAGAGCCACAGCTTGTTCAGGTAGAGGATATTTACATCAACAAAGCCAATAGTGCCGTTCTTTTATCTTGTTCTCAGCTTACAAATCTAGGCTTCGATTTTCATTATGTAGCGTATCAGGTTAAACATTCAATTGAAAAAGTGTACCTGACACTTGATGAGGTTTTCTCAAAAAAACCCAACACATTATCCGTTTTATCTAATGGCTCAATGTATGTAACACTTCGCACTAAAATAACTTAATTACATCTTAAACTTGTAATCATTTGTAACTTGTAATCATTTGTTATTCTACATATTATTATTATTATCTGACCTGGTTGCAGGGTTTTCAGTGAAACCCTTACAATTAACACTGCGACCTAATTAGATCTATTGTGACCAGTTGATTCTATTTGGTTTTAACGTCCTGACTGAGATAGATAGTCAGGACGGGGGTTTTACCCTCCATTCGCTGGGAATCGTACCAGCTACCCACATTAACCTCACCCAGCCTGGGTTGGGCCGGAAATGCCAGCCTCACGTGTTTGGATGAAACAGAATTTTCTTCGAAAAGTCTGCTCCAACCGTGAGTTGAACTCGGGAACTCTGGACCACGGGCAGTAGTCACAACCATTACGCCACGGAGGCTGGCCAAAGTAACTTGTAATCATACTCCATGTAGCTTGTAATCATGTAGCTTCTACATAAGTAACTTGTAATCATTTGTTATTCTACATAAATTTGTTGTTCTACATACTTATATACCTATATTATAAGCTCGCTCAATAAATCTTACTCTCTTCATTTTGTTTAATCAAAATTATTATCTGTTATTATTCTTCTTCTTTTAAAGTCAACAGAATACAGGTTCAGAGGTTTCGTGAGGTATGCAGAAATATGCATGAATAGTAAGAAATATTCATGCTTAATAAGCATGAATAGTAAGAAGTATTCATGCTTAATAAGCATGAATAGTAAGAAATATTCATGCTTAATAAGCATGAATAGGAAGAAACACTCATGCTAAATAAGCATGAATAGGAAGAAACACTCATGCTAAATAAGCATGAATAGGAAGAAACACTCATGCTAAATAAGCATGAATAGGAAAACACATTCATGCTAAATATGCATGAACCTAAAAACCGTTCATGCCAATTATGTATAAAGGGGATGCATAAAATATGCAGAAATATGCATAAACGAAAATGCACCATGCTAATTATGCATGATAGGGATGCATAAAATATGCAGAAATATGCATAAACGAAAATGCACCATGCTAATTATGCATGATAGGGATGCATAAAATATGCAGAAATATGCATAACGAAAATGCACCACGCTAATTATGCATGATAGGGATGCATAAAATATGCAGAAATATGCATAAACGAAAATGCACCACGCTAATTATGTATGAATGGGATGCATAAAATATGCAGAAGTTTCATACAGTCTGTGTGACATTTAGGCAGAGTTTGCATAGTCTATGCATCCTTGTATGCATAAGATTGATGACGTCATCAATATTGATCAATATTGATGACGTCAGAGATAGCATGAATTCATGAAAACGCATTTATGAAAAAAATGAAAAAAACAGTCAGGCAGAATGTGCAGATCCATATATTATGAAGAATTCTGCATGCTGACATGCAGAATTTGGCTAATTTTTTTCAGCGTGTGGTAAGTACTTTTCAAATATATTTAAATTCAATAGACAATCTATGTAGACAAGTCACGTAAAGGCTAATGAGCTCAAAACATATGTTGACTGGTACTTTTCAAATATATTTAAACCATAAGGGAGATACTTTTTCATGATATCAGCAGCAGACGTTGTTCAAACCTCGCATCCATACCGTTTCCGCGCTGTAGCAATGGGAAACCGTCAAAATTTGCTGATACTTTCTTTGGCTGTCTTCGTAATAGCAGGTAAGGTTTTTGTTGTGATCAAAATGTCATTGCCAGAGCCCATGGGGCGTTGAATACACCGGTACTCGTAGAATTACCAAAGTTATTAATTCAGCGAGGTGAAGACTTCGTGATGCTGGCATTCCGGCGAACCCAGGCTAGGTGAGGTTAATGTGGGTAGCAGGTTTGTGAGTTTCCTGCGAATGGAGGGTAACAGACCTGTCGTGATATGACCATGCGTTTGAAAGCGAAGTTATACCCAAATTATTTTTTTTTTTATCAATAAACATTGAGGATTTTTTTTGACGAATGGTCTTGAATTAGTAACATGAATGACTTGTCAGAGAAAAATTACATAAAAATATAATATATAAAAAATATACCTAGTTATAATATCACTTTATGATATCAAATTAATATCCATACTCCATCACCTACAGCTCTCTCATTAACACGTGTACCTGTTCCTTTTTCAACTCCTCTTTCTCGCAGAAACTACCTTATTAACGCACCACTTCAAAACCAATGAACTATCTGATGATATCGATTTATTTTTTACATTTGTACCACAGCTGAATTTGTACTTCTATCAACAATATCTTCAATCTGTTAGCTAATCCTTTCTCAATTTTTTCTTTGTAGAAACTTGCCACCTCTCGTTTTATTTTGACAATATTTTGAAATTAGTATGTTTATCTTTTTTTTTTGTCATGTCATTAGTTAGAAAAACAGCCTGTTAGACACTCATTTTTGAAAGAAGAAAAATAAAATAAAGAAAAATAGGATTCTAAAAAAGTCTCTTTTGGTAAAAAGCGGGACTGTGTGAATCCAGAGATTCCAGAGATTCGAAACTTAGCCAGGACAAGACAAATTATCTTTCCATTTGGGATTTTTACCACATAATAATACGTATTGGGCTTACTGCTGGAATAATGGGACTTAATAGTCCTAATCGGGCAGCATAAATAAGGCGATATTATTATTATTAAAAAAACATGAAACATTTCTAAAAACATTTCTATATTATAAATTCTGAGATGTAATATACTGTACTATTACATATAGACCCTATACATACTAGGTAACTAGGTAGTCATAACAAGTTTCACTACGGATGGTGACGTCATCATCGTGTTCGATGATGACGTCACCTTGAAATTTCCGTCAAGTTTATACAAGGAGGCTAATTAACTAACAAGGGCCTGCAAAATCAAGGTAATGAAACTCAAATGTTTCCACTTCCATATTATTATTATTATTAAACACTTTATTAGATAAGAAGACATAATCGCACGTTGCATAGAACAGTGTCACATCTCAAAACCTTAACTTTCAGGAGACCTTTTGCTGTTTTAGCGATACAAAAATCCCAAATGGGGAAAAAATGAGATGTGACACTATTCTATGCAACATGCGATCGCACGTTGCATAGAACAGTGTCACATCTCAAAACTTTAACTTTCAGGAGACCTTTTGCTGTTTTAGCGATACAAAAATCCCAAATGGGGAAAAAATGAGATGTGACACTATTCTATGCAACGTGCTGTACAATACAAATAATTATTCAACAATGAAAAAATGGGAACAAGATATACAATAAAAAGGTGGAAAAAAAATAGAAAAATATATTTAAAACTATGTCCTAACTATAGAGCGGGGTTATTGTCTGTGGCAATCTCTTTCACCCAACCCTTTGGGTGACTTCGCTCAAGGTGGCTAGGCAAAGCTCGTGCAAAAGTGAAGAATATAGACTTTACCTATGCGTGCTCTTTTACACCATCAGCTGAGGTGGGCTGAAGACGTGGAGATGCCAGTTCCCGAATACAAGTTTACAAAATCCTGTTGGTACTGCAACCTTTTTTGTATTACACACAAGAATCCTCGCATTGCAAGCTTGTACCCCCAAACTTGTACCCCGTCGGGGCAATTAAAAAATAAAACAAAAAAAATAATGTTTGGCTGGGGGACTATAAACAGGGAGTAGACCAGCAGTCTGGCTGGGGGACTATAAACAGGGAGTAGACCAGCATTGACTTGGTTCTGGGGGCCCTTGTCAATTATGAGCCTCCTTGTAAAGACAGTGGTAGAAGTGTTGAGTCATTCCTCCACGGTCTGGCTACCATCGTTCACGATGACGCCACCCTATGATGACGAATGTTATTCCACAGTTGACAGTACAAAAGACCTGATAGACTGGAGACGTCTTCTCACCATGAACGCAGACAGGGTGCAAGAAAATCCGCGCGACATGGGTCCTGAGCTCACTTTAGGTCCTCCTGCGCATGCGCAATCTCGGGACGAAAATGTTGACACTTCTTTGAGCCTATCGCAACCTACTGCTGACAATGCTGATGTTCCAAAACGTCCAAGGAAAAAGAAGGCTAAGATGAGTCCTGTAGTATCGGCTCTACGTAAGACATGGCGTGACAAGAAGAATGAAGAAATAAAAAGGAACTTTTACGCGGCTCGTTCTAAGTAAGTGAGAGACACACAGAAGGACGCACGGACCAATGGCCGAAAACAAATTTTTTGGTATCCTGAGGCTATGATTCGTCCAGAAATGTGAAAAACTGGGTAGGTCAAATTTTTTGACGTATACAATACTTTCCTTATTATAGGATAAGGAAAGTAAAAAGGAACTATTGCGGCAGTGGTAATCAAACTATTAAAGTAAATATCTCCCGTTAACTTATTAACACTTTGAGCCCATGAATACCATATATGACCCTCAGCTGACATTTCACAAAGGACATGAGTACCATATATGACCCTCACCCAAAATTTCACTGTAGACTTGTATTCACGACCTTCCTTTACTTTGAAGACACGAGTACTCCCTATGGTATTCGTTTCCATGTGTTTCTCATAGGGAATAGGTTCTAGTGGTCCTTGAGAGCAATGTATGAGTGTTGGGTTCTGAAATTTGTGGTCCCTCGTGCTCACTCGCCGATCCCAGCTCTGGGGCTCAAAGTGTTAAATAAAATAAAAAATAAATTGTTTTCCCTTCCATCCCCAGACTGCAAGAAGAAGCAAGCGCATCGCTCCCTCCGATTCCTGCTCCAGCTCCCGAACCTTTATATCCTTGGGCCTCTGAGAACTCCGACCTGTATAGACACGGCAAAAATGAACTGAGACTGAAACCCAACACGCCTCGTCCAGCTCGCGTACCTATCCCAGAGCCAGACATTCCTCCGCAATCTTCTCGGGATTCCGACTTTTACACCAACCCCAAAAATCAAATGATTCTCAAAGCTGACACGCCTCTTCCACCACGTCTACCAAACCCACTCCAACGGTCGGCTTCGATTGAACGTCCGTCCGATGCCAGTCGCGTTCCTTCACGAAGTGATTGGCGAGGCCGTACGAAAGAATTTTCTTTCTTTCCTTCAAAAGACAGGAATTAACAGGCGAAATTGACACCCGAGATTGTCTCAGATAATTAAATTTTGGTAGATGGGTATAATAAAATTTTGAATTTTGTCTAAACATATAAAACATTCTTTTTCTTTATTTAAAGCAATTTTTATTACCTACTTGCAGCAATTTCTTGTGAGCAAAAGGAAATACTTATGATAATGCAAGATAGCAATTGCTTAATCTTCTACCTCTTCCTTCTCTACTTTTGCTTTTACTCACAAGCAATTGCTTATTTCTGGATACGGCTCATTACCCAGTGTCCAAAAGATCCTACATGTTTGTCTTTTTGGACATTAGATAGTGTTTTGCTTTCATTCATGGTAATCGTAGAAATATCAACTAAAAGAAATAACACTCAACGTAATACTTTTTCGGAGGATATTTAACCGATGAGAAAAAACTTAAAGAATGGACGAAAAGATTCCACTCTGGTAGTTCGTTGGGCCAGAGCAAGAAGAGAGTCAGAATATGTCGGTTTAAAACTATCAAACTCCGTGCACTGTTTCTCTCTCGAAATTATCCCTCTTTTTGGGCTAATTTGCCAGGGCTACATCCAAATCGATAGTATCGTTCCCCAGTTTTGGCCGTTGAATTTTTGGATTCATTGACTCACAAAACCTCTAAATATAGTACTTTGAATTTCCAATCAAACAGAAGTTAACAGACCAACATATGTGGCATAAGGACCGTCCAAATTATCGTCCAGAAGGTTGTCCTCCCACTTTGAACGTGGCCGAGAACAGCGTTTGACGGGACCGTCCCGGTTCTTTGAATTTCCGGCGTCAATGTCGTCTTTGGTAAAAGTGGAGAACCAACTTCCACGAAAATTGGGAGGAGGCGGAGTATAGAGAGGAGGCATGGGAGGAGGAGGTGGAGTATAGAGAGGAGGCATGGGAGGAGGAGGTGGAGTATAGAGAGGAGGCATGGGAGGAGGAGGTGGAGTATAGAGAGGAGGCATGGGAGGAGGAGGCGGAGTATAGAGAGGAGGCATGGGAGGAGGAGGCGGAGTATAGAGAGGAGGCATGGGAGGAGGAGGCGGAGTATAGAGAGGAGGCATGGGAGGAGGAGGTGGAGTATAGAGAGGAGGCATGGGAGGAGGCGGAGTATAGAGAGGAGGCATGGGAGGAGGAGGCGGAGTATAGAGAGGAGGCATGGGAGGAGGCGGAGTATAGAGAGGAGGCATGGGAGGAGGAGGCGGAGTATAGAGAGGAGGCATGGGAGGAGGCGGAGTATAGAGAGGAGGCATGGGAGGAGGCGGAGTATAGAGAGGAGGCATTGGAGGAGGAGGTGGAGTATAGAGAGGAGGCATGGGAGGAGGCGGAGTATAGAGAGGAGGCATTGGAGGAGGAGGCGGAGTATAGAGAGGAGGCATTGGAGGAGGCGGAGTATAGAGAGGAGGCACGGGAGGAGGCGGAGTATAGAGAGGAGGCATGGGAGGAGGAGGCGGAGTATAGAGAGGAGGCATGGGAGGAGGAGGCGGAGTATAGAGAGGAGGCATGGGAGGAGGAGGCGGAGTATAGAGAGGAGGCATGGGAGGAGGCGGAGTATAGAGAGGAGACATGGGAGGAGGCGGAGTATAGAGAGGAGGCATGGGAGGAGGCGGAGTATAGAGAGGAGGCATGGGAGGAGGAGGCGGAGTATAGAGAGGAGGCATTGGAGGAGGAGGCGGAGTATAGAGAGGAGGCATTGGAGGAGGCGGAGTATAGAGAGGAGGCATTGGAGGAGGAGGCGGAGTATAGAGAGGAGGCATGGGAGGAGGCGGAGTATAGAGAGGAGGCATGGAGGAGGCGGAGTATAGAGAGGAGGCATGGGAGGAGGAGGCGGAGTATAGAGAGGAGGGTATGGGAGAGAGGAGGCGGAGTATAGAGAGGAGGCATGGGAGGAGGAGGCGGAGTATAGAGAGGAGGCATGGGAGGAGGAGGCGGAGTATAGAGAGGAGGCATGGGAGGAGGAGGTGGAGTATAGAGAGGAGGCATGGGAGGAGGAGGTGGAGTATAGAGAGGAGGCATGGGAGGAGGAGGCGGAGTATAGAGAGGAGGCATGGGAGGAGGAGGAGTATAGAGAGGAGGCATGGGAGGAGGAGGAGTATAGAGAGGAGGCATGGGAGGAGGAGGTGGAGTATACAGGGTGTCCCGTAGACAGATATTTTGAGGGTAGGTTCAGCCTACCGTGGACTATCATATGAGCGAAACTTGCAGTGGGGCATTTTGCTTCGTTAAAGAGTTATGGCCAAATCCCTGTTTTTCCCACAGGTCTAGAGGTCACTTGGATCGATGCACGTTTCTAAGGAAATGATAGCCAGTAGGTAAGTTTTGACTTCATGTATGGATAGTCATGCATATTTCCCTTCGAATGCAGTTGGTTGCATAAAAAAATATTGAAAGACCAGAGAGATATTTAATCATAAGTTCAATACTTTTCTAAAATTTGATTTTCCCCTTTTTTCCCTTTCGTGAATTTAAAGTACTTCTACAATTGCAATTCTGCGTATTACTAGTTAAAAAAATACCCTATTATGTTTAGTTTTAGAAAAAAGAAAGCTCATTTATATTACTTTAAAGATCATGGAACGCAGTACACACAAAGCTCAAAAAACACTTCTGAATCATGATTGAAAATTCAAAGTTGGCTGAATTTTAACAGAATTGGCGCGTAATTTGAGGTATAAATACACTGCTCTGGGATGTTTAACAGAGGGAAATTGATCATTCACAGTGGTCGGTCGGTGTGAACTTTTATGTGAATGGGGTTACGGGGTCACAGGTTATCGTGAGGAAAAATGAGAGAGGCTGCAACGAAAGCAGCAACCAGTGGTGTAATTATGGACAAAGAATACACATGAAGAAAGACTCTGCGCTAACAACAAAAATTGTGATTTTATTTTTAGAAGTAAAATTAAAAATATCATTTTGTGTGTTATCACAATCATGATATCAAAAACATAACAAATAGTGCCGAAAATTAACCTTGGGTAAAACTCGAACATCCAAACTTAAGGTTACTATTATTATTATTATTATTATTATTAATACTTTATTGATTAACTACAAACATGATACATTCTGCAACACAGCACATGAAATGAAAAGAACACAAAAGAATATGTAGCGAACCAAGGGCGAGGTTAAAGCTTGTGGCTTTCTCTTCCACCGAACAAACTGATCGCCTTTTTATTTTAACTATTAGATTTGATTGATATAGAAGTTGGTTAATAACTATTTGTACTCAGAAATTTTTCATTTATAACTTGCAGTTGGCACAAAAATGGTCACACAGACCGCTTCAGGCATCGAGTGTTCTTCAAAATGCAATAGCGCCCAGATTCAAAACTTGATAGATGTGTTTCTCTCCTTCTGGTGCCGTTTATTATGGCGTATCTCATTCGTTCCTTCACGCGTCTGAAAGAACTTTGTATTTATTGAAACAAAATAGCAAAGGGTATTTTTTTACCTAGTGATACGCAGAATTGCAATTGTAGAAATTCACGAAAGGGAAAAGAGGGAAAAATCGAATTTTAGAATTTTTTTCAACTTATGATTAAATATCTCTCTGGTTTTTCAATATTTTTTTATGCAACTAACTGCATTCGAAGGGAAATATGCATGACTATCCATACATGAAGTCAAAAATTACTTACTGGCTATCATTTCTTTAAAAACGTGCATCGATTCAAGTGACCTCTAGACCTGTGGGAAAAACAGGGATTTGGCCATAACTCTTTAACGAAGCAAAATGCCCCACTGCAAGTTTCGCTCATATGATAGTCCACGGTGGGCTGAACCTACCCTCAAAATATTTGCATCTGTATACGGGACACCCTGTAGAGAGGAGGCATGGGAGGAGGAGGCGGAGAGGGGAAGTGAAAAGAGGAGAACTGTACCCTTGAATAAGAGGGAGGAAGAGGTTTAAGAGAAGGATTCGGAGGTTTGGGATTCAATTTTTTAATTTTCATAAAATGACGGGGTAAACCCATGTTTATTGGCGGTGTGAAGGTACCTATCGAAGCTGGATCCAGCTTCGTTTTTTTGCTTGAAATTTCTTGAAATTTTTGAAATTTAAATTTCACATTTCGTAGGGAAAAATCCCCGAAAAAGAGAGAAAAACAAAATATACTACCCAAACTAAAAACATTAAAAAAAACTCCGAATCGATGGCTATCTTCTACCGTGCTAGGTAGCTTCACACGGGTATGTTTATTTGATATTAATATGTAGAACAGTACCAGGTAGGTACATATTATGTTTTGAGCTCATTAGAGTCATTAGGCTTTACTTGACGTGACATCTATGTATTTATCATTCACGTGGAAATTACCACAGTAGGTAAAAACCATAAAGTTTGTTAGAAAGACAGCTCTTCCGCGAATGAGTCTAAGTAGGTGGAACGGAGCACCCTAGACCCTAAACTATGTATGTACGTATCCTAGGGCTATGTACGAGTTTGGTACGAAAAATAAAATAAATGTATGAGTGGGGTCCCCTCTCAGAAAGGTCTCTTATGAATTCGGTCCGATTGAAAACAGGTTATGTATGAATTTGGTGCCCTAGCACCTGCTCTGATGATCAGGTAATTATAGCATTTTTTCCCTCATAGGCATGGCCTTCAATGTATTTTACCTAACCCTACTATAAACCTGAGGCACGGCCTTCAATGTATTTTACCTAATCCTTATCCCATTGTGTGTTCACCCCAATGGTGTAAAAGGATCAAATTATGAAACAGTATTAGTTAACCTTAATGGACACTATTCCTTAACTTTCACCTTGACAACGACTGTAGAGGTCATATCTGAGCCATGCTTTGTAGCTGTGTAGTGTATATCAACTCTGTGGCGTAATGGTACTGTAGCCAGCCTTCGTGGCGGAAAATCTTGTTTTAAACACATATCTTAAGTGTTAATTTGGCCTTTACTGCTTTAAAATATTCTTTCTGATCTTACACGATTATATTTGGCATATTTGAATACTGTTGAAGTCACCGTGGCTGCGTGAGTTAGCGCGCTAGGCATAGCACACACGTTGATCTGGGTTCGATCCCTAGAGGGGAAGGATTTTTTCTACTCCATTCTTGGGTGTTCGGGATCCACTCACGCCTCGTGAGGAAAAATGAGTAGCTGCTTGTGAGCAGCGACCAGTGGCGGAATTATAGGCAAAAATAAGATATTAGGATATTAAAAGATATGGAAAAGTCTTATAAGTCTGCGCTACCCACTAAAAATTGTGATATAATAATACAAAGAAACACATTTATTTTATATTTGAAGACTGTTATGGGTTTAGAAAAATATTTTCGCCATTTCCTTAAAGTTGACTTTTTGTGGTGCAATTTCTAATAGATTGATGTCTAAAGAAGACAAAAAAGAAATTGAAAACAGATCAATTTGTTTTTATTGTGAAATACAATAGTCATCGAATTATTTATTAGATAAATTGAAAAATAAAAACACGAATGGTAATAAGTTTCCCTGTAAAATCGTATGTTTTTTTTTTAATTACATACTTTATTAGAAGGACAAATAAAAACAAATAAATTATTAAATGAATAAACACAAGGAAAAAAATAAAATACATTATTCCATTATACAGGGTGCCTATAAAGTCCCATCCATCCGCCCGTATCTCAAAAACGGCTGATAGTATAGAAACACTCAGAAACATTTATTCCTTAATTTTTAGGGGGATTAAGATCAGAAACAAGAATTTGCCTACACTGCCCCAGTCAAACTGGGCACGGATCAACTTTTTAGGCTTTTGGATGGTAATGTAGTAAAAAGACATGTCGATCAACTCATCAAGTTCAGTTCGAATAGTAATGATAGTTGTAGGGACATTTTGTTTGATGATTTAGATCTTCATGGTGATCCACCAGCATTCCGATCAAAATGGAACTTGACACTGGTGCTGGTGTTTCTGTTTTACCTAAGCATATTTATGATAGCTATTTCAGTTCTTTTATTTTGAATCCATCCAGTATTCAGTTACAGATGTACAAAGTTGATCCGTGCCCAGTTTGACTGGGGCAGTGTAGGTAAATTCTTGTTTCTGATCTTAATCCCCCGAAAAAAAATCTCAAACGGAAAAGTATCTCTTGACTAATATCCCTATGATCTGATCTATAACCGTAAGTTTCAGAATCATACATGTGTGGATACATATTATTAATATAAGCTTCTTTTAGTATTCCATATGTTTTAAAGTAAAGGCAATTTTTTTGCTGATACTTAGGTAATCCCCAAAAAATTCAGGAATACTGGGTTTTGCGTTTTTCTATATTTTCAGCCACTCTCGAGATACGTTGGTTGGGGTGGGACTTTATGGACAGTGGACACCCTGTACACAAGAGATCCGTTTGAATGGAAGTTGTTGTTTGTCTTGGGCACATGCTGTTTGTCAGAACCCGTCGGTAAAGTACTTCCTGTCCTCGGAAGAATAGTTTTCCGTTTCAATACTTACTCAAACAGCCACTGGATGAACTACAAGTAATTGAAAGTAATGTTACTGATTACTGAACTTATTTCGATTTTGAAAAGAAGGAGAGGGAGCTGGATGACGAAAAACTCCATTCATTGGTTGACCAACAACTGGTTTCACTGGACGACCAGCAAATGTATGACGAGAAACTTGACCATCATTAACTGGAAGACTAGCCACTATATTAGTTGGACGACCATGAAGTAGTGGACCAGCAAATGTAGGACGAGAAGGAAGAGCAGATTCATAAAAAGAAGAAGGTTCCAGAGGAGGAGATGGAAATAAGGCAGAGGGAGGAGGAACAGGCAGAGGAGCATACTGCTGATTATTTGCAGCGGTTGAAGATCCTTCACCTTTGTCTGAACTGAGGAAGAAAATGACAATACGAAGCATATTTTAGAATTTATGTCAAATGAGAAAATAACCAACAACAATATTTAAAGGTACTAGTATAGCTATGAAAAACATTTTGCTGTACATTTTGGGACGCAAGAGCCAATTATGTCGAAAAATATTTCCAATTATAATCAAACTCATAAAAGTATAACTATTATAATGTTTTTTTTTTTCTGTTTACATAAATTTTCTATCACATGGAAGTTAAAAACCCCGTCGTAATATGATCAGTTGAGAGTGGTGGTAAAAAAAAGCACTTACTATACTGAAGACATTAAATTTCTGAGATATTCGTCTCGCCTTTGTCTCATTTCTAATTCTTGTTTAAATTTCAGGTCCATGTTTTTTCCAGATTTTTTAGCATTCTGTCGCACTTTTTTTTCTTGTTTTTCATTGTACTCATCATATTTCCTTTTATTCATTGGTTTTTCAGGATTATATTTATTACTAACAGAAGGTGGCGAAAGCTTCAAAAAATCAACTTGATTTGGTTTCTTCGCCGGTTTATTCGTGGTGTTTGAGAACCCTACTTTAAAATTCGATGCCCATTCTTTCCGATTATCTCCGCTGACAACTGTGAAATAAAAAAGAGAGCTATCACAAATTGATACGACATATTATTATTTCGTAGTTCAGCCTAGATGTGACTATATTTCCCTTTCAAAGAGATCAATAAAATAATAAAATGCTTTGTTAATCAAATAGTTAAGGCTATATCTTAGTGAACCAGGTAGCGTAGGGATCCATTGGTTCGAATCTCAGACAATGCATGGATTGATTTTAGTATGTAAGATTGTAAGACCATACTCAAACAGCTGGAAGAAAATGTTTTTATTATTATTATTATATAACGCTCTATGAGGTATAAATGGACATTATGTACAAATGAAAAATTTTACAATGAAAAAAAAATGGAAACAATATAACATATACAATGAAAATGAAAAAGAATAGAACATATTATATAAAAACATAAGTCCTAACTAAAGGGCGGGGTTATTGCCTATGGCAATTGTTTTCAGCATGAAGCTCGCCTGGTGGTTCGCTTTCTTCTTTCACTTTGCCTTATTCCGCACCTACATCTGTTCTGGTGAATCAGTGGTCAAGGTGTCTTACCGGTAATCGAAAGGTCGCGAGTTCGAAACTCAGCCGGGACATGACAAGTTTCTACCACATAATGATACGTCTTGGGGTTACTGCTGGATAAAATGGTACTAATCAGTACTAGTCGGGCGGTATAAATAAGGCGATATTCTTATTATTACTTGGGGTTTGCATTGTGTGAGTGTAATGTTGGATAACAAAGTGAGAAAAGAAAATCTTACCTGCTATTATGAAGACAGCTAGAGAGGCTACCAAAATTATAGGAAGATTTTCCATTTCTTTAGCTGTGGTTGTGTGTCAGGTAGAAACAAGTTCTGTTCAACTGAAGCGAAATGCCACGGTACAGAAGTTTTAATTACCCTTAAAAGTAGAAAATTAGTAAACAACAGTCTGTTGTTTTTCAGTTCATTAGGCTTGGTAAGGCGTCATAGATCAAGTCAGTGGAAAATTACCTTAGTATTCAGGGATCACATGATAGTCGCATGATCACATGATAGTCGCATGAAGCTCTATTATTCTATAGTTTGTACAACGCTACTGTAGGGAACCGAGATCTGGGGAAACAGGTATGAAGATATGATTGAAGTCTGTCAAAGTCAGGTTTTGAAATCTGGGTACGGCTTGGCTAGATCTACGCCTCATTACATGCTCCGGATCGAGATGGGCGAGTTGAAACTAGCGTACCATGTATTTAAGCAAACCCTGGCATGGTGGTTGAAAGTATACTAACAATGTCACCAGAGCGATATCCTAGGATTTTTTTTTAACGAACCAGTGACCACAGATCAACTGTCCCGGAATATTGACAAATACAACTGGGCAACTCTTCTCAAATATAGACTCGTAAGGTTAAGACATGCTTACACGGGAACAGCCAGGATTACTAGGGTTTGAATTTGAATGGACACCCATCCAAGCCCTAACCTAGCTGGCCCTTGCTTAACTACAGAGACAGAACGAAAACACAGCTAAAAAAGCCTAGTGTTTTTATTTTCAATGTTTTTCGATTTTATTTATTTTACCAAGAATGTTGTTTAACTGGCTATGTACGAGTTCGGTGCGGAAAATAAAAAAATGTATGAGTTCGGTGCCGCCGAAAAAAAGGTCATGTATGAATTCGGTGCCCTGGTACTTGCCCTGATGATCAGGTAATTATAGTATTTTTTTCTTTATAGACATGGCCTTCAATTAATAAACCGAGGCATGGCCTTCATTGTATTTTACCTAACCCTACTATAAACCCAAGGCATGGCCTTCATTGTATTTTACCTAACCCTACTATAAACCCAAGGCATGGCCTTCATTGTATTTTACCTAACCCTACTATAAACCCAAGGCATGGCCTTCATTGTATTTTACCTAACCCTACTATAAACCCAAGACATGGCCTTCATTGTATTTTACCTAACCCAACTATAAACTTAAGGCATGGCCTTCATTGTATTTTACCGAACCCTACTATAAACTCAAGGCATGGTTTTCAAGGAGGAAATGGACAGTCTTGCTGAATGCAACTATCTACAAAATAATCTACTAACTTAATAACAGCAGGATGGCTGTTAACAAGCAACTAGTACATTATAAACAAACAATCAATTTATAAGTCATTAAGACCGCACCGAACTCGTACATCACCTTTTTTAGGCGAAACCGAATTCATACATGCGAAAAAGGTGCGGGTAATCTTCGCACCGAACTCACTTCTTGCCGTTTAACTAAAGCTATCCTAGACATTCATATACTGTTATTTTAAATCTAAAAAATAATGAATAATCCCAACAGTCACATTCATATCTACTTTCCCAATGTCCATACAATGCAGTCTTGGCACTCTTCGCTCTTGCATCATTTTGGAAACCTGAGTAACTTCTGTTTCGTTTCTGATTATTTAGTTCATTATCCTTAGACTATTATACCTTAATAAATAAATCTAGGAATCTTTATTAGAAAATCAAATTAAGAAATTAATTTTTGTTTATATAAATTTATAAGTTTTTATTTATAGAAATGTTGTGACAGAAAAATATAAATCAACTCCTCATACTGTGCACCATCAGTGGCCTATGCCAATATGATATGGAATTGCAACTTACAAGTGTAAGCCATCTTGAAATATATCTGAGCGCACGGCAGTGCGCCAGGCCAAGTTCCAGCAAGCACGGCAGTGTATCTTTACACAAACCGATTCACCCGGTTTTTCACACACTCATATCTTCGGTTCAATTGATTATAGAGATATGAAATTTGGAACAGAGATTGTCCTAATATCATTAAAATATCATTAAAAAGACTAATATCATTCAAGACTCTATGCAAAAAACTTTCAGAGGAATGTAATTTTGAAATTTGCAATTTTGATACTGACTGACTGACTGACAGATCATCAAAATTATGAGGCACTTCCCGACTACTTAGAAGGCTGAAATTTTGCATGATGGTAGGGTTTGTTGTAAAAGTACAGGGAAAAATCTGAAAACCGGAACTTTTTCAATTATCATGCTGTTAAACGGTGTCGTTTTAGGGAGGAAATATATAATCGATTATGGATCTAAATTATGAAGCACTTCCCGACTACCTAGAAAGCTGAAATTTTGCATGATGGTAGGGTTTATTGTAAAAGTACAGGTAAAAATCTGAAAAAGTTCTGATAACAGACAAACGGTGTCGTTTTAGGGAGGAACTATACTATATTATGTATATAAATTATGAGGCACTTCCCTACTACCTATAAAGCTGAAGTTTTGCATACTGGTAGGGTTTATTGTAAAAGTACTGGGAAAAATCTGAAAACCGCAACTTTTTCACTTATCATGGTGTAAAACGGTGTCGTTTTAGGAAGGAAATATATAATCGATCATGGATCTAAATTATGAGGCACTTCCCTACTACCTAGAAAGCTGAAATTTTGCATGATGGTAGGGTTTATTTTAAAAGTACAAGGAAAAATCTGAAAACCGGAACTTTCGCACTTATTATGCTGTTAAACCGGTTAAACGGTGTTATTTTAGGGAGAAAATATATTCGATTATGTATATAAATTATGAGGTACTTCCCTACTACCTACAAAGCCGAAATTTTGCATGGTGCTAGTGTTTACTGTAAAAATACAGGGAAAAATCTGAAAACCAGCACTTTCGCACTATTTCTGCTGTTAAAGGATGTCGTTTTAGGGAGCATGTTAAAGTGAAGAATCCTAAAATTTTCCATAATAAATAATAAAACGTGCTGTGAAACGAAGCATTTACAAAAAGTAATGATATCCCACAAAAAAACTACCGTTAAAAAAAGGGCCAAGTTCCAGAACTCCTATCCAAAAAGGTTTCGCCAATGAATGCAGTGATATCTTGTTTGCGGACAAGTTATCTTGGTACTAAACTATTTCTTTTATTAACACCCGTTTTCTGAGTTCCTCATTTTGTATGTTTTTAACTGCAAACTATCCTCTCACTTGGCCAGTTTTATGGCATCGGTTGTATGGAATATTATTATATTACCACTATATTTATAGGTACAGAATAATAATATAACCATCACAAGGAGCGAAATATATAGAAATTTCTGTACCAATATAGTATTTTGTTCACTAATAATTTACAAATCCATATTCATGAGTTGTTGAACTGTTTATCATAAAATACTGTCCCAATATGAGATTGAATATTTTTTTTACATATGGATTTGTAAAGAAACTGTCAATTTTACAGGGTGGGCGCATTGGTGGCAACGGAACATTCGCTCGAATGATGTTCCCCACACACTGGAACATGGCAGCTGACACATTTCAATGGTATACGATTTCCGGACCTTTCAACTCGGATGATTTCCAGACACAAATGATTAATTCCTCGTAATTTCTTGATCGGCACATCAAAGAAAACAATATTCTAGAAAGCTAGACGAAAATCTGACTTGATTCTACCAGTTGAAACTGTTTTTAGGTGGCAATCGATTCGAATGTTAGAAAATTTCTACACAGCACACCACTCACGGGTGGAACAAGGCACAGGTATAGTTCCCATGATGGTCACAGCATTCCCTCATTTATTTATTATATTTACAGTATATTATTCATTAGAGAAATTCATATAAGAGTTTTATTATTTATGCATAAACTATCCATAATTTTGTCAAGAACAAGAGAAAATCATGTTAGAGTTTTATTATTTATTCATAAACTATCGATAATTTCGTTAAGAACAAGAGAAAATCATGTTAGAGTTTATTATTTATGCATAAACTATCGATAATTTTGTCAAGAACAAGAGAAAATCATGTTGAAGTTTTATTATTTATGCATAAACTATCGATAATTTTGTCAAGAACAACAAAATTAATGATTTCTATTGTCCGGGGAATAATTGTCTGAAACGAATTTCCTGAGAGTTCCTTCTAGCCTGTACTCGCCTTCCTTCAGAAGAATGGGCAGAACCTGACTGAGCAGCAGACTGAAGGGTTGGACGAGAGTGCATAGGTGGCAGGGGTAGGTTGGGGTTGAGGACCATTTGATTTCCGCCGACATTTACAAAGCTGGATAGATCAGGCTCTTCCAGCTTTCTCTTCGCAGCTCTTCCCCTTGCTCCGATACCCCTGCGGCATGAATATATTTTTATTTATTAACTTTTATTTATTTTTATTTATTTATTATTTTTTTATAGGTAGTTTTTTTTTTTTTTTTTTTTCTTTATAAAGAAACATTTACACAAAGGTACTTCTCCTGAGCTTTGAAGAGCTTCTAAGAGAAGTGTGTTACTTGCAACATTGAATGACACATTAGTGTTTAAGTGACTACTCAATCAAGCATTACAATATTACTTATACGAAAGGTACTTAGAAAGGTATTTAGAAACTCTTTATTAGTAGAACATATACAGACAAATAATGGTAAAAATTCAATATAAAAATTGACAATATTAATAATATAAACAAGAAAAAAAAATAAACAAAATATATACATACCTAACTAAAGGGCGGGGTTATTGCCTATGGCAATCTCTTCCACCCAACCCTTAAAATATATGTACAAGGTATACCTACTCCCTGTTTATAGACCCCCAGCTAAACTACTCCCTGTTTATAGTACCACAGCCAGACTGCTGGTCTACTTCCTGTTTATAGTCCCCCTCCAGCCAGAAAAATATGTACAAACAAATACATAGTGATGGCCGAAG
Organism: Bactericera cockerelli; assembly: GCA_024516035.1. Classification (NCBI taxonomy): domain Eukaryota; kingdom Metazoa; phylum Arthropoda; class Insecta; order Hemiptera; family Triozidae; genus Bactericera; species Bactericera cockerelli. The sequence goes on along the minus strand of CM044958.1, from coordinate 8,281,315 downwards.
AAAATTATATGTATAGCATAGATGTCCGAAGATAGTTTTCCCTTGATGTATTCAACATGGCACTGGGACTTCCATTTGAGTCTATCGTCAAGAATTATGCCTAGGAATATCACTTCTCGAGGGTGAGAGACAGTTAGGCCGCCACAGGTGATGGGGTGTAGACTATCGGTTGTATGGGGATTAAAATACATGTATGTGGTTTTGTTGGAGTTTAGCTTCAGTTTGTTTGTTGAGAACCATGGCTGTATTTTTAGGAGTAGGGAATTAAGTTTTTCGTAAACCAGGGTTTTGTTTTCTCCTGTTATAAGGACCGTGGTATCATCAGCAAACATTGTAAAGCTACCTTGATCAGATGAGGAAGTAAGGTCATTCACATACAGGGTATTTCCGGTTGAGGGATTCAATAAATAAAATAATAGAGAATGGATTGAATCTTGAATATTAAAAATCTATTATTCTATATGGTTTTTTAAGATGATTGTTTCAATAGACATGGTGGCCTGTAGGTCAGTGTTTCGAGTATCAAATTCTGCATTTAATAATAATAATGCTTATTTTTTGTGTTATTATGTCACAATTTTAGTGGGTAGCGCAAAATCATAGGACTTTACCACTTTAATTTATTTTTGTATTATTCTTTTGCCTAAGATTCTGCCACTGGTCGCTGCTTCACATTAAAGCAGCTACTCATTTTTCCTCACGAGGTATGAGTGGACCCCGAACATCCAAGTACAGAGCAGAAGAAAAAATCTTCCTTCGCTGGGAATCGAACCCAGGTCACCATGTGTGTAATGCCTAACTCGTTCTGCCACAGTGACTACTGCATTTTTTTTTAAAGATGAGTATTTCACAGCCGTTTTTTATTTCGTAGTCATGAAACAGGAGCTAACGCAGACGCTTGTGGTCTGTGTTGTAGCCTGCCCATCCCGTAGTATGCCTCCCCTCTGATGGGCGAGAAGTGACACAATACTTCCCAATTAGGTACTGGGTCAATACGAGTGCACCGGAAGGTATCCCTTACAAACAATTGTAACCAAATTAAGTATACAATTTTTTGTCGGCACGGGAGATCGAACCCGGGACCTTCTACATAGCCAGCGAGTTCTGAACTACTAAGCTATTAGTGCGCTCGATTACTAAATAAGTCAATAAAAATAATTTTCTAAATAAATCGAAGGACATTATTACTTACTTCTGTTCTTTCATCTCTTCTATATATTTATTTTTCATTTCATTTTTCTCTCGTTGAGCTGCCTTTTTAGCTTCTAAAATTCTTTGACTTTTTGCAGCTTTCGTTTTCGCATTTTCTTCTAGAATTTTCTCATGTAGTAGATATGCCTCGTGCTGTTCAGGTGTCATTTGGGTCTTTCCCTTCTCTAGTACACGACTAACACCATCCTCGCTGAGGGTAGGCAGCGCTCTTCCCCTGGCTGGCTCAGCATTTAAGTTCTGACCGTGAGGGCTCCAAGGTCCCGAAAATTCCGGGGGCCCCGTATATATTTTGAGATGTTTTCCCCAATCCGATACATTGTTTGGAGCATCGCGCCACATTCTGAGGTCTTTTCCCCATTGCGACTTATTGCTGTCGCCGTGAACTGTACAATAGAGAGGAGAGCGAGCAAAATTTTATTCAATCATTTCATTGAGTAGCATCATCGTGTTCGATGATGGTCGCCAAACTTGATATTCTCATCAAGTTTATGCAAGGAGGATAACAATTAACAAAGGCTCTCAGAACCAAGTTAATGAAATTCTGATGTTTCCACTTCTATACTGACTTCGCTCAAGGTGACTAACAAGCATTCTCTGCCACTGAACCGCGGTTAAGTAGCAGAGAATGCCTAGGGCAGTTAAACTTAAATATTTTTTCTATATTTTATTTTGTAAATACTGTATATTATTTTTTTCAACCGACATCAGTAGCTTGATCGATAAGGAGGCGGACTTGTAACCTGGAGGTCGGTGATTTAAGTCCCGGTTTCAGCGTAGATTTAGTATAGCGAGTTTGAGTACTTGTGATATCACGAAAGTGATTAACACAAATATGATAACTTTTATAAACTTTTATAAAAAAACTTAATTTTTTATCTGTGGTAATGTTACGGTAAAAGTACATAATCCGGTTATTGTATACAATTACCGGTAATTGTATACATTTACCGGAGTCTTTGGTAAAAGTAAGAAATAATTTTAAAAAAACACTCTATTTCGTACTCTAACCGGTAATTGTATACAATCGCCAGAGGAGCTTGGTGAAAGTAAGAAATTCAAATGTCAATGCTGATCGTTACGCAAGCGCAGTGCGGAGTATGTTAGAAAAACTTCATTATTGGGTGGATAAGGCTATCAGGGATGTGTTTGCAAAACTAAATGTAAAACAGACAAGTGTAAATATAAAAAGAATGGAATTAAAAGAATGGAATGCTTTTCAGTCTGTTTTTTAATGACCTACCCTCCATTTTTGAACATTCTTCCGTTCTCATGTTCGCAGACGATGTGAAATTGTACAAAACTATTACTTCTATCGAAGACTGCAATCAGATATTCGTAACAATCAGATATTCGTAAACTTCATGATTGGTTATCTACGAACGACATGCAGTTGGCTATTCATAAGTGTGCTGTCATGGAATTCACTAGATCGGTAAAGTCACGTCATTTTGTTTACACAATTGACTCTGTGAATCTACCGTTTGTTGATAACATTAAAGACCTTGGCGTTTACCTGGACACCAACCTTTCTTTTTCTTACCATATAGATAAGGTTTCATTATCTTGCCATCGTATTCTTGGTTATGTTTGGAGAAATTCCAAGGGACTTTCACCTGATGCCTTCTGTATATTATACAAAGCTCTTGTGAGGTCGCTGCTTGAGTATGCTTGCCTAATTTGGTCACCTTTTTATGACATACATAAACACACTCTTCAAAGAGTGCAAAATAAATTTTTGTGGTATTTCAACTTCCGTTATTCTCTTGACATTAACCTTGACAACCTTGTTGACAGACGCAAACGACTAGATCATAATTTTATGATTAAACTGATTGAAGGACAAGTCAACTGTCCCAAGCTCTTAGAGCTTTTATCATTTGATTGTACTCGTCGTTTAAGACAACCTAAAACATTCTTAGTCAACAGCTTCACTAGAAACTATTTATATTTTGCTCCCATCAATCGAATGATGAGGAGTGAAAATGGAATTTAATGTGCTTAACTTGTCAATAATTGTAATACAGCTTTTCTAGTCAACTTGCTCTACGTTCTGTGATATTTTACTTGCCTTCTTACATTTTCTTATTTTGTTTTCTTATTTGTATTAATTTAATGTTCTATGTATGTAATCAATGTACATTGGGCTTGACCCGTCAATAAAGAATAAATTAAATTAAAAATTTACATTTCTTGAAAAATATTTGAATGAATTGTGTAGTCACCGTGACAGAGTGAGTTAGCACGCTGGACATTGCACACTAGACCTGGGTTCGATTACCAGCGGGGCAGGAATTTTTCTGCTCAGTACTTGGATGTTCGGGGTCCACTCATACCTCGTGAGGAAAAATGAGTAGTTACTTGTATGAGTAACGACCAGTGGCGGCATTACCGGAATAAAAAGAAATTAATATTAATAGAATAATTTGAAATGTGAAGGAGCCTCTTAGTAATGCTGCGCTACCCACAAAAAATGTGAAGAGGCCTTGTGCATCGCCACAAATAAAATCATACAACAAATGATACATACTTTTGAACCAATTGTTTTATTTCTTCTTTTCATTTCATTCTCTTACTTTTACCGCTGGTCCTTGGGTATTGTATACAATTACCGGTAAAAGTAGATAATTGAGAATAATTTCGTACATTTACCAGTGACTTTCGTGATTGTATACAATTACCGGTAATTGTATACAATCACCAATTATGTACTTTTACCGTAACATTAATATTGTTGCTTATTTTGTATAAAAAAATAAAATGTAAATAAATAAATAATATAAAATAGCAAAGATAGTACAAAAGTAAAAAATACAGACTTTATTCTTTATGCTTTTACACCATCAGCTCAGATGGGTTGGGACTGTGGAGATGCCAGTCTCCAATTTTTTTTTATTATTTTTTAAAGATGAGTGTTTCACAGCCTTTTTTATTTCGTAGCCATGAAACAGGAGCTACTGTAGACGCTTGTGGTCTGCGTTGTAGCCTGCCCATCCCGTAGTATGCCTCCCCTCTGATGGGCGAGAAGTGACACAATACTTCCCATTTAGGTGCTGGGTCAACACGAGCGCACCGGAAGGTATCCCTTACAAACATTTGTAACCAAATTAATTATTGTAAATAAAAGTTTAGAATCAATAATTATAATGTTTATAATGTATTGCAACCGTCTTTGTACTATACACAATAATCCTCACAGTGCAAGCTTTTGCCCCGTCAGAATTTATAAGTTTAAAATCATAAATAATACAATGGGTGAAAACAATATTGTAATACATAAAATATATTCATCATCATTGGCGTCATCGTGAACGATCGTGGCCAGACAGTGGAGGAATGATCCAGCACTTCTACCACTGTCGTAACAAGGAGGCTAATAATTGACAAGGGCCCCCAGAACCAGGCCAATGCTGGTCTACTCCCTGTTTATAGTGCCCCAGCCAGACTGCTGGCCTACTCCCTGATTATAGTCCCCCAGGACCCCCAGCTAGATAAATATTATATACTTTAAAATAATGTTTCAAATTACAATAAATGATGAGTAAAATTAACAGTTATACATGAACGGGTTATTATTACACAAAGGTTCCAGGAGAACCACACTCTTTGTTCTGTGATGCTGCTAGTTATGACTTCAGCCCTGAAGACATGAAATTATGAGGCTTCAGCTCTGAAGCCTTAACTAGACTCTGAAGCCATGAAATTATGAGTTATAAAAAAATATGGACAAGAACTTCGATTGTTATAGACAAATACAAATATTTTTAATACATGTCCATAAAAAATAATGAATTCTCAACGTTGTATGCGGTATGCCATATTGACAAAAAAGAAAAACTTACCTTCTATCATGAGGAAAACCACAGAAGCTATCAAAAATATCGGAACGTCTCCCATTGGTTCAGCGGTGGATGTGTAGTTTTGCTTAAATGAGAAGAAATGTGGCCTTGTAGATGGTTTTCTAAATTGAAAAACTGGTAGAGTATATGTTTTTCGATAAACATACACACGATACACAATATGTTTTGAGTTAATGAGTCTTTAAGTACTTGACTTGTCTATAATACATATATAATAATTATACTTTTTTACATAGATCAAGGTGGAAATAGAGATCCAGGCGGAAAACGCAAAAGCCACATCACTATGCCACAGATGTTTTTATCTGCGAAAGAGTGAAATAGTCTAGTCACTATTGTTTGAAGTACTTATTATATATGTATACATTTTGCTTGATATGACTTTTGTATTTATGCATTATGTACAATTGTGTTCTAACAGCTCTATTTTACCAACACAACGTCCATCTCAATGAGGTAATTGGCGATTTCAACTTCTCACAGAAAAGTGAGAAGTTGTACTAGATGTACATGAATATTGTATATCGACTTCTAGGAGACACCCTCTCAAGCTCAAACTCTTTGAACCGCTTTAACTCGATTTTTCCCATCCTAGATGTCAGGAGCACTTTTTTTGTCCTAATTTGACATAGTGAGGTTGACATAGGGTTTTACGCTTCAATAATTGGTGGGAAATTAAACCAGCTACACCAGCCTGGGTTGGACCGAAAACGGCAGCCTTATTTGTTTCGGAGGGAACATAATTTTCTGTTACAAAATCCACCCTCAACTGGAAATCGAAGAACGCTTTTAGTTTATACAGAGTTTTGCACAATTTTTTTTTTTTTTTTTTTAATATACCTACAACAATCTTTTAGAAATATGAAAAAATAGATTTGTTGATGCTTTTTATTCAAATAATTTTAAATATTTATTCATTTTAACTATCTCCTAAGAGACTTATAAAAATACATAGCATAATTATAACATTTCAATAAAATAAAAGTAGATGTCTGAGCCTGGATTATAGAACGGGTCAACGGGATATAATATAATAGATATCAAAGAAAAATCTCATGCGTCATTTTAATGTGTAATATATGTAGAACTGACTATAATAATACTTCTCTTTAATGTTAATGCTCAAAACATTGCTCAAAACATTTTCTACCACCTAACCCTCAGAGTCTTATTATTATGTGGTTACAAACTCAAATGAATGAGGAAAAATCCATGCACTGGCTGGGATTCGAACCAACAGATCCCTACACTATCTGGATTACCAGACTAACGCGTTAACCACTTGACTATCAGTGCACTTCAAACTATATTAGAAACCTCTTTATAATGGAATTTTCGCTCACTTAATTGGATTCTTATAAACCCAGGTTCAACTCTAAATTGTATAAAATGAAAAAAAGTGGAGAACCAAAAGCCAAGACCTACCTCTACCAATCCCTGTCCTTGGCGATCCAGAGAGGGAATGCATCCAGTATTCTTGGGACTTTTCCTCCTAATCCCTCTCTGGACTTTATCTACCAACTTTGATAATTATGTTTGTTGTTTAATAAATAAAACTTGTAGAGTTTACAGCATTTATATAAAAAAAGAAACTTTTTGGCTTGCCAGTTTTTAACTATAACCTCTTCTATGGAAGAAGAAGATTATTTTTAACCAGAACCTGCTTCCCAGGGAGCCTGGGAGGTAGTGGGAGAGCCTCTTGATTCTCGAGTTGTTTGGGGAGGAGGATAAGAATAAGTTATTTGAACTGGTAGAGGAGGGGGAGGAGGGTGAGAGGGCCGAAGTGCGGACGAGCCTGAATAGCCGAAACTAGGAGCGGAAGAGAAAGACGCTGAAGGTGGAAAATAATGGGGCGTATTAGGAACATCAGGGACGTAACTTGCTCTCTCAAAGAAATTCCTGGGGAAGAAAAAGAATTTTTATTTTTTTAGTAATATATCATTTTTAAAAAAACTAAACACCAATATCTTTCCCGTCTTCATAATTTATAACGAAGCCGTTAAAAGTTATCATATAATTTGTGTTGATAACTTTCGTGTTGTCACAACTACTCAAACTTGCTTTACTAAAGGCGGAATTAATAGACGTTTTTGTAATACCGCTGTGGCGCTAAGTCACGGATTGCGTACTGTGTGAGATAGGAAAAATCGACGCTTAACAATGGCTTGTGAATGTGATGTATAAATTGTCTATTCATTTCGCCCTTAATCTTCTCTTTTGATAGAGCAAGGACTCTGAGTATTACAGCCCTCTCTTCTTTTCGCTGAACCCGGTACTTGAACCACTGACCTCCAGGTTACAAGTCTGCCACCTAATCAATCAAGATACTGAGGTCGATTGTTGAAAGTGACTAAAAACATTTATAATGATAAAACAGTTAATTACAGTTAAATTATCATACAATTATTTCCTTGTTATAAGACTAAGAAAAGTAAAAAAAGGCACTATATTTTGCGAAATAATACCTCGTGGTCCACTTATACCTCGTGAGGAAAAATGAGTAGCTGCTTTGATGTGAAGCAGCGACCAGTGGCAGAATCACAGGCAAAAAAAAAAAAAAAAAATACAAGATATTGTAAATTAAAGTGGTAAAGTCCTATGATTCTGAGCTACCCACTATAATTGTGACATAATAACACAAAGAAAAAGCATTATTATTATTTAAAAAATGAATGAGTTAGTATAATCTTACTGTCGTTTCTGTTCCATTTTCTCTTTGTCCCTGATAGCTTTCTGTCTAGCATATTCTTCTTGTGTCCTTTTCGCCAATTCCTTGGTCTCCTCTGCAAGTTTCGCTCTCTCCAGAACCTTCTTTCTTTGTCTCTCTTCTGCTCGTTGTCGTTTTATTTCTTCTTTTTCTCGATATTCCGTCTGTTCGCGTTCTGCGTCTGTTAGCTCTTTCCGGGTGCGCTTTCCTTTTCTTTTTATCGGTTGCGCAGTTCGTTCAGTTTCCTCACGCAGAGCTTGCGCCTGCGCAGCTCGCCTTTGCTTTCCCAGAGCCAGAGCCAATTGCTTCGGAGTGAGATTCGAGTTCACTTGCTGATTACTTTGCTGTCCGTCAACTGTTGAGAGAGAAAAAAATATGACAAAAATTGAAAAATATGATAAAAAATTGATTTTTCTTACAAACAGGAAAACAATACTTTCGATGTGGAATATTTTTTTTTTCTTCAAAATGTGTTTTATTTGTTTAATAAATATTTTACAAATAGACACGGGTGGAGGTCACCTGACAAATCAGTTTTAAATCAAACACCTCGGCCGAGGTGTGAAGAACGCCAATACAAAGAAAGAAACAGCCCGACAGAGTGTAAGGTTACGGAAAACATAGTTCCCATGCATTTCATGTACTTTCAGCCAGCGAAAAGTTCAACATGAATTTAAAAAATTGCGATTTTTATTGCAAAAATGGACTCTACGTTGAAAAATAAATTGATTTAACTCTTTGTTTGACTTCCTAGGACAACGGGAACCCTATTTTAGAGACCCCCCAACAATCGTGAAAGACATGAAAAGATTCATATTTTTTTTTTTTTTTTTTCTACTTTTTTTCATACGGATCCTTTGAGACCAGACTTCATGTCCTTAACTTGGCGTTGAAGATTAGGTGAGGTGTCTAAAGTGATCAAGATATAACGACAATGAGCCCAGACCAAAAAAAATTCTAAAATATAAGCGGGCGGCCCATTTGAGGGACCCCGGGTTTTGGGAGCCCAAATCGGATAATTGAAAGATAAATCTAAGCTTAAGGGGTATCAAATGAAAGGTCTTGATGGGCTGATACCGAATTTATTCATTTTATACGTTCATCGGCTCTACTGGGTAGCACCTGGTGGCCTTTTCATTTTCTTTGGCGAGTAGGTACCTTTGAATCCTTAGTTAGTGGTCAGATCTTGGCCAGTATGTATTTTTCGAGATGACCTCGCTCTCTGTGTACAAAATTTTAATATTTAAGTTTCCAGGTAGGTAATTTAGTTAGTTTATTTTCTGTCTTCGTTTCTTCAGAGGACAGCTTTGTCAAGTGGTAGCATGATCGACTTGTAATCCAGGTAGCACAGTTTCGAATCCTGGCGGGGACGAAATTTTTTAGCTCTATTTTTTTTCAATTTGGGCTTAACGTTGTTCTGTTTTCCGCTCTTTATATTTGATCTTTATGACGACCCTATTACCCTCGCGAGGAAAATAATAGTAGTTGTAGAATCAGGCAATGACCCTGTGGCGGCATTACGAAATTGATTTTGGACAATCATGGTTAGATAGGGATAAAATATGATGTATTAGCTCTTGTAATGTCGATGTTACTCACTAAAAGTTGTGACAAAGTAGTAACCTTGCCCAAGTAGGTAGCGTACTAGGCGTGCACGCACGGTGACTTGGGCTCGATCCCCATCAGGTCAGTTTTTTTTTTCTCTGTCCATGGATGTCCGGAGTACACTAACACCGCGTGAGGTCTTGCTAACGTGACTGCAAATTTCTTCGGCATTTGTAACTGTAGGTCTTTTAGTGTCCCTCACGGGAGGCCCTGAGGTCTATTTAGTATTGAAAGATAAATCTAATCATGTGGATTGTGGAGTATAGAATCAAAAGGTCTTGATAGGCTGATTACAAATTTATATATTTTCATTGGTTCCTTTGGTCTACCGGTTGGTCCCTTTGTGGGCTCCTGTGGCCAACTTGGACCAATCAAGAATAATCTAATTACGTGGGGTATCAAATCAAAGGTCTTGATGGGCTGATTGCAAATTTATAAATTTTGATTCACCTGGTCCACCAGGTGGCCCCCTTGTGGGAAACTTAGGCGAGTTAAGAATAATCGAATAATATGTTTATTGTGTTTATTGCATATTTGTATATCATTAACCTATCCAGACCTGCTGGAGGCTCACTTTGGGGACTCAGGGGGCCAAATTGGGGATCAAAATATAAATTGACCTTGGCAAAATTAAATACCTACTGGTAAAACGATACCTTTAAAAAACAACAAAAAAATTGGCATGCAAGCCAAGTTTGTACATTCACATTTTTCCAGGTTATTTACTTTTGTTACTCATAATGTTTTAGTAGTGTATGAGCCTATATTTTCGTAAAAAAAGAACTGATATCCCTCCAAAAACACCACTTCGTGGTTAAAAAAGGAAGAACGCCCCAGTCAATAGAATGAGTATAATTAGCTAAAAATAAATGATATCAAATTGAGAACACCTTTACCTCCCCTGATTCTATTTCTCTGCACTCCTTCATGAATTTATTCCTCTTATGTTTATCTTTCTTTAACCTTTCTAGGGGTCATCCCAAACTTGTATTCTTTTTAAATTTACTTGTTGCACGGCAATAAAAAATGGCGGTCGCGGTGTGATTTTCTCGATTTAAATCAAACAATCAGAAAAAACAGGCTAAGTTTTAGTGAACAAAAAAATCTTTTTATTTATTATTTCGAAAATACATAAAATGCAGGTATCAATCTTTTACCTACTATGTAAAATATCAATAAGCTTTCTTAGTATATAAAATAAATGGATGATTATTAACGTCTTGGATCTAATTCCAATCCTCAGGAGGAATATATTCCTCTTGATAACCAGGTAGACCACCTGACCCTTGTGGTGGAGCAGGTGCAAGAGGGCGAACAGGTGCCAGGGGTGGAACAGGTGCAAGAGGTGGAACAGGTGCGCCGGGGTTGGGATTCATTTGATTTCTGTAGTCGTCTTCGGTGTGCAAGTCTGAAGATTGGAGAGCAGGAGCGGAGGAGGAAAACCAAGGACCGAAATTAGAAGAAAGATGTAAAGAAGAATCGGAGGAGAAAGGAGAAGAAACAAGATGATGAGGCAAAGATGGTTGAGGAATTGAAGGATGATCAGGAAGAGGAGAAAGACCAGCAAAAGGATCACTAGGAGAAAGCGCAGGAGGAGTAGGATCTAGAAGAGCAGTAGGATCAGGAAGAATAGAAGAATCAGAAATAGTAGAAGAATCAACAAGAGGAGAAAGACCAGCATAAGGATCACTGGGAGAAAGAACAAGAGCTGTAGGATCAGTGAGACTAGCAGGATTCCAATCCTCAGGAGGAATATATTCCTCTTGATAATCAGGTAGACCACCTGACCCTTGTGGTGGTAAAGATGCCAGAGGTGGAACAGGTGCGTTGGGGTTGAGATTCATTTGATTACTACCTTCGCCTTCGGGGTTCAAATCTGAAGATTGGAGAGCAGGAGCGATGGAGGAAGAGTAGAAATCGGAATACCAATCATCAGACAAATCAGAAAGGTCAAGAAGAGGATCAGGAGTAGGAGAAGGATCAGGAATAGGATCAGGATCAGGAACAGAGTAAGTCCGTTGTATGTTTTGAGCGTCCGAAGCTTGAAGGATCGACTGATCAGCTTTTTGTCTGCGTAAAAAAGACAAACATTTTATTTTATAATATTATTGACATAAACATTTTGATATTATATTTATACAGATCTACAAAATTCTAAAGCGGTAGTGAAGCTGGTATGGCTGCCATATCCGTCTGAATTGCCAAAATGCCAAACTAATAATTATTTGAGCAGGGAAACACTGAGATCTTGGAGAGCTTGATGAAAAAAATCGAATACATTTTTATACTTTACATGATTATATTTAACTAGAATTTAATCATAAAAATATGATCAATAATTAAATTGAAAATTCATGCACGACTTATGAATACCATTTCTCTATGATTTTTCTTAAAAAATTCTCAAATAATCAAGCTATGTAAAAAATACACTGCCAAATATGGACACAATACTTCCTCCTTGCGAAAAAAAAATAAAAAAACATACAAAACGTCTCCTATGTATGTATAATTTGTATATGTTAACAAAGTTTCGTGGCAATCTTTTCAGTAGTTCCTGAGATTTGTGTTACAAAGAAAGTATTTAACAGACTGACAGACATACACAATACAAAAGTTGCTCAGGAGATTATGAAACATCCATGAATATTAAAAATTTAAATCGAAGCAAAAAAAAAAAAACACTGCCAATTATGGACACAATACTTCCTCGTGATTGTTTCACATTGTATACACGTGCCAATTTTGAGATTTTATACTAAATCACTTGTGTCTCCAAAACGGCTCAACCGATTTTCTTCAAATTTGTTTTATATGGTAGAATACTATTATACTAAATGACTTATACCTCCAAAAATTCTTAGCTAATTCTCTTCATATTAATTTACATGATAGAATACTATTTTTGTTACATTCTAGATTCTACAAAAAATTCTGTATCGGCAAGTGGTTGGTGGACCTTGTTTTTTGACTTTTTTGTCTAAAATTTTGGATTTTCTAAAAATCAGAGTTAAATTATAAATTATTAAAAAATAAATATAAATAGAATATAAATAGCCTATGTAAAACAATAACATGCATATACAAACACAATTTTATCAAAATCGAGTGTACCGTTCACGAGACATTAGCGTGTAAAAAGTTAGTGGAAAGGCGCATGGTCTCTTTCACCCAGAACCGCTTGTTCGAATTTGATTAATTTAAAATGCGACCATCTACAGAACATCTCCTATATGTGAGAAAAAATTTATCAAAATCCGTTTGGCGCTTTTAACAAGGAATATTTTAACAGACCGACAGACGGACACAAAACCAAAGTTGCTCAGGAGGTTATGAAAAAAATAATTTCTTTTACAAAAACGAACACAATACTTCCGATTTCTAATATTATAAATTTCTCGGAAGTAAAAAATTACACTTCGGATATCTAACCCATTAGAAATTTATCTGAAATGAAATATTGATAGATGTCATTATCTGTTTAACTCACTTCTGTATAGCAAGTTTGAGCATGGCTTTCTTTTCTTCCTTCTTTAATTTATTCTTTCGAGCAGTTTCAGCCTTTCTTTCTTCTTTCTTTTGCCGCCTTTTTTCAACCATTTCCTTATACTCTAAATCGTTTTGCCGAAACTGTGCAAGAGTTTCATTGGATCGCTTTTGCTTCTTTAGGTTACCCTGTTCCTCCGTTTCTAAATCTCTCTGTTGAATCTGTGCAAGCTTTTGATCATGTCGCATTTGCTTCGCTAGTTCACAAACAGCTGCTTTACTCATTTTAGGTTGCGATATACCCAAAGAAGATTCAACATCTGAATTATTCCGAGGATACGTCGTATTTGGGGGAGCTGGATTGAGATTACTTCCCCAATTCGGCGAATTGTTTTCTCCTTGAACTGAGGAACACATTGAGGAAGTATTACAATTTTACCAAGCGCGTGCAGGTTTCCCTTACTAGAAAAATAAACTGGTGTGAACATCACACGACTTTCTATTACAATTGACCTAAGATTTATTTGAAATTAACACATTCTCAGGTTCAAAAATGATGAAAATCTTATACACAATTTACAAAACAATTAATTTTTATATTATTTATTATACCTACATACATTGTACCTAAAACTTAAAACTAGCGCTATCTAATATCATTATTAATGCTAACTAATTACCATGTTAATATTTTTCTGAATAGCTGAGTAAGATCAAGTACTTTGGTAAGGTTGTAGAGAGTTGCTGATTTAGTTACAGGTGATAAGTTGGTCTTGTTATGTTATACGTTTAGTTTAAATTGTAATGTATAAGATCCATACGGTCAATTTTCTTATTGATAATTTTAAATAAAGTAAGGAGAAGGGGGTTTTTTTTGTCGTTGTAGGATAGAAGGTAGACAGGGGTGTGAGCGAAGGTCTGTGTAGGAAATGTTGTTAAAAGTATTTGAAAATATGTGCAAAATTAACATTCAAAACGATATTAATTATACGTATAAAAAATTCAATATCTCTTATCGTTAAAGAGATATTAGCACATATTTCATTATTGTATGAAATTTTACCAACGGGCTGATGGAAAAATATAAAAAATTGACGGTCACAACTTGTAAATTGTATGTAAAATCACAATTAAGGACGATTTTATTCTATTAGTTTTTGAATCAAGTATAAGGGGATAACTCCTTACAGAAGAAACATCACCTAGATAATCTTAGTTTTTCAATATAAAGTGTATAAATTTTCAATTCCGTAGGGGGATATCCCATAAATGTATCAGTGACGTTTTATTATTGAGATAATACCTACGATTATTTCTCGTTAGATTTAATTATATTTGATACCTTATAATGGTATATCTTATAGTTTTTGTTTTATTTCAGGAAGAGGTAATCACCTCTTACTCATGCATAACTTTTTCAATTGTTTATATTGTTATTATTTTTTTAATTTTTTTTTTTTTTGTGAGTTACCTTAATTTCATTATTTTGATCTAGGTATATACTTTCCTAATTACTTTTATGAGACTGAAGAGAAATTCAAATTTTTTGTCTATTATTTTATCCTTACCTTTTTGAAAAATAAAAACGCAATTTTACACTTACAGTAATAATTTATCTTTTTTTTACTATCTTTACTGTACAGAGATTATGTTTGTCTTCATGGAATATGGATTCATCCAGAAAAAAATAGTATACAAATAAGAGCAGTACATATTTCCAGATTTTGATGAACATTTGAGAAAATTGCCAATTTTTCAGTAGAGTAAGGGTACAAGTACAGAGTTGTATGGAAACATCTACTGAAAATTAAATCATCAATAGTGCACTAAGGAGTTAACGGAAAATACCTCCTTACTCTTCTACAAATGATAGTTCTGTATGGATACATCCGAGCAAGACCAATTTTTACGGCTAAATATTGGCAGCTCTACGTAATATTTTTGAAAAAAAATTCAAAATGAAACTGTAAGAAATTGGTTTCTTAAATTTTGCTCTAGCATTAAGGGCAAGAAAAATATTCACTATATTCGCAAAAAAACATAAAAAAAAACGTTTTTTTGTTCTTCTGAAAAGTTGAGGTTCTTCTAAAGTAGCGATGTGAGTTTATGTAAAAATGAGCAGATCCAATTTCTCAATTTTTTTCTCAAAAAATCAAGCCACTAGCAAAAAAATGTTGATATCACCACTGCACTTCATTGTCTCTCTCTCTCACTAGTGTTACTGTGTTGTCTGTCTCTCTCACTTACTTTCTATTCAAATGTTGGAAAATGGTCTCCCTTCTTTCTTGCTTTCGTGCAGTTTCAGCCATTCTTTCAATTCTTTGATCATGTCGAACCTCCTTCGCTTGTTCAAGGACAAATTGCTTTTGCTTTTTTAGTTCAGCCTTTTCCTCTTCCGTTAAATCACTCCGTCGTGTTTTTTTCTTTCTTTTCCTTTCAGATTTTTCCATTTGTTGCATTTGCCACGCTAGTTCCATAGCAGTTGCTCTATCTAGTGTAGGTTGTGATATGCCCGAAGAAGATTCAACATCTGAGTTATTCCCAGTTTGCGTATACGGGAGAGCTGGATTGAGATTACCTCCCTGATTGAGCAAATTGTTTTGTCCTTTAACTGAGGAAAAAAAGACTTGTCTTTCATTTTACTTAACTGTTTGGTTCTCAAGTATAGGAGAACCAAAAAATAAAAAAATAGGTAACATGAAAAAACTTACCTTTATCTTTTTTCAGCACTTAAAATGATATGTGGCACTAATAGTCTAAGTTAAAAAAAAATCTCACACTCCCAAAAGGGTGTGAAACTAGGTGTGACAAAAATTATAAGTAAGATTTTTTTTGATTATAAAATTTTGTGTAGATGTCCAAAATATCATAAAAAATAGGGGGTGCTATTTGAAATTCCAAAGTTGACCTTGAAATAATCTTGAAGAGGTCATCTAAGAAACTTTTTAGGTCACCATTAAATTTAGTGTCCCCTTTAGAGCTATGAATATGATCCTTGGACAATTTTTTTCTATCGTCAGTAGTTTTCAAGAAATTTGAATGTCTAGTTTATAATAGGACACCCTGTATATTAAAAGTATCTGAAATTATGTGCAAAATTACTATTTTAAACGATATTATTATATAAAATCAATATCTCTTATAGTTTACGAGATATTTGCATATATTTCATTATTGTATAAATTTCACCCACGGGCTGATAAGGAAAATATCAAAAATGTTAAAATTTGACACTCGAAATAAATAAATTGTGTTTAAGATAACCATTAAAGACAATTTTAGTTTTTCAGATAACGTTGATGGTTTACGAGATATTTGAATTGTTATTTTTTATCGAGATATGACCAAAAGACAAAATGTTATTACGTTTTTGCCGACAGGGTGAGAAAAAATCCCTATAGTCGACCACTCACGTGTTAAAAAGTTGTTAGTAGGTGATAATTTGCTTTTTTAGTAAAAATAACAATAATGTGTCCCACATGTAGGAGGAGGTGTCCCAATGTTAATTTTGATTCTGGCGATGGATTGACTGAAATAACGAAAATACCTATGCTTTAATAAAACAAAAAATTACAGACATTTTTCCCAAAGTGAACTTTTCTAGCCTACTGTGTGAGTCAGATATGGTTTCGAAAAAGAATGTGCATAATGTTGAATTACATATTGATAGTAAAAAACCACCTTACCTGCAATTATAAATACAGCTAGAGAAGCTATCAAATAAATGGAAAGTTTTCCCATCGCTATGCCGCCGGTGACTGTGTGTGAAGTTGAACCAACTGCTGGTTGAATGTAGAGAAAAGTCAACGCACAGGTGGTTTTAAAATGACGTAACAAAGGAAAACTAATATTAGAAATTTCTCGGCAATAATTAATACCAGACACCAAATGTTTTGAGTTCGTTGGGCTTCGTGTGACTTGTCTATATTGTCATAGGGACAGTAACACTGCCCATTATTCCGATTACAATATTATGTATTTAGTATTAAGTCAGTTGAAAATAAATTAATTTAATTAGCTTATACCTGAAATGAAGTTGCCATTTCCCTGATCTAATCGTTAGGTAAGTTTTACAGCACGATAAATATGTAGTAATATACCTTCCTTAGTAAAAAAAACTGTATTTGAGTTATGAGGTATCATTTAATGGCAGGAATAATTCCAATGATGAGTTTGAGCCAAAGGAAGCCTTTGATTTTGCCTAGTCGTAAAGGTGACAAGTTAGGCTTGATAAATGTCATTGTAAAACTCTATGAATGAAAAATAATAACCAAATAATTAAAGCATCCACCAAAGCTACATACTCGTAACTACACTTGAAGTCAGAAAAAGCGACTCAAACTTTTTCCCTTCCTAAATCTACGACGATATTTTGAGATCTAATTTTCATACTAAGTCATTATAGTCTTAAAATCTTGCATATTTCTTTCTGAACTGTTAAAAAAAATACTTGCTCAAAAAAAAAAAAAAAAAAAAAAATGCAGAGAATTGTCAACATTTAATTCAAGTCCCATTGCAGCTTTTTCGGTTGTTCAAGCTTAACTTAACCCTAGCTCTAGTCACTTAACGTAACCCTAGCTCTATAGTCACTTAACTTAACCCTAGCTCTCTAGTCACTTGAAGGATATGTATGAATATTAAAATAAAATATAATAAAGTTATTGTAAAAAATAACCCTAGCTCTCTAGTCACTTGACTTAACCCTAGCTCTCTAGTCACTTGAATTAACCCTAGCCCATTAGTCACATTACGTTGGGCTCCACCTTGTTCAGATAAAAAAACACTTCTTTTACATAATCTTTACGAGTTTTTACGGTTTTACACAGTCATTACGGTTGTGAAGAAATTGAGCCATAAGTGAACAGAAATTTTCTCCAAAGAAAACAATACTGGACTTAAAACATGGCCGCAACAAAATCAGCAGTGATAGGGTTGGGGTACCTGGCCGCAATACTGGTCAATTTCCTTCAGAACAGCCAGTGATAGCTAATCTCCCCAAAAACACCACTTCGTGGTTAAAAAAAGAAGAACGCCTCACTCAAAAAAATGATTATAATTAGCTAAAAAGAAATGATATCAAATTGAGAACACCTTACTCTTTCTCTTTCTATATCTCTGCACTCCTCTCTGAATTTATTCCTCTTATGTTTATCTTTCTTTATCCTTTCTAGGGGTTATCCCAAACTTGATTTCTCTTTAAATTTACTTGTTGCACGGCAATAAAAAATGGCGGTCGGAGTATGATTTTTCTGAACTTATTTGATTTGAATCGAGAAAGTTACACCGCGACCGCCATTTTTTATTTTTTATTACCACAAATATTCCATGCCCTATATTTATATTATTTAAATATAAATAAATAGAAATATTTCAACACCCTAATATCATCCAACAGCTGAACAAGGGAAAACTTCAATGGGCAAGAATGGATGACTCTAGAATACCCACTGAGAATACCCCATTTAATACTGCTGCACAATCCTGGTGGATTAAGAACAAGAGGCAGACCAAGAAGAAGACAATATATCAATGAAGATAGTCAAGAGATGGAGGGCTGCATACATAGAGCAGACATATGGTCGTTAAGGCCGTCGTCACAATAAAGTAAAGTTAGTATATTATTTTATATTATTTCTGTAAATAAAAGTTGATTAAATTTGTTTAGTTAAGCGCACGATTAGCTCAATAGTTAAGCACTCGCTTGAGTCGCTTGCCATGCGGAAGGTCCCGGGTTCGATCCCCGTGCCGACAAAAATTTGTATTCTTAATTTGATTACAATTTTTTGTAAGGGATACCTTCCGGTGTGCTCGTGTTGACCCAGCACCTAAATGGGAATTATTGTGTCACTTCTCACCCATCAGAGTAGAGGCATACTACGGGATGGGCAGGCTACAACACAGACCAAAAGCGTCTACAGTAGCTGCTGTTTCACAGCTACGAAATAAAAAAAGGATGTGAAACACACATCCTAAAAAATAAATAGAAAACATCTTACCTGCTATTATGACGACACATAGAGAGGCTACTAAAAGTATTGGAAAGAATCCCATTGCTAAAGCGGTAACTGTGAGTGATGTTGTGGAACAAATGTTGCTTCAATGTGGAAAAGTACCAGACAGCAAACTTTTTTGTGCTCATTAGGCATCACGTGACTTTTCCATATAAATAAATATACAGGTTGTCATAGTTATATTTGTAGAAAAATTTAGAATCAACTCCAGGAGACTTTCCAAGACTGTATACATTAATAATATGTATTAATATTATTAATGTATACAGTCTTGGAAAGGTATTTGTGGTGAAGCACAAGGCCTCTTCACAATTTTTGTGGGTAGCGCAGCATTACTAAGAGCCTCCTTTACATTTCGAATTATTCTATTACATTAATTTCTTTTTACTCTGGTAATGCCGCCACAGGTCGTTACTCATACAAGTAACTACTAATTTTTCCTCACGAGGTATGAGTGGACCCCGAACATCCAAGTACAGAGCAGAAAAATTCCTGCCCCGCTGGGGATCGAACCCAGGTCACCGTGCGTGCAATGCCTAGCGCGCTAACTCACTCTGCCACGGTGACATTAATAATATATGTACATTAATTTTTCGAGAAAAAAAAAATCACTTGAATAATAAGCTTTCACCTGGAAAATAAAATTGAACTTAGAACTAACAATATCTTACTGTTTCCTATGATTTCGCCCAGTGGCGCAGCTAGACCTACATTTCGGATGGGGGTTTGAGGGGATTTCGGGTGGCAGGGGGGGGGGGTTGATCAGGGTTCAGAAATCTCGCCTAATAACGTATATTTCATCTTTGCCGGGTGCTGGGGTTTCTTGGAAATTTCGGGGGGGGGGGGGGGGGGTTGTCCCCAGGGAACCCCTGGCTCCGCCACTGGTAGCTGCTCACATCAAAGCAGCTACTCAATTTTCCTCAAGTGTTCTGAGTGGACCACGAACATACAAGTACGGAGCAGAAAAAATCTTGTCCCGCTGGGGATTTTAAATGGTAGCCATATAGGATAGCTGTTCTCAGTTTGTTTACGTGACAGGATTGAGACATTGCGAGTTCTCCATTACTAGTGGAAAATATGGTCGTGGCTTATTTAGAACCAGCTGTTTCACCCGTGCTTCACTTTAGTTCTTTTTATTCTCTATCTTTATAATGGTAATAGATATTTAAATTTTGTTTTTTTTTTTCGTAGTTTGATTTTGGTTTAGGGGGGTCATGGGTTAACTGTCATAAAAAATTTCAATGTCTGTTACCGTTTAGGCTGTGGTATTGTAAACAGACAACTCCTAAGATATACAGGGTGGACCAAAAAAACGTTTACACTCGTTAATGGTAGATTACTGACGACATTTCCAGCGAGGATCTGCAATCCGTTTTTTCGGATTCGCCTTCGTAACTGCACAAAGTGATTTTTTGCAACTTTCCGATAAAGCCCGACTTTGGGTTATTCTTCAGGTCAGTACTTTTTTCCTGTTTGAGATGAGTTGATTCTGAACATTTCTGCAGAAAGCCAACGAAATTTCGATGTTTCTAGCTAGGAAGGGCGCTTTTGAAACGAGTAGAACACTATCACGACTATTTTGGCCTGCTCACTTGGTCAAGAATCGAACCCAACTCAGCGCCTTTTGTTTTTAAATTGTCTTTGAGACAAGAACAGATGAACACGTCAGTTATTTTACCTCAAAATGTAATAAAGATCCGGTCTTATTATATTTTACAAGAGTTATTTATTCAATATAAATTATTTTAAGCTTTGATTAATTCGTTTTATTTTATTAAACATAAAAAAAACATTATTAAGAACATCATCATTGGCATGACAACCCAAAACGCTTGCAGCATTGCCCAGGGCCGTATTTAAGGGGGGGGCCCAGGGGGCCCGGGCCCCCCCCTCGAGCTTGGCCCCCTCTCGAAATTCTTACTTGAACGCAGGCTCTCGTCCCGGGCCCCCCTCGAAATTCTTACTTGAACGCAGGCTCTCGTCCCGGGCCCCCCTCGAAATTCTTACTTGAACGCAGGCCTTCGTACCGGGCTCCCCTCGAAATTCTTACTTGAACGCAGCCTCTCGTCTCGGGCCCCCCTCGAAATTCTTACTTGAACGCAGGCTCTCGTCCCGGGCCCCCCTCAAAATTCTTACTTGAACGCAGGCTCTCGTACCGGGCCCCCCTCGAAATTCTTACTTGAACGCAGGCTCTCGTCCCGGGCACCCCTCGAAATTCTTACTTGAACGCAGGCTCTCGTCCCGGGCCCCCCTCGAAATTCTTACTTGAACGCAGGCTCTCGTACCGGGCTCCCCTCGAAATCCTTACTTGAACGCAGCCTCTCGTCCCGGGCCCCCCTCGAAATTCTTACTTGAACGCAGGCTCTCGTCCCGGGCCCCCCTCAAAATTCTTACTTGAACGCAGGCTCTCGTCCCGGGACCCCCTCGAAATTCTTACTTGAACGCAGGCTCTCGTACCGGGCTCCCCTCGAAATTATTATTTGAACGCAGGCTCTCGTCCCGGGCCCCCCTCGAAATTCTTACTTGAACGCAGGCTCTCGTTCAAGTAAGAATTTCGTCCGACTACATTACAACATAATATTATGTACCTACCAAGTTCTGCTGAGAACTCGCAAAACAATCTACAAAATAAAACACGGTGCTTTTGATTTATTTTTACTTTCCTTATCTTATAGAAAGAAAAGTAATGGAATCACCCAAAATTTTCGATAGTGAGTTTGGAAAAACACGTTTTAGGGTCCCCAGGGCCTAAATCCAAAGTTTCAGCCATTGTTCCGTGTGTCTATCAAACACCTCGGCCGAGGTGTGAAGAACGCCTATACAAAGAAAGAGACAGCCCGGCAGAGTGTAAGGTTACGGAAAACATAGTTCCCATGCATTTCATGTACTTTCAGCCAGCGAAAAGTGCAACATAAATTTCAAAAATCGCGATTTTATTGCAGAAATGGGCTTTACGTTGAAAAATAAGTTGATTTGACTCTTTGTTTGACTTGCTAGGCCACCGGGAACCCTATTTTCGAGACCCCCCAACAATCGTGAAAGACATGAAAAGATTCATAATTTTGTTTTTTTTTTTTTTTTTTTTTTTTTTCTGTTTTTTTTCATACGGATCCTTTGAGACCCGACTTCGTGTCTTTAACTTGGCACTGAAGATTAAGTGAGGTGTCTAAAGTGATCAAGATATAATGGAGATGAGCCCGGACCAAAAAAAAATTCTAAATTATAAGCGGGCGGCCCATTTGGGCGGCCTCGGGTTTTGGGAGCCCAAATCGGGAATTGAAGGATAATACTAGTCTTAAGTGGTATCAAATCAAAGATCTTGATGAGCAGATACCAAATTTATTGATTTTATTCCTTCATCCGGTCCACTGGGTGGCACCTGGTGGCCTTTTCATTTTCTTTGGCGGGTAGGTACCTTCGAATTCTTAGCTTAGTGGTCAGATCTTGGCCAGTATGTATTTTTCGAGATGACCTCGCTCTCTCACTGCAAAACTTTAAAGTTTAAGTTTCCAAGTATTAATTTAGTTCGTTTTCCGTCCGTTTCTGTAGAAGATAACTTTGTCTATTGGTAGCATGCTCGACCTGCCACGCAGACAGCATGGGTTCGAATCCTGGCGGGGACGAAATTTTTTAGCTCTATATTTTCAATTTGGGCTTAACGTTGTTTTGTTTTTCCGATCTTTATATTTGATCTTCATGACGACCCCATTACCCTCGCGAGGAAAATTTTAGAAGTTGCAGAATTGGACAATGACCTGTGGCGGCATTACGAGATTGATTTTGGACAATCATGGTTGGATGGAGATAAAATATGCTGAATTATGTAGCTCTCATAATGTCGATGCTACTCAATAAAAGTTGTGACAAAGTAGTGACTTTGGCCAAGTGGGTAGCATACTAGGCTTGGGTTCGATCCCCTTGATGGAAGTTTTTTTTTATCTGTCCATTATGTCCGGGGTACACTCATACCTCGTGAGGTATTGATAAGGGACTTCACAACCGAGTTCTCTCCCGCTCATGGTTTTATCAACACCAAATCGTCTCCCGTCGCGTCGCTTGCATTTTTACCTGATTTTATACCTACATAGTTTAGGCCTAGCATAAAAATTATAATCGAAACACCTAGGAATCATTGATATAGACCTGAGGCATGGCCTTCTATGTATTTTTCCTAACCCTATGATAAACCCAAGGCATGGCCTTCTATATATTTACCTAACCCTATTATAATCCCGAGGCATTGCCTTCTATGTATTATCCTTAACCCTATATACTATATTCCTGAGGCATGGCTTTCTATGTATTTTACCTAACTCTACTAAACACTGAAGACATTGCCTTTCATTAGTTAGAGATTTAAAAGATTTCATTATAAAAGGCCCATTCTTAAATACCTAATGTAAAAAAGCATGGTCTTATTTCCGGGAGAGATACTCGTGGTGACCCCTGCAACAAGCCGGAGAGAATTTGGGTAAGAAAAGGTCAACGGGAGAGAACTCATTACCTCACCTTGATAAGGTGATTACAAATTAATTTCTTTGGCATTTATAAATCCAGGTGTTTTAGTGTCTCTCATAGGAGGCTCCGAGGTCTATTTAGCATTGAAAGATAAACCTAATCATGTGGAGATTAGAGTCAAAAGATCTTGCATTGCAAATTTATATATTATTTACTCACTTTGGGGACTTAGGGGGCCAAATCTGTGATCCAAAAATACATGTTGACCTTAGAAAAATTAAATACGTACTGCTAAAACTATATCTTAAAAAAAAAACTTGGCACATTGACATTTTCCCAGCTTATTTACTTTTGTCATTCCTAATGTTTCAGTAGTGTATGAACCAATATTTTCGTACAAAAAGAACTGATATCCCCCCAAAAACACCCCTTCGTGGTTAAAAAAATAAGAACGCCTCACTCAAAGAATGATTATAATTAGCTAAAAATAAATGATATCAAATTGAGAACACCTTGTCCCCTCTCTTTCTATATCTCTGCACTCCTATCTGAATTTATTCCTCTTATGTTTAGCTTTATTTATCCTTTCTAGGGGTCATCTCAAACTTGATTTCTCTTTAAATTTACTTGTTGCACGGCAATAAAAAATGGCGGTCGCGGTGTAATTTTCTGGATTCAAATCAAATAACTTCAGAAAAATCATACTCCGACCGCCATTTTTTATTGCCGTGCAACAAGTAAATTTAAAGAGAAATCAAGTTTGAGATGACCCCTAGAAAGGATAAATAAAGCTAAACATAAGAGGAATAAATTCAGATAGGAGTGCAGAGATATAGAAAGAGAGGGGACAAGGTGTTCTCAATTTGATATCATTTATTTTTAGCTAATTATAATCATTCTTTGAGTGAGGCGTTCTTATTTTTTTAACCACGAAGGGGTGTTTTTGGGGGGATCTGTCTGTCTGTAAACAGGATATATCAAGAACGGCAGAAGCTAGAAACTTGAAATTTGGCACAGAGGCCATGAATGTATAGAGGACGCAGCATGAAACTTTTGGAAAAAATCAGTGCCACCGGTGGCCGCTTTTAGACAGAATTTGGTGATTCTGGCTAAATAGTAAGAGATATGAAATTTTCATGGCAACAAGTTTTTATTTAAATAAAAAAACATTGGGGGTTTGTCCCGAATATTTTTTTTTCATATCTTGAACTTTTTGGTACCCGACTCTAATTACTGGTAATTTGGGAGGGTCCACCCGGACTAACTTTTTTATTATTTATCCTAGATGTGGATTGTGACATATCAATTCATAGGTTTTTTAAGGTTCTGAACACGAATTTGATAACCATTTTTTATCTTAGTAAGAACCTTTTAATTTAAGGTAAAAAATGAATGGGGAACACGTAAATAGTCACGTTTTAAAAGCTAAATCACATTTTTTCTCGAAATTTAAAGTGACCTATCAATTCAAAGTGAGAAAGTTTTAGGTAAGGGTCTGAGCTTTCATTTGACACATCGTTAGCGAATTTCTGATGAGCCGTTCTTGAGCTACGCCAAGTAAGGTAAAAAATGACATTTTTTCTTGAAATTTGAAGTGACGACTGATCAATTCAAAGTGAAAAAGTTCTAGGCAAGGATCTGAGCTATCATTTGACATATCGATCGCAAAATTCTGATGAGCTGTTCTTGAGCTACCCCGGGTAAAGACAAAATATTCAAGTTTTTCGACACATTCTCTCTCCATGTGTGAGTGTGTGTGTGTGTGGTATGTGTGGTGTGTGTGTGTGTGTGCGTGTGTGTGTGCGTGTGTGTGTCTGATGGGCTGGCGAAGCGGCGCGCCGCTTACACCTGCCGCGGCGGGTGTAACCCGCTAGTGATATTATTATTATCCTATTTGGGCCCCCCCCTGACAAAAATCCTGGATACGGCCCTGGCATTGCCTCGTTGAAGTGCAAGGATTATTTCTTGCAGCAAATAATTTTCCGATCTTGGGATTCTTGGGTCTCCAGTCTTTTTGACAATAGATCTTTTCAATTCTTCTAGCCATCAATTGTTTAGCTTGATTAATTAAATATGAATGATTTTATCAGTTGCAATATTAAAATTAGGATTTGTGCTAGAAAGATGGATAGGATAGGATCTGACAATTTTGGATATCCAACCAAAGACATTCTCAGGATAGCTTTTCTACTTTAGTATAATTATAGTTTTCGATTTTAAGGGGACCAATGCTTTTTATTTACGTATGACTTACAAATGTCATAGGGTTGAGTGGAAGAGTTTGGGTAGGGTGAAAGAGATTGCCATCGGCAATAACCCCGCCCTTTAGTTAGAACATAATTATAAACTTATGTCTTTTTTTCCATTTTATTGTTTATATTGTTTTCATTTTTTGTATAATAATTATTTGTATCGTACATTTATAATTAGCTATGTCTTTGTATCTAATAAAACATTTAATAATAATCTAATAAGTGTCAAAGACTTAAAAAATTTAATTTTAATACTTTACTATTCTATGAACACCCCGATTAAAGAGTAATAATTATATAATATATAAATTCAAAATGGTGACTTTGAAAATTTTGAAGGTCATATCTTTTCTTTGTGGAAGAAATTGCATTTTGGCTTCAAGGATCTGCTGTTCGCAGAGTATTTGTGGTAGACGGTCCTTCAGTTGTTTGAGAAGTAAGTGTGGACGGTCCGAAAAAGGAGGAAGAAAAATGAGGATCGGAAAAGTAAGTTCGAAAAGTCGCATAGGATGGAGACAGGAACAGGGAGAATATTAGCCACTGAACGTCGGGTTTTGATTGAAACTGGCTCCGCTTGATCCTTCGCCGAACTTTCTGGAGAGAAAAAAGAAAAAAAGTTAATTTTAGAATTGATATTTGATCAGTGTACATTTGAATGGAATACAAATAATCTAAGAATTAAGAGAATCTTGCAGCAGATGATGTTCGAGGTTCTTTCCCCCCTCTCATTTCTTCAGTAGAAGGTGTTATACATACTGAATATGACAATTACCTGAAAAGAATCGCAATGTTTTTAACCACATAATGGAAGAAAACTTTTTCCAATATTCTAGCATGGATATGGACTCAAGAACAATTATCGATCATTCGCGCATTCTCTCTTAGACTCAGAGGTATTAGAAAAACTATAAGGAATCTACTTTACGATTATGAAGATGGAGCTGGATTACTAGTGATCTACTGTTAATATGTACAATTGTACACCATTATTTTTTCTTCATAATGATGTCACTCTGTTGATTCAATAATAAATGTTTCATCATCACTAAATATAGAGGATGTGACAGTTGCGCATTTGAACAGAATACAAGAATCTTGGAAGTTAGAGAATGTGACAGTTGCACATTTGAAAAGAATACAAGAATCTTGGAAGTTAGAGAATGTGACAGTTGCACATTTGAACAGAATACAAGAATCTTGGAAGTTAGAGAATGTGACAGTTGCACATTTGAACAGAATACAAGAATCTTGGAAGTTAGAGAATGTGACAGTTGCACATTTGAACAGAATACAAGATTCTTGGAAGTTTAGAGGATGTGACAGTTGCACATTTGAAAAGAATACAAGAATCTTGGAAGTTAGAGGATGTGACAGTTGCACATTTGAAAAGAATACAAGAATCTTGGAAGTTAGAGGATGTGACAGTTGCACATTTGAAAAGAATACAAGAATCTTGGAAGTTAGAGAATGTGACAGTTGCACATTTGAACAGAATACAAGAATCTTAGAAGTTAGAGGATGTGACAGTTGCACATTTGAAAAGAATACAAGAATCTTGGAAGTTAGAGGATGTGACAGTTGCACATTTGAAAAGAATACAAGAATCTTGGAAGTTAGAGAATGTGACAGTTGCACATTTGAAAAGAATACAAGAATCTTGGAAGTTAGAGGATGTGACAGTTGCGCATTTGACAAGACTCTTGGTAATTAGTGATATCACAATTACTCAAACTCGCTTTGCTAAATTTTTGCTAAACTTGAACCAACGGTTACGAGTACGCTAGCTTATGTTTTACACTGGTTTACAAAAATTCTTACCGTGGTCGTTTCGCTTCGTCCCTTTTTTTGCAGTGTTCAACCCATTCCGGGTTATTTTTTCTATTTTGTATAGCCAATAATTTATTCATTTCCGTTTTTTGTTTCCGAATTTCTTTACTGCGTTCCTTTTGTTGAAAAAAATTCTGTTTTTCTTCTTCTTTCTTTCTTTTGATTACTGCGTTTCTAAGATTTTCTTCATGCACCAATTTCTGCACAAACTCTCTATTCAAAAGAATTGGTTCTTCTTTATACATTTGTGCTCGTTGATGTTCAAGCATCTGTTGATTTTTCGGTTCTTCTTTCTTACGTATGTTTTCTGCTATCGCTTTCTGTTTTTTGCCAGCGTTGAGTTGACCTTGGCGTGTATTCTGTTCACCTTGTCTTCGCTCATTTTCTTCTCGCCCTGTCTGCGTTTGTTCAGCTCGCCTCCTCTTCCCTAGTTCAGACACTAGTTCCACTTCACTAACATCAGGTTGTGCAAGCTTCAAGAAATTATAGTTCGAACTTTGCCCCGAACCTGATGGATGAAGATGAATATACTGTCCCCAGGTTCTCGGATCATCATTTTGGCCATCAACTGTGGGAATGAAAGTTTTCATACATACATATATGTTTTAATGCTCCAAAGACACAGTTATATTCACAACTATAATACACGCAATAGAGACAATATTATTACCACCAAAGAAATAGTTTTTAACAAGTCATATCTGGGCACAGGGATAAATATTTACAATAAATTACCTGAACACCTAAAACTACTGGGACAAAATTTAAGTCCTGAAAACATTCCTTCGTATCCCCCCGTACTCACTTGAAGAGCTGAGTGAGGCATTGAGACAAACAAGCTAATTAGTATCAATAAAAAACCATTTACTATTTTTTTCTTCTTTTTTTAACTTTTTTGAGAGAGAGAGAAAAATTTACAATTTCGATTTAAAAATCCTTTTTAATCACTATCATAGCTTTTCAAACTAGCTTTATTAAATCTACCCTGAAACCGGTACTTGAAACATCGAAATCCAGGTTACAAGTCCGCCGCCTTATCGATCATGCTACTGAGGTTTTAAAAATGGTGTTATTTAAATGCAATATGTCAGCTTCCGAATTGCAGGGTCGTAGATAAAGACTCATACCTGAGTTTCAGGCGTGCTGAATATAATAAAAATCATTCAAGCGCTAGTGTTGACCCAACGTCTAAATGGGAAGTATTGTGTAACTTCTCGCCCATCAGAGGGATACTACGGGATGGACAAGCTACAACATAAACCACAAGCGTCTAGAGCTAGAGTAACTGCTGTTTCATGGCTACGAAATAAAAGATGCTATGAAACACTCATTTTAAAAAATAAAATAGAAATCTTACCTGATATTATGAAGACACATAGAGAAGCTATCAAAAGTATAGGAAAAGTTGCCATTGCTACAGCCTTGACTGAGTATTTTCAATCAACTGCTGAATAATTGTAGATAAGTTTCTCCGTCAAAAGGTAAGTACAACAGTGAAAATATACCAAACACCAACTGTTTTGAGCTCATTAGCTCTTACATGACTCTATATACATTCTATATTCATTAGGTCCGAGAAAAAACATCTCATTAGACTATATACTTAACAGGCTGGGTCACATGGGAAAGGTGTTTTTGGAACGGATATAGTACACAGTACACGCAAATAGGAGAGAGTAGAAAGTAGTGGCAAGGGGTTTCAACCTAAGTTACCATTATTTATGCTAGTATAGATACTACCTAGTATTTATATGAATTTTAAACCTCACAAAGATTATATTAACGCATTTTAAATGTCATATCAAGCATGAGGAGATTGAGACCTTTGATTCAATACGCCACTCTATGGATTTTAATTAAAAATATCATTCGGCCCAATTTTAGGGCCCTTTTTGTATTTATACCACAGTGTGACCCCATTGGCTTTCACGATTACAAAATGTCATGTTTTTAAACAAAATTTCAAACATGTTTTTATGTAGCTTCTTTATCGAAATGTCATTTTTCTATTTTTTAACAAGAAAATGCTGAAAATGTCAAAAAATTAAGAATTTTACATTTTCTCAGCTATTATATCCAAAACCTGCATTTTCTCTTTTCAAATTCATAATCATTTCCTTACCTCAGATTTTTTTATATACAGTTCATAGCTTTTTCTTTTCTTATGGATTTGACGAATTGGCTAATTTTTGGAGAAATAGACAGTTATATTTAAAATATTCAACAAATGCTTAAGCATTTACATTTGTGCTCGGTCGAAGTACTCTTCATATCCTACTAGACTTTCTTAAAGTCTGTTAAATAATGAAATTAAATTAAAAATAGAAATA
This sequence comes from Bactericera cockerelli, assembly GCA_024516035.1. Classification (NCBI taxonomy): domain Eukaryota; kingdom Metazoa; phylum Arthropoda; class Insecta; order Hemiptera; family Triozidae; genus Bactericera; species Bactericera cockerelli. Next base: position 8,251,570 of record CM044958.1, on the reverse strand, counting down.
AAAATAAACTGATGTTTTTTTCTTTTTAAATAATTCAATGTAGGTATTTATTCACCATATAATTTGATAAAGCGCAAAAATACTAATTACAGTCTCAATTTTTTTAATCATTCTAAAATAATATCATAATCCATGAAAAAAAGCTATGTAAAATAACATTTAAAAACGAAATCATCATTTTTTAAAGTCCTAAAACTAATACCTATACTTAAGACGACAGAATTCCGTTTGGTTGAGAAATTCTACTCCTAGAAGAATTAAGGTAGTAGGCATGGATGAATGGGATGGACCTAACTGATATTTCAATCATTATATGTATACATATATATGTATAAATCTTTACCCTCTCTAATATGATAACAAAATTATGAAAAAACTTTTGTAATCATAATATTAAAAAAAAAAAACAAAATTATCGTTTTTAAAGTCCTGAAACTAATTGATACCCTTTGGAGGAAGAACTAATTTGTATCCGTTTTGTTACCAAAATCTCCTAAGAGATCAAGGGTAGTTGGCCTATCCTTAGGAGAATCGTATTCCGTTTGATCACCAAAACCTCCTAGGAGATCAAGAGTAGTCGGCGTAGACATTGCTCCTTCCGAGTATTGAGTTGGTTGAGGGAGCTGAGGTGCAAACGGTCCAGAATAGTACGAAAACTGAGGAACGTAAGAATGAGAAGGAAATGAGGAAGGGGGCAGAGGTGCGAACGGTCCAGAATATGAATCGAAAGAAAATTGAGGAACGACAGAATGAAAAGGATAAGTTGGGTTTCGGTTTAATCCGGCTGAACTTGATCCTTCAGCAGGATCGGGAATACCAAAAGGAAAACGAATAGTCAGGTTTTGGTTGGATCCGGCTGCACTAGATCCTTCTCCACTTTGCCTGAGGGAAAGAACAGTCAATTTTTTTTAATATCGAAATGTTTCAATTTTTTTGAAGAGTTTTTACCTTGGGTAGAAAGAACTTCAGATTGATTTTAAAACAGTGAGAGCCTCAAGATTAAAAAAGCCGTAAGATTTTTATGTACATTTTTATTCTATTGTACATATATTAAAATGAATTCTAATATCACTATTAGTAAGAGTTTTTATTCTTATAATCCACGGACATGCTTTAAGTAGCAGTATCAAGCAAAACACAACGAGCGTGTATACTCAACCAATAACAGCACACAATAGGCTGAGTTAAGGAATAGTGACCACTTTGATTCCTTGAACTAATATGCCTAACCATTTTCCATGACTTTTTAGTTAAAGAAAGATTGTGCAATATAAACGGAAAAAAATAACAACTTTTGATAAAATTTCTTTTCATTGTACTTGAAAACCTATATACTCGTATTTAATCATTTTCATCAATACAAATATTTTTTATTTTAAAATAAATCAATTATTGATTAAAACAATTAATAATAAGTCAATTATAAATCTTACCGTGCTTGTTCCTCATTATGAAAGCTGTGTTGAATATAATCTCTAACATTTCTCATTTTTCTTTCATCGCTTTGTCGATTACGATTTTCAATATCTCTTTCTCTTTTTTCATAATTTTCCCATACATGTGCTGTTGTGTTTCGAGCCCGTTCGTCATTCTTGCGAATTTTGTCTTCTTTATATTTCTCAGTATGTTTTTTATTCATAAGAATTTGTTCATTTTTCTTCACTCGATTTAATTCTATTTCTCGAACACTCTCTTCCGTGTTCCTTCTTCGTTCTTCTCTCTTACGATTACAATCTTCTATGTTTTTATTCATTGATTTCTGTTGATTTTCTTCGAAAGTTTGTCTTCTTTTCATGCCTCGGTTGGCTTGTAATTGCTCCAAATATTGATAGTATTCAGCTTCTAGTTGAGCTTGACTTTTGTTCAATGGTGCACGAGCAGTTTCCTCTTGCTCCGCTTGTCCTAGTTTGAGGAGGTTTCCCCAATCTTCATTATTTTGACCGTCAGCTTTGGGGAGAAAAAGGCGTCATTATTAGGTTTCATAAGCATAAAACACACATTATCCTATTTATACTAAATCTACTGAATTCACAGTCTCAATATTTTGTTCATCAACTATTGAAAAAAATAAGTTTCGTTGTGATGGAAAAGGTATTAGAGCATTGTTGGGACTATTATAATTTTCTTCAATCAGATTTCCATTAATTTTCTTGATTATACAGTATGTTTCAGAAAAGGTGGCCACCCCCTCGTAACTTTTGAACGCGAAGGAATTTTTCAATTCTGTAAAGTCCTAGGTATAGGAAGTGCCCTATGGCCCATCCTGTGGTCATATTTATTTTTGGCCCCGGTCGGCCCTTCCGGCTTTTAGGCCATATTTTTTCATTTTTCTCGCGAATTTTAAATGGAATGCTATATTTTTTATTCCTGTTAATTAAAGTCTAAGTTAGGCTGAGTATAATGAGCTTTTAAATTTTCAAAAACCTTATCAGGGGCGGAGCTAGTAGGGTGCAAGTTTCAAAACTGTTACACCCTGTATTTCAGCGTTAGTTAGATTTTTTAGTACTTTTTTATGCTCATAGGTTCAAAATATTGTTTTACACCATATGAAATCAAAAAAATATTCTTATTTAGTTCTAATTAGGGTCATAGTAAGGTTTTTGTAAAAGTACTTTTTTTCTCACGTCATATTTTCCGTAAATTAATGGTGTTCTCGAAATTGGCATTTTTAGAGGTGAAAGTCTGCAGTGACATATGTTTTTGATGCTTTAAATCGAAAGAAAACTTAACGGAGAAGCGATTAAGATCATAAAAAAAGCCATTTAACCTGCTAGTTTTTTCACAACAGTGTGCGGTAAAGTGGGTGAATTTCGTATTGGATTTTTTTTTTGTTGAGGAAACACAATTGGCATAGAAAATAAATAATATCAAATAAGGGAATAATACTTCAATAAACATAACTAAATGCGAAATTAAATGAAAATTATTTATTCTAAATCAGTGCCGGATATTTTTTTTTTTTTTTTTTTTTTTTTTTCTCTCTCTTTTTTCACTTTTCAAAGTTCAAGTTGTATCAAAAATAATTATCGGATAATGCTGCTTCTAAAGTCGGCCTAGGGGTCCCCTCTTGAGACAATTTTAGTTGGTAAGTTGGTAAAATCTGTAGAAAACACATTGTCAATAATTCTGGAGTCAGTCCTATGGCGCTTTGAATGCAATGATTCTTGTAGGATCACCGAAGTTAAGCAACATCTAGCGAGGAGAAGACTTCGTGATGCTGGTATTCCGGCCTAACCCAGGCTGGGTGAGATAAATGTGTTTAGGAGGTTGGTGAGTTTCTTGCGAATGGAGGGTAACACCCCCATTATGATATGACCATGCAGTTGAAACGCAATATTAAACCCAAATTAAAAAAAAAAAAAATCATACTGGTGTTGCTAGTAATGAATACCAGGTCTCTAAATAAAAATCTAATTATCTCGAAATTTAAGAGAAAAAAATACCAGGTCAAGTACCAAACTCTTGAGGGTGAAAATTAAACCAATTCAATTTTTTTAAAGAGGAGAAGAGAGAGAGAAAAAAAAATTATCCGGCACTGATTTAGAAGAAATAATCTTCATTTAATTTCGCATTTAGTTATGTGAATTGAAATATTATTCCCTTATTAGGTATTATTTATTTTCTATGCCAATTGTGTTTCCTCAACAACAAAAAAATCCAATTCGAAATTCACCCACTTTACCGGACACTGTTGTGAAAAAACTAGCAGGTTAAATGGCTTTTTTTATGATCTTAATCGCTTCTCCGTTAAGTTTTCTTTCGATTTAAAGCATCAAAAACATATGTCACTGCAGACTTTCACCTCTAAAAATGCCAATTTCGAGAACACCATTAATTTACGGAAAAATAGACGTGAGAAAAAAAGTACTTTTACAAAAACCTTACTATGACCCTGATTAGAAGTAAACAAGAATATTTTTTTGATTTCATATGGTGTAAAACAATATTTTGAACCTATGAACATAAAAAAAGTACTAAAAAATCTAACTAACGCTGAAATACAGGGTGTAACAGTTTTGAAACTTGCACCCTACTAGCTCCGCCCCTGATAAGGTTTTTGAAAATTTTAAAAGCTCATTATACTCAACCTAACTTAGACTTTAATTAACAGAAATAAAAATATAGCATTCCATTTAAAATTCGCGAGAAAAATGAAAAAATATGGCCTAAAAGCCGGAAGGGCCAACCGGGGCCAAAAATAAATATGACCACAGGATGGGCCATAGGGCACTTCCTATACCTAAGACTTTACAGAATTGAAAAATTCCATCGCGTTCAAAAGTTACGAGGGGGTGGCCACCTTTTCTGAAACATACTGTATTGTGATAAATGTAGGATAGGCAACACATTTTTAAAGAAATCTTACCTGCTAGTATGAAGACAGCTTGAGAGGCTATCACAAATATAGCAAAAATTTCCATAGCTAAATCGTTGACTGTGTGAATATGATCAACTGCTGGTTGAATGTACAGAACTTTAATTGAACAGAAGGTTTTAACGAACTCAACAGGGAAAAATACCTGACAACATATGGAGCTCATTAGGCTTTACGTGTCCTTTCTACATACATCATGCAAGTGGATTACCTTTAGTAGCTTAGATAGGATGTAAGGGCTTATTAAGAACAGTTATAAATGTATGTATATTATTACCCCATGTAACTCCCTGAAGTAATGCCAGACGGCGGTCCAAGGGCAACATGAAATGAAAACACGATCAACAAGAGGATTAGAGAGGGTTAAAAACCTTCTCGCGGACTCCAAGGCTGGTGTTTGACGCAAATTTTCTTCTTTTTTTTAAATTTAAAAATTGTTTTTAAAAGGTAACTGTGCCCCTGAATCGCATTTGTATATTACATTCCGGAAACGGAAAACTCGGTTAGAATTTTCAGCTCCGGCCCGAATTCGAACCCGCAATCTTAAGGTCAGCAACCAATGCTCTTAACCACTGAGCGACTATTGTTTTTGTTGTAACCAGCTTGGCTACAGCTGGGGGCCTGGGGGAGTGATGGACTCCAGCCATCACAAGTGGAGAAGTTGGCTCGTTCTGAACCACATATTTCTATGTGCGATCAACCATCGTGAGAGCTTGGGCTATTTTTGTAACCCTTGAAAAACTGCAAGCTAGCCTGGCCTGATATGATTGGCAAGTCTGATCTCTGTTTATAATAATAATACTCTTTAGTGGAAGGTAACCACCAGGCGAAGTTAATGCCAAATATATCTTAGAAGTCAAATAAAAATGGCTTAGGATAGGTCCTCTGTATACAAAAAAGAAAAGAAAAATAAAACAAATGATTCATTATTATTATTATTATATTTTCTACCACCAAACCCTTATAGTCCTCTCGCGACCCGTTTTATCTGCTATTGTTATTATGATTTTATTAAAAAAAAAAGTTATCATATTTGTGTTAATCACTTTCGTAATGTCACAAAGTAACTACTCAAACTCGCTTTTACTAAATCTACGCTGAAACCGAGACTTGAACCACCTATCTCTAGGTTACAAGTCCGTTGCCTTATCGACCAAGCTACTGAGGTCGGTTCATGATTTTATTATTACTATCAAGAAGATATTTATTGAAGTGTAATTGCATGACAGTCGACATTACCGGAGAACTGACAGGCCCCATCTCTTCCTGACCTTTACTACTTTGTTTACATTCGTTGCCATAGCAACCCGGCTATAAACACTCGTGCTGAGAACTCATGGGAACCTCATCTATGGATAATGTTTTCCAAGTAGACTTTTCTCACAACTTTCCTCACTCTAGGGAAATTTGTCAAGACCTAGAAATTTTTGTCAGTTACGAGTGTAAGTGTATAAGATATGTGTGTAAGCTCATTTTTAAAAAAAGAAATTAAAAGTGAATTGAAAAATTATTGTGATTATATTGTGTGAACTTTATGTGTGCTAAATCATATGTAATGTCTTCCGGAGTGTTTTATTAATGAAACTAATAAGTGTTCTTTCCAGTAAGTGTTTTGGTTTTACCTTCAAGGACCTCCGATCTCTCTGTTCTGTACAATTTGACTTTAATTAATGTTAATCACTTTTTCGATTAAACAGAAGAGCTCATATTGTTTTTATTTTAGTAAATCTTAAAGACTTCTCAAGTTTTACGGTGCTTTATTTCGAAGTTTAATACGTGTCACAATATCCATGTAAATATAAATTCACTTTTTATTACGTCAATTCGAACTAAAAATGCCCCACTAACGAGAAAATTTCAAAATTTTCTCGATTTGTACATAACCTTCTCCTTCTTTACGACGGAAAAGTTGGTTTTATTTTGTTAATTTAGTTGTCCATGCAAAAGTAAATGAATTTAACGCGAGCCTTTCTCGTTTCAATGATACACATATTATTTGAAATTGTCTAGACCCACCTTGTTTGAAATTGTCTAGAAGGCTCATTCTAGATAAATCAACTCGAAAGAAATATTTAAACTTTTTTTGTGGCATTGGGCAAAAACAATCCAAGAAGCGAATATTTAAACTTAAACATGATATACATAAATATTTATAGTAAATAAATACATAGCTTTTTTGTGATATGTGAATTTAAGTGATTATTAACCCCTTCGTGGCCCAACGTCCCTGCTGGCCCCACAATGGACTGCCGAGAGATGGACAAGTACGAAGTGCTAGGTCGGATAGGTCAAGGTGCACACGGCCATGTCTTGAGAGCGAGAAATAAATCCAACCATACGGTTGTGGCTGTGAAGCGAATCCTCATAAGGAGACGGCATACCGGTTGCCTCAAGACAGATGTGATGAGGGAGATCAAGACCTTGCTCAGCGTTAGTGATAGATATGTAAGTAGAGTTAAGTTAAAGTTATCATATTTGTGTTCATCACTTTCGTGATATCACAACTACTCAAACTCGCTTTACTAAATCTACGCTGAAACCGGGACTTGAACCACCGACCTCCAGGTTACTAGTCCACTGCCTTATCGATCAAGCTACTGAGGTCAGTAAGTAGATATGTAAGTAAAGGAACCGTCACTGAAGTTCAGCAAAGTCCAGCGAGCCTAGGACTTGAATGGGTGACCATTCGAACCCCCGTGATGCTGGCTGTTCCTGGCCATACTCGAGCTGGGTGAGGTTAATAGCTGGTTTTTGAGTTTTCAGCAAAAAAATGTAGTTTAATGTAGTTCACGTCGTGATAGTGACCATGCAATTTGAAAGCAACGTAAAAAGAGTTAAAATATTTTTCGCCTAACCCAGGCTGGGTGAGTTTCCAGCGAATAGAGGTTAAAAACTCCGTGACGAATAACCTCTGATGTCCCATTAATCCCGCAGTACGCCCAAGACATATTATTATTTTATTTTTTTAAAGATGAGTGTTTCACAGCTTTCTTTATTTCGTAGCCATGAAACAGGAGCTACTGTAGACGCTTTTGGTCTGTGTTGCAGCCTCCCCATCCCGTAGTATGCCTCCCCTCTGATGGGAGAGAAATGACACAATACTGAAAGACACGAGGAAATGAATTAAATTTATATAAAAAAATTAAATTTCATTTGTTTACATTTTAGGAATGGACTTTTGAGTGGCAGTTCAAAAGGAAATTGCAATAGGCTTGTAATGCTTTAAAAACGGAAATACTTTACACTTTAGCTTTTCGTTACTCATCAAGTATGAAGTGTAATTTCTTTATGAAATGAGCCCCTGAGCACATAATAATATGATTTATTTCAACTTTATCTTTCAATGATGAAAATACCTTAAAGTACTGATGACCACATATCATAAACTCAAATTTATGAGGAAAAACTCATGCACTGGGTGGGATTCGAATCAACGGATCCCTACGCTACCTGAATTACCAGACAAGCGCGTTAACCACTTGACTACCAGTGCACCAACCACTTAGCATTAAAAATATTAAATAATACAGGGTGTAAAAAAGTACCTTTCCTTTGTAAAAAAAATTGTTATCACTGTTTCCACGGTTTCAGATTGTGAAGCTCCTGGATTTCTTCCCCGACCAAGACACGGTGTGTCTGGTGTTCGAATACATGGACTCGGGACTGTGGGAGATTCTACACGACCGCAAGATCCAGCTGAGTGTTCCCCAAGTCAAGACCTACGCCCAGATGCTACTCAAGGGAGTGGCCTATCTGCATGGGAAGTTCATCATGCATAGGGTAAGTCTGATATCAAGTGTCTCTCAGGAGACCTACGCCCAGATTCTACTCAAGGGCGTGGCTTATCTGCATGGGAAGTTCATCATGCATAGGGTAAGTGTGATATCAAGTGTCTCTCAGAAGACCTACGCCCAGATTCTACTCAAGGGTGTGGCTTATCTGCATGGGAAGTTCATCATGCATAGGGTAAGTGTGATATCAAGTGTCTCTCAGGAGACCTACGCCCAGATTCTACGCAAGGGCGTGGCCTATCTGCATGGGAAGTTCATCATGCATAGGGTAAGTCCCGTCCTCCTGGTATCCTTTACATGTCAAATGTCCTTTAGATGTCTATGAAGTGTAATTGCAAGGGAGGAATTAATAGACGTTTTGTAATACCTCTGTGGCGCTAAGTTTCGGATTGCGTACTATCGAAGAGAGGGAAAACCGATGCTAAGCAAGGACTTAAGTTATCGATTTTGTCTATTAATTTTGCACTATGTCTTCGCCCATATCAAGAGTGCCTCAGCTGAATACCTACGCCGATATGCTTCTTTGAGTATTCTTTTACATTATGGAAAAGGTTGGGCTTGTCGTCTAGGTCATTGTATGCTTTCATGGCTGTAATAATTGGTGACTTTAAAGGAGTGTTTTAATCTATATGTTGGACAGCTGAAGAGTTTCTTTGGGTCCATTCTAAGTGTAGGGTCAGGTATTTTGAAATCTATTTTTCATAGTATGTATGGACTGTCGATTCTGTTAAGTAGGGTGTTTTTGGTGTCAATCGTACGACACCGAAAACGAATACTGACGCGACTAATAATGAAGTTGTTTCATCAATCCCCAGGATTTGAAGCCCGCGAACCTCCTCATTGACCGACAAGGCATCTTGAAGATAGCGGACTTTGGACTGGCGCGACAGTTTGATCTGGAACGCTGGGATCAGTACACGCCCGAGGTGAATGTTTATTCCTTTTTTTTTATATGACCGAGACCTCAGTTGCTCGATTGATAAGGCGGCGGACTTGTAATCTGGAGGTCGGTGGTTCGAGTTCCTAGTATGGCAAATATTTAGTCAGGCGAGTTTGAGTAGTTCTCATATTATCACCATTGTGAATTACACGAATACCTACCTATTCCCAAAAAAATATATCTGTGCGGAGTAAAAATTCCCCGCCAAGTCTTCAACTGAAAAAGAAATTCTGAAATCATCTATAAAAAAAGGTAAAAGAAAATAGAGACATAAAGAGCTAGTTATATTTGTGTTATCATGTCACAATTTTTAGTGGGTAGCATCGATATTACGAGAACTAATGCTAATACATCATAATATCTCTAACTAACACATCATTTTCTTATATTAATCTCGTATTGCCGCCACTGGTTGTTGCCCACTCTACAACTATACCCCAATATTCCTCACGAGGCTAGAGTAGGTTCCGATATCCATAGTACAGAGCCGTAAACAACCTCCATTTTTTAGATGACCGTAGAAGTGGAATGGGACTCTCTCACCTCCTTTAAATTTTCTACACTTCAAGACTACATAATAATAATATTATCATCATCATAGGGTGGCGTCATCGTGAAAAATGGTAGCCAGACAGTGGAGGAATGACTCAGCACTTCTACCACTGTCTTTATAAGGAGACTAATAATTGACAAGAGCCCCCAGAACCAAGCCAATGCTGGTCTACTCCCTCTTAAAAGTCCCCCAGTCAGACTGCTGTTCTACTCCTTGTTTATATGTTTATGGTCCCCTCCCTAGTCAGACTACATAATATTTATAACTTTTTTTTTCAACCGACCTCAGTAGCTTGATCGGTAAAGCGGAGGACTTGTCACTTGCTTGTAACGTAGGTTCAAGTCCCGTTTTCAGCGAGTTTGAGTACCTAGTTGTGATATCACGAAAGTGATTAACACAAAAACGGTATTTAATTACCTTTATTTGCTTTCCCAGGTAGCATCCAGATGGTACCGCGCCCCGGAGCTACTGTATGCCTCACGCTGCTATGATCAGAGTGTAGACCTGTGGGCAGTGGGGTGCATCATACCCGAGATACACACTCGAGCCCCTCTCTTCCCGGTATTCTTTTGTTCTTTTCTTAAAAAAATATATATATACAGGGTGCCCCACCAAAGTTGGACACCTCAAATTACTCGGCCCCTGAAAGAGTTTTTGAAAAAATAAAAAATCCTTCCACTGAAGAGTGTTATTGATGTTATTACACTTATTATTATTATATTATATATTATAGTATGATTTATTAGGAGGATAGAGTACAATGTTAACAGTATAAAATTAAGAAAAAACAAACAAATGACAAAATAAATAAGTAAAAAAGAAAATAACACTATGTCCTACCTAAAGGGCGGGGTTATTGCCTGTGGTAATCTCTTCCTGCTTAGGAAGATTATAGTTGTGTGCTCTGGAAAAAAGATAATTCATTTTTTCTGGGGGACCGCGTGTTGCACATATGCTAGACAGGTGTTTTTGAGGAAAATACCCTCGGTCCCCAGGGCAAGTTTCATAAAAATGGCTTGGTAGGCAATGGGTCAATATTATTTTAATTTACACATTGGCATTAGCACCGCCCTTGATCAAGTTTTGTTTTGTTAATTTTAATTTCTATGTATGTATATATTCTATGTTATTTGTAAATAAAACTTGATCCAACATATTTAATAATTTAGTTGTGTGCTCTGGAGTAAGGGTAATTCATAATATTTGTGATATACAGGGTGAATCCGACATCAAGCAGATAATTCATATTATTTGTGATATACAGGGTGAATCCGACATGGAGCAGATAATTCATAGTATTTGTGATATACAGGGTGAATCCGACATGGAGCAGATAATTCATAGTATTTGTGATATACAGGGTGAATCCGACATCAAGCAGATCATTCATAGTACTTGTGATATACAGGGTGAATCCGACATCAAGCAGATAATTCATAGTATTTGTGATATACAGGGTGAATCCGACATCAAGCAGATAATTCATAGTATTTGTGATATACAGGGTGAATCCGACATCAAGCAGATAATTCATAGTATTTGTGATATACAGGGTGAATCCGACATCAAGCAGATAATTCATAGTATTTGTGATATACAGGGTGAATCCGACATCAAGCAGATAATTCATAGTATTTGTGATATACAGGTGAATCTGACATCTAGCAGATAATTTCATAGTATTTGTGATATACAGGGTGAATCCGACATCGAGCAGCTGGCGATGGTCCTGCACAAGCTGGGCACGCCCACCCAGGAGTCCTGGCCTGGCCTCCACCACCTGCCTGACTACAACAAGATCCGGTTCGCCCCCAGCCAGGCGGTGCCCCTGACCTCACTCCTGCCCGAGGCTAGTCCGGACACGCTGGACCTGATAGCCAAGCTGCTGCTGTATGACGGGCAGAAGAGACTGCCGGCCAACGAGGTGGGTTTAGCCGGAAATTTAGCCGGAAACGTTTCCGGGCCACACTTAAAAAAAAAGAAGAAAAAAAAATGAAACACCTAATGGCCGGGTCGAGCTGTCACTGTTCCGGTCCCGGCTCTGTGTAAGTTTCAAGTTATCATATTTGTGTTAATCACTTACGTGATATCACAACTACTCGAACTCGCTTTACTAAATCCTCGCTGAAACCGTGACTTGAACCACCGACCTCCAGGTTACAAGTTCATCGCCTTATCGTTCAAGCTACTGAGGTCGGCTAGCCGGAAAATTAGTTTTAACTATGAAAATCCTAATTAATAATTCGGCATTTAATTGGAAAATGAGGTAGGTTTTGCTAGAAATTAATTTGCGGTCAAATGGGACGATAACTTGTCATTATATTATTATTGTATAAGCCTTTATGATGAGGACAAAGTAATGTACAATATTTACAGTATAAAATTAAAAAAAAATAAATAATGATAAAATAGATTGGAAAATAAATAACAAAGAAGAAACGAATACTATGTCCTAACTAAATGGCGCCGGGCGGGGCTATTGCCTGCGGCAATCTCATATCATGTCCCAGCTGAGTTTGAACCTGCAACCTCTGGATTGCCAGACCACCGCCTTGACCACTGAGCAAACGAAACAAAAAAAAAGAAATGTTTTTGTTGTTGTTTTTTGTATTTTTTTTTTTTTTGTTGTATTTTTAACAATTAGACGACCGGCATGGTTTTTCGTGAATTCTCTTGTGGGACCGGCGATAATACGGCTATCCGACCCCGTGTACCACTGGTGGTACACCCGGTCCATTCCGTACGAACGTGCGTGTACCACCGGTGGTACACCCGGTCGTCTACGTGTTAAGTATAGATTCAAATTGCCTTTTCAATGTCTCAAGGATTTGTTCGACTTCTCCACTTGGTTACTGTTCTCAGGCTCTGCTTCACAAGTACTTCTTCACCCACCCCCTCCCCTGTCTGGAGCGGGACCTTCCTAAGCCAGAGAGCAACCACAGAGAGATACTCAAACAGGAAGAGGCAGGGGAATCTGCCAAGGCCATTGAGGAACTTTTCGAGGAGTTCGTTCGTATTTATGACAAGTAGAGAGCTTTTTTTTTTGAAGTCTGACAGACTAATTTTATTGGTCACAATAGGTATATCTGTTGTAGCCAGCTTGGCTACAGCTGGAGAGGGGAATGATAATAATAATATCGCCTTATTTATACTGTCCGATCAGGACTATTAACTCCCATTATTCCAGCAGGAAGCCCAAGACATAATATTATCATGTGGTAAAAATCCCAAATGGGAGGATAACTTGTCCATATGTCCCGCGGGGTTTCGAACCCACGACCTCTGCAAATTCTGGATTCACAGAGTGCCGCCTTTACCACTAAGCTACTGGGACAGACAGGAAACTTTATTTCAAAGTTGGCTCGTCCTAAATCACATATTTCCATGTGCGATCAACCATCGTAAGGACTTGGACTTATTCTTTATAAGCTATTAAACCCTTAGGAAACTGCGGCTTGTAAGGGTTGGTAGTCTATTCACTATTTATAGTCCTTTAGGGAAACACTGGTCTCCTCCCTGTTAAATGTCCAGCCAGACTACACAATAGATCTAATAGAGGTTGGTGTGATAATTTGGGCTTCTCTTGTGGAGCTCCAACCAGCTCATAATAAAGTCGCTTTCAACTGCATGGTCACATTACGACCGGGGTTTTACCTTCCATTCGCTGGAAACTCACAACCCAGCTACTCAAATTAACCTCATCCAGCCTGAGTGGGCCGGGAATAGCCAGCATCACAAGGCTTCAATTTAGAATGGTCAGCTATCCAAGTCCTAAACTCGCTGGACGTTGCTCAACTTCAGTGACAGAATGAGAACTGGTGCAATCAACGCTGGCTGATAACTTGTTAGTAATGAAATAGACATTGAGAAAAAAAATAGTTTAAAAGGAGCAAGGACTCTGATTGTTAAGTCTCTTCTGTAAATAAATATCAAAAAAAGGTTTATAAGTCACAATTGTCACATCAGTTTTCGTAAGATCGCTGAAGTTAAGCAACGTCCAGTGAGGTTAGTACTTGGTGCGTAACCCCAGGTTTGAACCCTTAGGATGCTGTCAATTCCCACTGCCGTCCGTTCGTATTTATGTAAAGTACAGAGGTTTATGTTCAGGCCAATGTGGTTTAGGAAAGTCCAGCAAATAGAGGAGTGTGAATCTCTCGTTTGTGTATGAAATGACCAATGAAATATTATAGGGTGGCGTTATCGTGAACGATGGTAGCCAGACAGTGGAGGAATGACTCAGCACTTCTACCACTTTCTTTACAAGGAGGCTAATAATATTGACAAGGGCCCCCAAAACCAAGCCAATGCTGGTCTACTCCCTGTTTATAGTCCCCTAGCTAGACGTATAACCTATATACCTTATGACCTTAAACCAAAAATACCTAAACTAAGAAATATACTAGAAAATAAAACATAAAACTATTACTGTTATGATTATTCACATAAATGTGATTTTTTATTTCGAAAACACAGAAATATATTTTTTTTCCTCATTAAAAAAAAATCGGAGGAATAAAATAAATCTAATACAAAAATATTTTGCAAAGCAAACAATTTTTTTCGAAATCTAAAATGATACCTCATAGTTTGAAAAATGATGCATTTAAAAATGTCTACGCTGTACAAGTTAGAAACTGCATCTGAACGCATGAATTCATTTTCGACTTGACGTTTGGTTTTCTCAACCGGTCCTTAGACAATTCAGGAGCTCTCACTGTCTAAATCAATTTGGTTTATAATAAATAAAAATTATGTACAGAGTAAAAATTAAAATTATAAGAAAGTCCATTGAAGGAAATTTCCTACCAAAGCGAAGAGTGAATACAGGTGAGAATGAGACAGAAGTATTGCGGATTTTCGCGATTTTGTGATATAAAAAATGAATGGAAAAGAGAGATTTTTCAAAGATAGATGGGTACATAATTATGTAGATTCGTCTAAAGTGATTTTTGAAAAGTGAAAAAATAGTACCAGGGTTTCCTTAAAGGATGAAAATTCGTTTTATAGGTTAAAATCAAGTGCGGTTACACTGACCCGGAAGTTGCGGGTTTGAATTCCGGTCGGAGCGGAAAATTCTGACCGAAATTTTCCGTTTCCGGAATGGCATGGATGTAAAGGTAAAGTGCCCTGAAGTAATGCGAAAGCGGTTCCGGGGAACACTTACTTAAAAAAAAAAAAAAAAAAAAATGAAACACCTAATGGCCGGGTCGAGATGTCACTGCCCACTGCCCAGGTCCCGGCTCTGTGTAAGTTTCAAGTTTAAAGTTATCATATTTGTGTTAACCACTTTCGTGATGTCACAACCACTCAAACTCGCTTTACTAAATCTATGCTGAAACCGGGACTTGAACCACCGACCTCCAGGTTACAAGTCCGCCGCCTTATCGATCGAGCTACTGAAGTCGATTGCTCTGTGTATTAGTAGGTACATGAAAGATCCGGCCATAAATATCTCAATAAATCTGCAGCCGTCAAAGATGTGACTAAAAAATAAAAAAAAATATTAACAAAATTTCGAGATAAAGAATTATAAAACACAATGTGACCAAAACTTCTTCAGAAAAAAAAAAAAAAAAAAAATCACAAGAATTGTGGAACTCTCTAAAACACTTTACATGATTAACTAGCTATTTTTATGCAATTTTCTTTTACTTCCGAGAATATTAAGGGCGGAACTAATAGACGTTTTTGTCATACCTCTGTGCCGCTAAGTCACGGATTGCGTACTGTGTAAGATAGGGAAAACCGACGCTTAGCAATGACTTGTGATATAGAATTTGTCTATTAATTTCGCCCTAGAAATCGGAAGTATTTTCTTTACTTTATACAATAAAAAATAAAATAAAAGAAAATGAAACCAAACAAAAAGAAAAGGAAAAACATTTCTCTTATATACGTAGACGAATAATAAATGGGAAATTTTTACCGTGCTTTTTTCATTTTTTTTTAAACAAAAATTTCTACACAAAAGTATACTTAGTTTAAGTTACGAACACAAAAGAACAGGGAGGCAGTAATGTTAAACAACTGCACTCGCATTAGAAGTATAGAGGTACCCGAGACACCAGTAAGACGTTGCAGGAATGTGTGTACACCCTATAACGAGGGTAAATATACTGTGTGAATCATTATACTCACATTTAGTCCAAAGTTGCTCATTGTATGATTTTTTTTGTCTCGTCAGAAAATAGGAACAATTTGACGTTTCTGGGTTCGATAAATATTTGTAGAACAATTTAATGGACATGATATACTGAGATGGTTTTTTTTTAATTTGGATATTTTTAAACAATTCACTCTCGTGATCTGTTAATGGTTACATTATCTTAGTGACGAAATCCACACAGATATTTATAATTCGATATTGCACAGAAAAAGATAAAATTAATTCAATAGTGGAAAACAACACACACACATTCTCTGGAACTTTACCAGTGCTTCTGAGAGAGGCAGATTTTTTTTTTAACTTCCGATATATTTGACAGGAATTTTGACTTCTAGGTATGTTACAATTGTTATAAGTAGGTACATAAAAACAAATCCTCTTTTTTCATTCTCATAAACTTCTAAGTTTGAAATCGATATTAAATCTCTATGAATCGTCTTGTTTTTATTTTCTTTTTAGGTAAGGTATGGATTTTTTAGGCTTTAACGTCTCTTTCTACTGCATAGTCATATCACGACGGGGGTGTGACCCTCCATTCGTAGGAAACTCACAAACCTGCTACCCACATTACCCTCACCCAGCCTGGGTTGGGTCAGAATGCCAGAATCACTAAAAGAGAATTGTGTGACACTTTTTAAAATAAGTTCTTTAAAAAAAGTTCATGTAGAAGCTCATACTGACTCCCTCAGACGTACACTAAGAATAACAGCAAAATTATGTCTAAATAAAACAAGTTACTGTGAAAACACCAAAATTACAAACACAATTATACATAAAAACAACAGATCCTTCAATCTACCTTGGGTGATTTTCAGTTAGCTCAACGAAGCAAAAGACAGGAAATTAAACTGTGGAAGAGATGTAACAAAATAAATATTAGAAGTCTTTTTCGACCGTTGGCATAGCGAGACTTCCTAGTGTTAGGGCGAAATTAATAGACATTTTGTAATATATCTGAGGACTTAAGTATTGAATTTACGTATTTTTTTAAATGCAAAATTAACACCTGACTCAAACGTATGAATCAGATTCTGACAATTAATTTTGCCCTTAGCCGATAGGATAGATAAGATAATATTATCAAATGAAGAGAATAGTATAGGCATTATCAGCAGCCTTGATAAATTTTCGTTTTTATTTGTTTTTCCTGAAAAATACATTAGGACTTAAAAAGAGGAAAAAGAAAGAGCTGGTAAATGATAGTAAAAAATAAAAATTCTCATCAGTGTAATATGTAATGATAATAATGGGCCTTCTAGTGGAAAATAACCACTAGGCGAGATTAATGCTCAAAGCACTTTCTACCACCTGGCCCTCAGAGTATAAATATTATTGGGTGAAATACTCGAAATATTTTTATTGTAAATATGAATGTATGTATTAAGTCGAATTTTATCTACGAATTTGGTTAAATTTGATACATTTTAAGGTCTCGAACTGTAACCTCCTTATTCGTAGCCCACTACATTAAAATGTGAACTGCGAGTGTTGTTTTCAAACCTGGGATGAAGATGATCAAACATTATGTCTAATCAAACGAGACAAAACTAGCTTATGTTTAACTCAAGTTATCATGAAGATGATCAAACATTATGTTTAAACAAACGAGACAAAACTAGCTTACGTTTAACTCGAAGTTATCATATTTGTGTTAACCACAATCGCGATGTCGCTCAAACTCGCCTTACTAAATTATCGCGGAACTCGGGACTCGAACCATCGACCTCCAGGTTACGAGTCCGCCGCCTCATCGATCCAGCTATCGAGGTTGGCTGTAAAATTTGTTGTAAAGTATTCTAATTTTTTAAATAAGTTTTAAACATGATTTTATTAATTTAATTCATAGCTGTTCTAATAATGAAAGAAAAAAAAATCATTTGTGTCGAGGCCACATTAATCAATGGGTTAATATTGGTCGAAGCCCTGATGGGCTAATCTTTGCCATCTCAAACCAACTTACAACTTGTTAAATTTTGCTATGATACTACCTCGCATATTTCGATTTCGAGAACCTAACTCAGTTGTGCTAAAATTATTCAACGTGTAATCAAGTCAACTTATAAATTTACAGACTATAACACCAAAACGCAATTAAAAAAATTCAGGGTAAATAAAAAGCACGAGACCAAATCGCCATTACAAATATGACAAAGTTCGTATGGTACCAGAAGAAGAATTAGAAGAAAAAGCGATTAAAAAAAAAAAAAGAAAAAAAGAAGAAGTAAAAATCCATATCCTTATCTTGAGTTCGTCTATGCTAGGTAAAATTCACCATTTTTTTGTTACTGAAGAAAAACGAGCGACTTAAAAACATCAGTGTATTGGTAGAGTGAACTAGGAAACCTACAAGAGCTATCATAATATTTGTGTCCATCACGATGTGATATCACAATGACTCATAATTCTATATCTTTATTACTAAATCTTTGCTGAGCTTGGAACTCGAACCACCGACCTCCGGAATACAAGTCCACCGCCTTATCAATCAGGCTTGAAAATCTCAAACCCAAAGAAAATACTTATCTGCTCGAATAGGACTTACGAGTCCCTATATTCCAGCAGTTATTTAGGTGGCAACATTTAAGTGGTCAAATTTCTCAAGTACATAGCTATAAGGAAAGATGCATTGGGTGGGACCCGAACTGACGAATCCCCACGCTTCCTTGATTACCACCCTTAACATCATTCAACCACCAGTCTTTTTGTGCGTTCTTCTGTTTTTAATTCGTCAAAATAGAGTTATAAATATTAGTAGTGCTTTATTTAGACTGTCAGCGCAAGAAAGGTGGTCCCATTATGCCAACAGGTAGGTGTAAGTAGGTGCATATAGTAACAGAGTCATAAACCTTGTTTTATGTACCTGTGTTCAAATAAATAAAAATATTCATGAATTAATAATACTCTTTAGTGAAAGGTAACCACCAGGCGAGTTTAATGCTCAAAGCATTTTCTACCACCTAACCCTCAGAGTCTTATTTATAATTGTGTAGTCACAAACTCAAATTAATGCACTGTGTGGGATTCGAACCAACGGACCCCTACGCTACCTAGATTGACTAGCACGTTAACCACTTGACTACTAGTGCACCTTTTTTCATTTATTAATTCATAAATAAGCAAACCTCGCTAGTATACTTGACACTACACACTGATATTTGTAAGCGTACCCTAGCCTACTATACATAGTTTCTGAGGGCCAAATTTGACAAGGGCGGAGGGTTAAATTAGACAACGGTGAAGTATGCAGAATGTTTGGTTCCAATTTTAGAGAGAGAGAGAAAAAAGAAATGTAGATTTTTTCAATAACTTTTTTTGCCGACGTCGATGGCTCTCGTAGGATCACGTAAGTCAAGCAACGTCCAGCGAGGTGAAGACTTCGTAATGCCTGGCACTCCGTCCCAACTCAGGCTGTGTCAGGTCAATGTGGGTAGCAGGTTTGTGAGCTTCCTGCCAATGGAGGGTAACACCCTCGTGTAGAGATGATCTAGCTGTTGAAGGGGACGTAAAAACTAAACAAAAAAAAAAACTTATTTTCCCTTTTTCACCGAAAACAGGGGAGTTTGCATTGAGCAATTGCTATTACTTTCAAACTCACAGCAGAATTTCGTGTCCATAAGAATGGGACACCTATCTCCCGGTAGTGCAAGGATTGTATGGCCGCCCAGATCCAATGCCTAGGCTCGAAAATTTTCCCTGATAACCATCCTAGATATCATTTCAGGAGTGGTTTTAGCCGCAACTCGGTGAGAATCACACTGGCTACTTTAACCTCACCCAACCTGATTAGGGCCGGAATTGTCATTCCCGAAAACTATTTGTTTGTAATTTTACTTCTCGGATAATGACAGATTATTTTTTTAAAATTTGACCAACCACTCAGTAGTAAATTTTTTTTCATCATATTTGTGTTAATCAATTTCGTGATATCACAACTACTCAAGCCCTGTTTACAAAATCTTCACTGAAACCGGGACTTGAACCAACGACCTGCAGGTTACAAGTTCGCCGCCTTACCGATCAAGCTACCGAGATCGGTTTTCCAACCTCTCAGTATTTAAAGTCACCTTCACAGTCGAGATCCTTGTAATTTGGCCCTTCGTATATACATTGTACATTTTCTTAAAGTTACAACCCAAGAGCGGAATTAATATACACTTCAACTGTACCTCTGTGGACTTCAGTCTACATTTTGCGTATTGTATTAAGCGGGGACTTTTTTTTCGTACGAGCGCCCGAGAGGTAGTAATAATAATAATAACATCGCCTTTTTTATACTGCCCGATAAGGACTATTAAAGTCCCATTATTCCAGTAGTAAGCTCAAGACGTATTATTACGTGGTAAAAATCCCAAATGGGAGGATAACTTCTCATGTCCCGGCTGGATTTCGAACCCACGACTTCTGGAATCTCTGGATTCACCGAGTGCCGCCTTTACCACTGAGCTACCGGGACAGGTAAAATCCTCTCTTACTCCCAACATTCAAAACTCCCACTCTTATTGGAGTGTGAGGGTCAATGTTGAGATTAGGAGAAATAATGTCGTTATGAGAATAGACAGTGTGTGGTTGGTGTACACCACTTAAGTGGGGACACTACAGTACGATACTGTGTTTATCCTGCAAGAATGAGACTAAAGAGTCCCTGTACTCGATCAGTATAAACAAAGTCTCATTTATTGGTGAAAAATATCAAACACTTCGGCCGAGGTGTGAAGAACGTCTATACAAATAAAGAGACATATACATTATACAAAACTAAGGCTAAAGTCCTAACTTGTGACCACGATTTGTCTGTTAATTTCGCTCGAAATGTTAGTTCAATTTCATGATTCTTGTATACACTATGAATTTCACTATTAAAACCTAATAAATAAGCTATCTCTATTTACACTGTACAGGGACGCCTGAGTCCCGACCTATACTATTTTGTACACAAACACACAGTGGAGTAAATCGTATAAATAAAATCTGTGTCGGTTCAACAGTCAACTCGCACGAAAAACACAGAAATCGGAAGATTCCTTTAATCGAAAGATTTCAGTTATAGGAAGATTCCAGAAATCAGAAGATTCTTCTCATCGTAAGAACTTAACACTTAGACGACCGGCATGGCATTTCGTGAATTCTCTTGTGGGACCGGCGATAATACTCCGACATTGTGTACCACCGGTGGTACACCCGGTCCATTCCGTACGAACGTGCGTGTACCACCGGTGGTACACCCGGTCGTCTAAGGGTTAAGTGATTGAAAGTTATCATATTTGTGTTAATCACAATCGTGATATCACAACTACTCAAAAACTCGACTTAACTTGGGACTCGAACCACCGACCTCCGGATTACAAGTCCGCCGCCTCATCGATGAAGCTACTGAGGTAGTCTTTCGACTATCATCGAAAGATTCCAGATATGGAAAGATCCCACGAAAAACGTGATGTCATACGAGGTGAGTTGAGGTGTAGACAAAAAAAAAATAATACAAACTCTAACACACATTGAGAACTCTGTCGGTCAGATAAAACACAAAAAAGAAATAATAACTTTAGCTTTTTCTTTGTAACTTTTCCTTCATCAAGGAACGGGAAGTGAAAGTTCCAAATCATAGTTCTCATACATTATCATATTTGTGTTAATCACTTTCGTGACGTCACAACTACTCAAACTCGCTTTACTGAATCTACGCTGAAATCGGGACCTGAACCACCGACCTCCAGGTTACAAGTCCGCCGCCTTATCGATCAAGCCGGCCGGGTATAACTCAGCCAAACTATTGAATAAGTCAAAAAGACTCGGATATTACCTAAAACACCCGATCGGTCAGATAACACTCCCTGATACCACCAATAAAGTTTGGCGATTCAGTTGAGTTTTGTGTGCCCAAATAATTTTGCAGTGGTGGGTTTTACCAACAAAAGAAAAACTTGGTTTTCGGAGGGAAAATCTAAGATCAACCAAAAAGATCCCGATTCGGCCAGAGAAAATGGTTTAGCGAAATAAAGCTCTACCGACTTGGTTGAAAATGAGTTTGTTGAACAACAACAACAACAACATGAGTTTAGTGTACCGCTACTAAAATTCGGCTGTGGGTTCATTACTGATGACTCTCTCTAGAAGTGGATTCAGTCGGAAAGGTCAGCGTCTAGCCGAAAGTATCCGAGTTCTGCCGAAAGTATCCGATTTCAGCCGACAGTATCCGTGTTCTGCTGAAAGTATCCGATTCAGCCGAAAGTGTCCGAATTCAGCCGAAAGTATCCGAATTCAGCCGAAAGTATCCGAATTCAGCCGAAAGTATCCGGATTCAGCCGAAAGTATCCGTGTTCTGCCGAAAGTATCCGAGTTCTGCCGAAAGTATCCGAATTCAGCCGAAAGTATCCGAATTCAGCCGAAAGTATCCGGATTCAGCCGAATGAAGCTCCGGAATTTCGGTGGAATACAAGTAGTCTGGTAGTCCGCATAGAGCTGTCTGCACTTAGTTGAAGATGAGCTTCGTATAACACTGATGACTCTTTCTACAAGTGGATTCAGCCAAAATGGTCAGCATCTAGCCGAAAGTATCCGAATTCAGCCGAAAGCATCCGAATTCAGCCGAACGTATCCCGATTCAGCCGAATGAAGCTCCGGAATTTCGGTGGAATACGCGTCTGGTAGTCCGAATAGAGCTGTCTGGACTTAGTTGAATATGAGCTTCGTGTAACACTGATGACTATTTAAGTGGATTCAACCGAAATGGTCAGCATCTAGCCGAAAGTATCCGATTTCAGCCGAAAGTATCCGTGTTCCTGCTGAAAATATCCGATTCAGTCGAAAGTGTCCGAATTCAGCCGAAAGTGTCCGAATTCAGGCGAAAGTATCCGTGTTCTGCCGAAAGTATCCGAAATCAGCCGAAAGTATCCGAATTCAGCCGAACGTATCCGGATTCAGCCGAATGAAGCTCCGGAATTTCGGTGGAATACGCGTCTGGTAGTCCGAATAGAGCTGGGTCTGCACTTAGTTGAATATGAGCTTCGTGTAGCCAGGGTGACCTTAAAGCTGTCTGCACTTAGTTGAATATGAGCTTCGTGTAGCCAGGGTGACCTTCCAGCTGCTTGGCGCAGAAGGGACAGAAGGACTCGAACCCGTTGGTACCCAGAGGGATGCCTATGCGTGACCAGTACCTGGCGGGAAACACAACATAAATTAATTTTTTTTATCATTACATTATTACTTAGCTAATTTAATTATTCAAACTTTATTTTTATAAAGATAAAAAATTAACAATATTTACAAAATAAGATACAGATTTAAATTTAAATGTACAATGTATTGTAATCCGGGGCGAAGTTAATGCCTTAGGCATTCTCAGCGACTTAACCGCGGATACAAAAAAAAACAAACAAAATAAAACATGTATTTACAATATTATGACGAAGAAGAAGAAAAAGAGAGGGAGAAGGACATAAAAAAGGAAAGAAGGTTTAGATTTTTTTTTTTATTATTATTAAAAAGCTAATGGAGCGATCTTTTTTTTAATTTGGGTTTAACATCGCTTTCAACTGCAAAGTCGTCGTATCACGACGGTGGTGTTACCCTCCATTTATTTATTTACACTTTTTTTTTTTTTTTTTTTACAAACAACCATCAAAAACAACAAAAAATATAACAATAAATTTTTAAAAAAAACTTTAAAATATGTACAAAAAGAAAATATTAAATTTTATTACAATTGTTTTGTAATCCGGGGCGAAGTTAATGCCTTAGGCATTCTCTGCCACTTAACCCCGGAAAAGCAGGTTTGAGAGTTTCCATTCACAGGAAACTCTCAAACCTGCTACCCAGATTTACCTCACCCAGCCTGGGTTGAGCCGGAGTACCATCACAAAATCTTCACCTCGCTGGAAGTTGCTTAACTTCGGTGATCCCACGAGAACCGGGTCATTTTAAATGCAATCTTGCTTCATAATTTGGTTTTTAAGGCCGAATATTGAAGCAGGATTAACTATCTAGGATTTGTTAAACCAACTACCAGCTGATATCAGGTTGAAATTCCAATTAGAGGGCGAGTTAGGGATAGTGTAGAAATAGCGGATCTAATGTTGTTTTATAATCTGGTCCTCAGTGGAGTGTGCACCAACTTACTTGACCGTGTTCTCTGTGGCCATGTGTCCACAGGGGTTGAAGCAGTAGGGACCGGTGTCTTTCGTGTCCACGTAGAATGAGGGTTCGATGCCCATACACAGCTTGACCACGCTGCTGCTCTGGAGGGCAAGAGGAAATATGAGTTAGTGGCTGTTAATAATAATAGTTCCGTGTCCGTGAGATAGGGGCAGATACATAAATCACGGTGGTGAGAGGATTATATGGACGCCCAGATCCAATTCACTCACTTCTTCCACATGAGGCCTATTCAGTCACTTCTTTAAGACACATGGGACCTATTCACTCACTTCAGACACATTGGGCCTATTCACTTTCTTCTATACACATGGGGCCTACTCACTCACTTCTTTAAGACACATTACTTTAAATTACTTTAAGACACTTTGAATTACAAATTACAAATACAAAATTACATTGGGCCTATTCACTTACTTCCTTAAGACATATGGGGCTTATTCACTTATTTCTATAAGACACATGGGGCCTATTCACTTATTTCTATACACGTGGGACCTATTCAATCACAGACACATACTTTAAATTACTTATTAAATTACAAATACAAAAAACAAATTAAATGGGGCCTATTCACTTACTTCTTTCAGACACATGGGGCCTATTCACTTACTTCCTTAAGACACATGGGGATGGGGCCTATTCACTCACTTCTTTAAGACACATGGGGATGGGGCCTATTCACTTACTTCTTTAAGACACATGGGGATGGGGCCTAGTCACTTACTTCCTTAAGACACATGGGGCCTATTCACTTACTTCCTTAAGACACATGGGGCCTAGTCACTCACTTCTTTAAGACACATGGGGCCTATTCACTCACTAATTTCTATACACATGGGGCCTATTCACTTACTTCCTTAAGACACATGGGGCACGTGCGCAGGCTGGAGTGGGTCTCCTGGCCCCAGTCGTGCAGGCCCTGCACGTGTCCACAGTTCAGGTACACGTACGGCTGCTGCTTGTTGTTCACGACAGACTTGCGGGGGATGACCAGGGTGTTGAGGCCCACGGGGCACACGGGCCGGGCCGCGTTCAGCTTCTCTATCAGCTCCTCCAGGTAGTCTTTCGTCTGGGGGATAGTAATAATAATAATAAATCATTTGTTTTATTTATATTTTTTATACAGAGGACCCATCCTAAGCCATTTTTATTTGGCTTCTAAGATGAGTGTCAACGCATATTAGGGAGAAAAGAAAAAAACAGCGAAAAACAATAGAATAGTATTTTTAAAAAAACATCCATACTTCTAACTTGTACCTACCCATGTATCTATGATTTCTATGTAAAAAATATAAATAAAGCTACAACTTAAGTTGTGAATGTTCTCTTAGAAGCCCTTCAAAGCTTAGGAGAAGTACCATTGTATAAATGTTTCTTTATAAAGAAAAAAAAAAAAAAGAAATAAACTATTATTAAACTGAACTAAACTATGTTTCAAAAAAAAAAAAAAAAAGGACAGTGTTAATATTATTTTTGTTTGGTCTCTATTCTGGAGGGGTTGAAGCACCCCCGAGCGAATGCTACACCAGGAGTGGATCTATGATCAAGTCTCCTGGTGTTGTGTTCACTATGGGGGGAGGATGTTAGTTGGTAGACTTGATTGTCCACCGCATTCTCTCCCGTGGTCTACCTTGGTGGTTCCGTCATTAACATGATGGGAAAACACTTTTGGGGTTTTGGAATGGTTCCAAACGGGCACTTCTGAACATTGTGAACTGTGCTCACAGGAATTGTCTCACTATGAGACTTTCAACCTGACAGGGCTGATTACAGATGTTTCTAACTGGGCGTTGGGATCGGCCACCCTTACGAAATTTATTATTATTATTATTTAATAATAACTTATCATATTTGTGTCAATCACCCTCGTGATGTCACAACTACTCAAACTCGCTTTACAAAATCTACGCTGAAACCGGGACTTGAACCACCAACCTCCAGGTTACAAGTCCGCTGCCTTATCAATCAAGCTACTGAGGTCGGTTTATTTAATAATACAATCAAATTTGGAGATGATAAAACTCAAGGTGCGGGAACTTTTTTCTCTTAAATCCAGAATTCAACTATAAAAAAGTTATTTTCCCCTCTAAAGAGTTAAATTGAAGCAGGATATTGTTCTCTTATTAAATCAGTATAAACAGAAAAATGAGAAGTTGTACTAGATGTACATGAATATCAGAACATAGCTGTACAACTGTTTCGAGCTTATTTGCTCTCATCAGCAGGTAATAGTTCTGAGTATACATGCCATCAAAAATAATTAAGGATTTGTTGTATTGATAGATGACATCATGACAAAGAGCTTAATATTATACACATAGTACATTGTTCTCTTATACCCATGTATCTCCAGGTTTGACCCTATAAACATAATTATGTTCAGTATTAACGAAAAAAAACGGCAACAATATTAACAATTAAAAGGGGGGAAAATAAATAATAATAAATTCATACATAATATGTCCTAACTAAAGGGTAGGGTTATTGCTTATGGCACCCAACCGTTAGAATACAATAGAATAATATCGCCTTATTTGTACTGTCCGATTAGGACTAACGAGTCCCATTATTCCAGCAGTAAACCCAAGAGAGATTATCATGAGGTCAAAATCCCTTAGGTTCTAGATTACCAGCCCGACGCCTTGACCCCTGAGATACAGGGACAGGTTTAAAAGGTAATTTGTTTACGTCCAAAAAACTTTATAAAATTTCTGTCAAATCCGCTTACAGTGCTTACGCTTGGCATTACCGTAGCCACGGAGATAAAAAATAGAGACGTCATAACGTATATCTCATGGGTAAATAGACCGACAGCACAAAATCGGACTGACCATCGCTCTAGCACTATTTACTAGTGTTTGCGTTCACTCAAACATCAGTGAATGTATGTACCTATGTATGATTTTTATTTGTGGTGAAGCACAAGGGGTTTTCACAATTTTTGTGGGTGGCGCAGCATTACTAAGAGCCTCCTTCACTTTAAATTGATTCCAATTCTATTACAGTGTCTATAAAGTGCACTGGTTGTCAAGTGGTTAACGCGCTAGTCTGGTGATCCAGACAGCGTAGGGATCCGTTGGTTCGAATCCCACCCAGTGCATGAATTTTTCCTCATTAATTTGAGTTTGTGACCACATAATAATAAGACTCTGAGGGTTAGGCGGTAGAAAATGCTTTGAGCATTAACCTCGCCTGGTGGTTACCTTCCACTAAAGGGTATTATTATTATTATTACAGTGATTTCTTTTTACTCTGGTAATGCCGCCACAGGTCGTTATCCTCACAAGTGAAAACTCATTTTTCCTCACTCACAACTCATTATAAGTGGACCCCGAACATCCAAGTACAGAGCAGAAAAATTCCTGCCCCGGCGGGGGATTGAACCCAGGTCACCGTGCGTGCAATACCCACTCGGCCAGGGTGACTTAGAAGCTCGGTGTTTCTTGCGTTTCCCTCTGATAGGGACTGGTTCCGCGCCTACTGATATCAGACACTCGACTGGGTTTATCCATCTAACTCTGCGATTATCCGGCCAGATAATTATAGCAATCGGTTCTGGTTAATCCTAACCACTATAATTATTCCAGCAGACGGATTTGATTTGACCTTCACTGACCTCAGTTGCTCACTCGTGGCGGTGGACTCGTAACCTGAAGGTCGTTGGTTCGCGCCTTAAGCTTGGGTATTTTTTGTAAGGTGGATTTCAGTAGACTTAACGCTTGTGATTGACACAAATATGATGAACATTTTTTAATCCAATTTATTTCTGAATAAGTGTTGAAGAAAAAACAAATCTGTCTCAGTACTTCAAGAAATCTCAATATCAAGTTAAGTTATCATATTTGTGTTAATCACTTTCGTAATATTACAACTACACTAAAACTAGCTTCAGTAAATCTACTCTGAAACAGGGACTTGAACCACCGACCTCTAGTTTTCAAGTCCACCGCTTTATCGCTTTATTCAGTCATGTCTTTTAGCTAGCCTTGCGTGTGTAGCAGTAGTTATTAATGAGGGGAACGTCATAGAATTTATTGACCTACAGAATCGTGAGGGAAGGTTTAGTGAATGTCTATTTACGTCAGAGAAACAACGTCATCTATTGTTTGACCTACATTATGTGCATACATTGTACAAATGTGCAGTGCATACATAGAATATTGTGGCCGCACGGAAACGGAATTTTCCCGCAGTTGAATTTTCATTGATGAATAATAAAGGTCAAGTTTTTTTTTTCTTTTTTTATGAGATACCTACTTTGACCCGCAGTTGACCTTTTCATTGATGGATCGTAGAGGTCAAGTTTTTTTTTATTATTTATTTTTGAGATACTTTGACCCGCAGTTGTTGACCTTTTCATTGATGGATGGTATAGTTCAAACTTTTTTTTTTCTTTTCTTTTTTGAGATACATATTATGTACGTATCTATATTTTTCGTGTTCCTCGCATATTTATTTATTTTTAAACAATATCTTTGATATTTACCTATTTACTTTGTCTCCAATTCATACTGTTTACATTTATAATACATTTTATTTCATTTGTAAAAGACACCTTGTCGTAAATAAATATGTCATTTACCATAAAAAAAAACTTTGATTGAACTCTATTAAAAAATGTAATTACCTTTTGTTTTTGTATAATACATATAAAGATAATGTATCAATTAGGTAATTAAATTTATATTATCCAATTATTTCAAATGTAATAAAATATTGAATGCAGCATGATTACCATGGGTAGAGTAACACAAAACAACGCAGTCATTATAATA
This sequence comes from Bactericera cockerelli, assembly GCA_024516035.1. Taxonomy (NCBI): domain Eukaryota; kingdom Metazoa; phylum Arthropoda; class Insecta; order Hemiptera; family Triozidae; genus Bactericera; species Bactericera cockerelli. Next base: position 8,222,816 of record CM044958.1, on the reverse strand, counting down.
CAATCAATGTTTTATTAGAAGGCCCATTAATATCATTAATAAAAGATAAGGTTCTCATTAAATTAATTCGTAATTATAATTTTCTTGGAACTCAGTTTCAACCGCGGTGGGTAACAAAGTGTCATTCATTAGTATTATCATTTTTACTGTTAACATACTTCATAATTTAACTTTAAATTTAATATATAAATAATAATAATAAATCATTTGTTTTTTTTTTTTTTTTTTTTTTTTTCTTTTCTTTTGTATTTCTTTTCTCTTGGACCCATCCTAAGCCATTTTTATTTGGCTTCTAAGATCATGCATATGGACGGACTTTGTATGCATCTTCGTGTGGCCGCATTGTTTAGGTGAAATAGTAAGAGATAGCAAAATTTTTTATGAGAAATGACCTCAAGAAAATGCTTTAAAGCTTAATGCATTTTCCACGACCTAACCCTCAAGAGTCTTACTATTATTTGGTCACATACTTACCTAATGAGGAAAAATTCATGCATTGGGTGGGATTCGAACCAACAGACTAGTGTAATTGTTATACTGATATTTCTTTCCACTGTCAAAGCTTTAAAATTTTACAGGTATTTTTTCTTTTATTGTATTTTTTTTCGTGTCAATGATGGTTGTATCATGGTGGTGGAAGGATTAATGATTAATGGGGGTATTAACCGCCCTGAACGCAGTGGCGGCTCGTCGGGTGAAGACACTGAAGACATTTTCACCTAATTTTGAACAGTGAAAACACAACTCATAATGCCTTGAACATGGCACAATTGATCCAACTCAAAGAAAAAAAAAAAAAAAAAAAAGAGTAAGCTTTGTGTAAAATAGATCAATGCTGCTTAACATTTCATGTTACTTTCCAAGGAGAACACCAAATGTGAAGACAATTCGAAATTGTCTTCAGTTGTCCTTGAATCAACCAATCAGAGTTGAGTATTTCCAAGTAGGTATCATGAAATATTAGGCAAGAACTATATCTATGTAATATGCTACTGAGGACAGTCTTCAGTTGTATTCAGTTTACATTATCTACACGACCTCATACGAAATGTCACGAAGCCACATACCATGTGAGATGTCATGTGTTTTTGATATTAACATTGTTGCCAGTAGCATTATGCCAGACCTAGGAAACCAGTCAATGATTTAGCCTCCCATATCTAGCACAATCTTGTAATATTAAAAATAATAATAATAATATCGTAGGCGTTAGGAAAACAGGATTTTGTGTCAGGAATTTTGGATATTATTAATTTTCATTTTTTGGGTTCTAGTTTTGTATATAGTTCCTAAACGATAGCCGATACCAATAAATTTTAACTATTTATGTATCTTGTCAACTATAGTCTTAAAAAGGACATTTCGATTGAAGTCAAATCTCGGAAATAATTATTTAATGTAGGTACCGAAATTGAGCCAAATAAAATAATCTGGTATCTAGTTGTTCCAAGAATTTTTTATAGGGACAATGGTGGTCCTGTTTAAGATCCTGACTATGGAACCACTTTAAAAAAAATCATGAAATTAGACGTGTTGAAATGAAATTCTCAAGAGAAAATTCTGTTCAGGCGGTGTAGTATTATTTTTTTAAATAAATAAATACGTCTTACATGATTTGAGGGATTTCTTTAAATTTAAAATATAGCTCTTGAAGTTTGTAGAAATTTAGCTATGAAATTAACTTGGCAACATTGTATCTCTTATCTTTAGAATGTAAACAAAACTTGTCGCGTACTTTTTAAATTTTATTAGATTATTTTGAAATCTTTTCAACGGTAATCAAGTGACTTTTAATTGGTGTAACTAGTTAATAAAGTTATTTCCCAGTATTTGATACAGGATAGAAACATTATTCCTACCTGATCTGACCTGTGCTTTTCATAATAAGTTGAATATGAAGTAGCTATGTACTTCTTTCAGTGTCAGAAATAACATTATAATTATGCAGATTGCAGGTAGCTAAGCACACAGCTTCCAGTGAAGTACTTAAAATTATAAGGCAATATCTGTGTTTTTCATAAATAGTCATTTAAACATCAATGGTAACACAAATTTAAGCTGATTTTATATTTGTAGTAAGTATCTTTCTTAGATTTATTTTGTAATCTGGTGGTGGATTTTCTTCCAGTTTTGGATTGTAATTTTTAGTCTTCAACTAACTTTCTTTCCTTCCCAGTTCTAACCCCTCTTTAAAATGTTGTACCTACCTATCTACTGAGGTATAATCCTAATATTTTTTTTTTAATTCCTTTTTACCTACCAACTTTTAGTTAATATTTTTTATTAAGATGAATAATTAATAACAATATTTCAAAGAAACAATGAGATTCCCACAAAATCATGGGGTTCAAACATTAAAAGTAACCCCATTCAGATTAAGAAGTAATGAGGATAAGAAAGATATTATGATTACTGGATGTCCAATTTCTCCAATTACTATAACCACCACTAAAAAAGTAAAGCAAATGCCTGCCCCACAGCCATACAGTTCAAGCCTGAATGGCTTATGAAAAATGAATGGCTGTGTAACAGCTCAAGTGCTGACAAATTGTTCTGCTGGCCTTGTTTATTTATTAAGTACCAAGTGTTCTCCAAAAAAAGTACCTATAAAAACTTATATGATGCAAAACTGGTATGAGAGAAAACCATGCTCTGCAGGGAAACAGCCATAACTTACAATGGGCTGTGTTTATGAGACCATAAGAACTAAAATCTGATAAATTAATAATTTTATTTTTTCAATACTTCTGGGTATAATTTGTCTTCACCTAGTCTGGAAGTCAGGAGCCGCCACTGCCTGAACGCCTAGAAGCAATGTTCTGGGCTCCTTTCATGTCCTGTGTGAGTGTAATGTGTAGTGTTGTTTAAAATACTATGAATTTTGTTTGATTTGGATGTCTAAAATGTGTCTAAAATATTTCTTGAAAAATCTTTCAATTTTTATGTTGTCTTGTCTGGTTAAAATCTGGCTGAATGACAAACACCGTGAATGTAAATAATAATATTGCCTTATTTATACTGCCAGAGTAGTACTATTAAGTCCCATTATTTCAGCAGTAAGCCCAAGACATATTATTATGTGGTAACAATCCCAAATGGGAGGATAACTTGTCATGTCCCGGCTGGGTTTCGAACGCACGACCTATAGAATCTTTGGCTTGACAGAGTGCCGCCTTTACCACTGAGCTACCAGGACAGACTAAATAGCTTATTGGCTTATTTAGACTTAACGGTGATTTGGCCATAGCTAACTTACCATTGATTTGGCCATAGCTAACTTACCGGTGATTTGACCATAGCTAACTTACCGGTGATTTGGCCATAGCTAACTTGCCGGTGATTTGGCCATAGCTAACTTACCGGAGATTTGGCCATAGCTAACTTACCGGTGATTTGGCCAGGTCTTAATAAGCATAGCTAACTTACCGGTGATTGGCCAGGTCCTAATAAGCATAGCTAACTTACCAGTGATTTGGCCATAGCTAACTTACCGGTGATTTGACCATAGCTAACTTACCGGTGATTTGGCCATAGCTAACTTACCGGTGATTTGGCCATAGCTAACTTACCAGTGATTTGGCCATAGCTAACTTACCAATGATTTGGCCAGGTCTTAATAAGCATAGCTAACTTACCGGTGATTGGCCAGGTCTTAATAAGCATAGGTAACTTACCGGTGATTTGGCCATAGCTAACTGACCAGTGATTTGGCCATAGCTAACTTACCGGTGATTTGGCCATAGCTACCTTACCGTTGATTTGGCCATAGCTAACTTACCGGTGATTTGGCCATAGCTAACTTACCGGTGATTTGGCCATAGCTAACTTGCCGGTGATTTGGCCATAGCTACCTTACCGTTGATTTGGCCATAGCTAACTTACCGGTGATTTGGCCATAGCTAACTTACCGGTGATTTGGCCAGTCTTAATAAGCATAGCTAACTTACCGGTGATTTGGCCAGGTCTTAATAAGCAAAGCTAACTTACCGGTGATTGGCCATAGCTAACTTACCGGTGATTTGGCCAGGTCTTAAAAGCATAGCTAACTTACCGGTGATTGGCCAGGTCTTAATAAGCAAAGCTAACTTACCGGTGATTTGGCCATAGCTAACTTACCGGTGATTTGGCCATAGCTAACTTCTTACCGTTGATTTGGCCATAGCTAACTTACCGGTGATTTGGCCATAGCTAACTTACCGGTGATTTGGCCATAGCTAACTTACCGGTGATTTGGCCATAACTAACTTACCGGCGATTTGGCCATAGCTAACTTACCGGTGATTTGGCCAGGTCTTAATAAGCATAGCTAACTTACCGGTGATTTGGCCAGGCCTTCCGCGGACCTCCAGAGCAGCGTGGCTCCACACAGGTCTATCAGAGTGCCATCCTGCAGGATATTACTCACACTCGCCACCTGGGGGGATAAAAATAAACTTATCATCATGACTGGGCAATTGAGTTCCCTCCGAACACGTAAGACTGGCGTTTCCGGCCCAACCTCGGCTGGGTGAGGATAATGAGTGGTACAGTTCCCAACGAATGGAGGGTGAAACCCCCAAAACCCCATTCCTGACTCTCTCAAATCAGGACGTTAAACTGAACTGGTCACAATAAATCTAATAGAGGTCGGAGTGACAATTGGGGCTTCTTTTGTGGAACTCCAACCAGTCTGTAATAATAATAGTGGCTGGATAATGTTAGTATCTAGTAGTCTACCTGGCCGAGAGGAGAAGCGCACTAGACTTGCACGCACGGGGACTATGGTTCGATCCCCAGCAGCGCAGAAAATTTTGTGATTTATACTTGGATGTTCGGGGTCCGCTCATGACTCGTAAGGAAAAAAAAGCAGCTCCTTTGATAATAATAATTCCGTGCCCGTGAGTTAGGTATTGATACCTAAATCACGGTGGTGAGAGGATTATATGGACGCCCAGATCCAATGTCTAGGCTCCTTTTAAATCCATTGATTCTATTTGGTTTTGAAGTCCTGACGAGGTAGACAGGACGAGGGTTTTACCCTCCATTCGCTGGGAACTACCCACATTAACCTCACTCAGCCTGGGTAGGTCTGCTTTGATAAGACATTGGGATATTTAAAGATACGGAAAAATCCTATGATTCTGCGCTACCCACTAAAATTGATAACACAAATAAAAACATTTATATATAGCAATTGCTTTGTACTGATTATCACATAAAAAAAAACTTGAAAATTCACCCACCTGAACACCCTTCTGAGGGGCGGAGCGAGTTTCTCGCACGGAGAAGATCCCGCCCCCTACCGACACACCTCCCGCCACATGGGCGCCTGTTGCCCCTCCCCCGAGTAGGAGAACGCCCCGTTGGGCGGATGCATCAAGAGAATGCCATTGGTCGTCAGTCCGTCTATCACTTCGTGCTGCTCCTGCCATTTGGTGGCCTTCTCCTGAGGGACAGAAAGGGATTGACATTGTTAGGTTGAGACATTTTTCGTCAAACATGTGTGGATGATATTATAAGAAAAAAAAAAAAAAAAATTAAATAAATAAAAGCCCTCCATAAGGAGGAGGCCCATGCTCCGTAAGGGGTGCCGAAAGGCTTATTATTATATTATTATTATGTGTGAATGACTTCCAGGAATACAAAAGTATAATATCATATTATAATATGTAATAATAATAATAATATTGTCTTATTAATACTGTCCGATGAGGACTATTAGAGTCCCGTTATTCCAGCAGTAAACCCAAGACATATTATTATGTGGTAAAAATCCCAAATGGTAGGATGACTTGTCATGTCCCGGCTGGGTTTCGAACCCACAACCTCTGGAATCTCTGGATCCACAGAGTGCCGCTTTTACCACTGAGCTACCGGGACAGACTCACTAAAGAGTAATAATAACACTCTTTAGTGGAAGATAAACACCAGGCGAGGTTAATGCTCAAAGCATTTTCTCTCACCTAACCTTCAGAGTCTTATTATTACGTGGTTACATACTCGAATGAATGAGGAAAAATTCGTAGATTGGGTGGGATTCGAATCAACAGATTATGCTACCTGGATTACTAGACTAGCGCCACTTGACTACCAATGCACCGAAGAGAAGTATAATATTAGAATGAGATAATATACAAGTATAATATTTAATAAAATATTCTGGACTGATTCGAGTCATTAAGTCATTAATGGCATGCCATATCATTCGTCCAAAATATTCATTGCTGATTGATTTCGACATGTAACCTTATGGATCATTCAAATTCATAATAAACTTTCATCAAATGACATTCTAGTTTTACATGAATCGAAAGGTGGACTATATTATGTAATGGGAATACATAGTATTATGTAATTTGGATTTGTATTACATACATAGTTCTGACAAGTTCAATTTGTTCAAGTTTAGATTTAGTCTAGTCCTACCACAAGTATCGGCCATTCTGATAAAGCTATCCAAGTAGCCTTCAGACATTATTGTAATTAGTACACCAGTCAAATTAGATTGATTATGGTTAGTTACCGGTTCCATTCCCCACAAACAGCAGTCCATAATATGATCAACTGCGATGAAGGCACGGTTTCTGTCACCGTTACCATAGCAACGTAATGATTGACTGTACGCTTTTGTCGACGTTCCCATGACAACTTAATGACAACACTGTCACCGTTCCCATAGCAACGTAATGAATGGCATTGCCGGAACTATGCGGTGTAGGTACCGTTACATTAGACTGAGACATATTGGTTTCAACTTTTAACCAGACCAGTGCAGTAGCAGTTGCTAGCAGAACAGGTCTGTACTGAATGTCCTAGCTAGGTGTAACTAATGTATTCAGTGCACTGATAGTCAAGTGGTAACGCGCTAGTCTGCTTATCCAGGTAGCGTAGGGATCCGTTGGTTCGAATTCCACCTAGTGCATCAATTTTTTTCTAATTAATTTGAGTTTGTGGCAACATAATAATAAGACTCTGAGGGTTAGGTGTTAGAAAATGCTTTAAGCATTAACTTCGCTTGGTGGTTGATTTCTACTACAATGCTATTATTATTATTATCTTGGGGAACTGCAAGCTATCCTCGCTGGTAAGTGTTGGCTAGTCAGTTATCTGTTTAGGTAAAGTCCTCTAGCAAAACACTGGTTTTTTTTTTTTTTTTTTTTTTTTTTTTTAAAGTGGGGTTTAACGTCGCTTTCAACTGCCATGGTCATATCACGACGGGGGTTTTACCCTCCATTCGCAGGAAACTCACAAACCTGCTACTCACATTGAACTCACCCAGCCTGAGTGGGGCCGGGAAAAGCCAGCGTCACGAGAATTAGAATTTGAATGGTCACCCATCCAAGTCTTAACCTCGCTGGATGTCGCTTAACTTCGGTGTTCTGAAGGGAACCGGTATATTCAACATGCCATCGACGCTCACTACACTGGTTTTTACTCTGTTTAACTGCAAGATAGCCTATCTTGTTAGGGTTTTTTCGTCCGTTTTTTGTTTAAAGTCTTCTAGCAAGACACTGGTCTTCTCTCTGTTTAACTGCAAGACAGCCTGGCTTGTAAGGATTGGCTAGTCTGTTCTCTGTTTATAGTCCTCTAGCAAGACACTGGTTTTCTCTCTGTTTGACTGCAAGTTAGCCTGACTTGTTAGGGTTGGCTAGTGTGTTTTCTGTTTAGAGTTCTCTAGCAAAACACTGGTCTTCTCCCTCTTTCGTCCCCCAGCCAGACATATTATGTACGTGGCACACCACTATGGTACAATGAGCTAATAAACGATACCACGAACTATAGCTGTACTTAACATAATGCGGGACTTATGACATAACGATAAAACTCTCTCAACCATTTCCTATGATATGACTGCTAGATGACACAATCCACAAATTTAGTCACATTCACTATATAGTTACATGGGTTAGTATATTTAAATTTATACAATCCTATTAATATGTTACAGATTGTTAGAGCTAGAGTAGATCCCCAGATTGTTAGAGCTAGAGTAGATCCCACAGGAAAGTTGACTAGCCCTAGTTCTTTCTGGACGAATAATTTATTAGGCTCACGAAACAGTTGGAATTATAAATTCTCTTGCTCTTGTGTGATGATAGAGTGTACCCTAATTGGAGGGTACTAGAGAATTTTTTTTTTTTTTTTTATCAAATTCTTCATTGCATTTTTAAGTGGTTAAATCTAGAACCGCTTTCGCATTACTTCAGGGCACTTTACCTTTACATCCATGCCATTCCGGAAACGAAAAACTCGGTTAGAATTTTCCGCTTCGGCTAAGATTCGAACCCGCAACCTCCAGGTCAGCAACCAATGCTCTTAACCACTGAGCCACGAAGGTCGGCTTGTTTATACGATAATTATGATGAGTCTCATTATTGTAAAAATCCCATATGGGAGAATAACGGCTACGTAATGAGTTCGGTGCGGAAAATAAAAAAATGTATGAGTTCGGTGCCGCCTAAAAAAGGTCATGTATGAATTCGGTGCCGCCTAAAAAAGGTCATGTATGAATTCGGTGCCCTGGTACTTGCCCTGATGATCAGGTAATTATAGTATTTTTTTCCTTAAAGACATGGCCTTCAATTAATAAACCGAGGCATGGCCTTCATTTATAATTTACCTAACACTACTATTAACTCTATAGGCATGGCCTTCAAGGAGGAAATGGACAGCCTTGCTGAATGTAACTGTCTACAACATAATCTACTAACTTAATAACAGCAGGATGACTGTTAACAAGCAACAGAGTACATTATAAAAAAACAATCAATTTATAAGTCATTAGGACCGCACCGAACTCATACATCACCTTTTTTCGGCGGCACCGAATTCATACATGCGGAAAAGGTGCGGGTAATCTTCGCACCGAACTCACCTATTGCCTAAAACCAAGGCATGGCCTTCATTGTATTTTACCTAACCCTACTATAAACCCAAGGCATGGCCTTCATTGTATTTTACCTAACCCTACTATAAACCCAAGGCATGGCCTTCATTGTATTTTACCTAACCCTACTATAAACCCAAGGCATAGCCTTCATTGTATTTTACCTAACCCTACTATAAACCCAAGGCATGGCCTTCATTGTATTTTACCTAACCCTACTATAAACCCAAGGCATGGCCTTCATTGTATTTTACCTAACCCTACTATTAACCCTAGGCATGGCCTTCAAGGAGGAAATGGACAGCCTTGCTGAATGTAACTGTCTACAACATAATCTACTAACTTAATAACAGCAGGATGACTGTTAACAGGCAACAGAGTACATTATAAAAAAACAATCAATTTATAAGTCATTAGGACCGCACCGAACTCATACATCACCTTTTTTCGGCGGCACCGAATTCATACGTGCGAAAAAGGTGCGGGTAATCTTCGCACCGAACTCACCTATTGCCAGAATAACTTGTCACGTCCCATCACTCCCGGATGGGTTTTTTATTTATTATTTTTTTTTTCTCTCACTATCTTAACTTCTTCTCATTGTTCTTGTAAGTGGAGCTTGTCAAATTGCTTCGTTGGAACAATGCTAAAAAAAAAAAAAAAAAAAAAACTCGCCACTTGTGGATTACCAGACCGACGCCAGCTACTCAAAATAACACAGCCTGAGTGGGGCCGGGAATGGCCAGCATCACGAGGATTTGAATTTAAATGACCACCCTAACAAGTCTTAACGACACTGGACGTTGCCTAACTTCCTGTTCAGCACAAAATATTTTTATCTCTTGAAGGCGGGTAATATACTCTTATGTCTGTTGATGTTTATTTGTTTAAAAAATACATGGAAACTTAAAAAAAAAAAAAAAAAATGATAGAGAACTGGTGCAATTAATTAGCCAGCATCTTTGCTGGCTAGGCACTAATATTGAACGTTGCTATAGTGAACTATCTTCTAGTCTACACTCTAGCAGGCTGGGTCATTAATAAAAACTGGAGAGGTTTTATCACCTCCTACAATTATGCAGAGTCCGACACGCTAGGATCACTTCTTGTGCTGATTAGTACATCGCTATAATATGCTGCTATTCTTTGAGTCCTTAAGAGGTATTTTCGTTGTACTAATTTCTAATAGACAGCTATATTTATAATGGGAAGTTGTGTCACTTTTCGCCCTTCAGAGGGGAGGCATACTAGGGGATGGGCAGGCTACAACATAGACCAGAAGCGTCTACAGTAGCTGCTGTTTCATGGCTACGAAATAAAAAAAGGCTGTTAAACACTCATCTTAAACATAATAATAAGACTCTGACGCCTAGGTGATAGAAAATGCTTTGAGCATTAACCTCGCCTATTACTTTCCACTAAAAGGTTTTATTATTATAATTATACTTAAAAAAAATCTCACATAATTCTCATCTAATCTCAACACATAGAAGGAGTACGATAGCTTAATGTGAAGAATTTCTTCTCAGTTTTAAGATTTGAAGACGGGTATACACTATACGACTATACAGTACACTACGATCTTCTTCTTTTACTCTGTCTTATCCCGCTCAAGCAGGGTCGACGTTGTTCAACCTCATGGTTGAGGTTGATTGGTTTTGGCACATTTTTTACGGCTGGATGCCCTTCCTAACGCCAACGATTCTACTTGATTTTAACGTCCTGGATTAGGACGGGGGTTTTACCCTCCATTCGCTGGGAATCGTACCAGCTACCCACATTAACCTCACCCAGCCTGGGTAGGGCCGGAAATGGCAGCCTCACGTGTTTGGATGGAACAGAATTTTCTTCGAAAAGTCTGCCCCAGCCGGGAGTTGAACTCGGGACCTCGGGACTACGGGCAGTAGTCCCGAGTATACAGTACACTACGATAATAATAATAATATCGGCTTATTTATACTGCCCGATTAGGACTAATTAAGTCCCATTATTACTGCAGTAAGCCCAAGACGTATTAGTAAAAATCCCGAATGGGAGGATAACATGTCATGTCCCAGCTCGGTTTTGAACCCGTGACCTCTGGAATCTCTGGATTCACACAGTGCCGCCTTTACCACTGAGCTCCCCGGACATGCAATTCTCTGTTTGTCCTGCAAGAATGAGACTAAAGAGTCCCTTTACTTTCAGAGTCACGGTATACCTTCCGATTATTTTTATTGTACTAATTGTGTCTTATACATATAAATAGAAATATTGTTAAAAAAAGAAGAAGAAAAAAATCACTCTCACGTGGAGTCAGCCAGATTGGAATGTGATGATACATCTCCGTTTCCGGAATTCACCGCCAGGGGGAAATCCCAAAGTCCACACAGATTTGCTAGTCAATAAAAAAACTAACTCTGTGGTTCAAACCTTTGGTGTAGCCCTATACAGGATGTAACAAAAATGCGTGTTAAATATGAAACCACACGTTATCGAAACGAATTAAGGGGTGGTTCATTTTATAACAAAAAATGGAAATTCGCATTGCTTTCGCATATTAGAAATCTATCCTAATTGATTTTTGATGCACAAAAATCAAACATTATTAGTTTAACCCTCCAAGACGAGTGTGTGAGGAAACATGTTGTGACAAAATTAAACAATTTGTATAAGAATTATAGTGTGCTTCTCTATCTTTCATAGGAACTCAATGTTAGTAAAATCAGATGAATTTTCCAGCCATCGTCATGTTCTGAACTTTGGATGAAAAGTACTCGTATATAATTAATACAGGCTTTCGAGGGTTAAAAAAAAAAAACGAATTATCATAATTATATTATGTGCGTCTTTTTTATTTGGGGGCCTGTTCTGAAGAAAAGAAGGTAAATTTCTATTATTATTATTATTATTATTATTATTAGAGAATAATATTGCCATGCATTTTTGCTTCACCCTGTATAATCTACCTCTCTTTTAGTTTTCTTATTGTTTGAGTAATTAATTTTTAATATGAAACCCCATTTCAAAATCGGAAGATTACTGGTTCGAACCTTTGTTGAGGCCTTTTCCTACCTAGACTTTTATGAGATAATTGTTCCTTCGATCATTTTTAACAACGATAAAGTTAATAGCGTTATAGAATCACTAAACAGAGAAAAAATGAAAGCGGTTAATCAATAAAATGGGTAATTCCCACAGTCAGATTTGCCAGTTTAAGAGATTATAATAGCGCGCGGTGCTTTAAACCTTTGATCTGACCTATCTCTATATGGACTGCATTTTCCTACGGTAGAAGTGATTCATTTCCAAGCTGGGAATCCCCTGATTTCTAAGCTGCTGGAAGGGGGGGGGGGGGTCACTTTTAACTGCATGGTCACATCACAATGGTGGCTTTACCGTCCATTCGCTGCGAACTCACAATTCAGATACTCAAATCATACTCTCTCCTGGCCTGACTGGGGCCGGGAATAGTCAGTGCATGTCCTAGCCCCGCTGGAGATAGCCTATTGCCCATTAGTTTCCTGTAGGATAACTCTACCTATTGCCTATTATACTTTGATGTTGCCCAGTAGACATCACAATTAGAGTTTAGAGTTTAATTATTTCTTGGAATTGGAGGCTTCATTAGTGGAACTTGGGATTTCAAACTCGGAGTTCCAAGTGGTTTGGCATTAGCCGAGCTCATTTTTTTAATTCAGAATCTCGTGTGGGCTCATTAGGACCTGCTCAAGAAGATATTTATATTTGTCAATGATGAGATATTTTTGTTAAACTTTCTATTTCTAGGCAACTTTGGGATTTATTAAGGTCACGATGCAAAACTTAACAGCTATCCTACTAGGCAAGACATTTTAGCTTGTGAATTTACTCCTTCTTTAATTTTGGGTTTAGGTTTAACGTCACTTTCAACAGCATGGCTATTAGTCTAATCTAATTTATCGATAATCACAAACCCAGCCTGAGTGAGACCGGTTAAAGCCACCATCACGAGGGTTTGTATGGTCACCCATCAAAGTCATAGCCTCGTTGCACGTTGGTTAACTTAGGTGACTGAATGAAAACTGGTGTATTCATTGTGCCATCGACGCAGGCTAGAATGTACTTTGCAAAACAAAAGTTTATTATTTTCGCTCCAAGATTGAGTTTGTCCACTAAAAAGAAGAAATTGTACCTATTATGTAAATAAACTAGGTTGACTTTTTTTGTCTAGGTCGCTATTTTGTTATAAGTATCATATTTGTATTAATCACTTTCGTGATGTCAACACGACTCAAACTCACGCGGCTAAATTATTACCGAAATTGGGATTTAAACCACCGACCTCCAGGTTACAAGTCCGCAGCCTAATCGATCAAGCTACTGAGGTCGGCGCAATTATGTACGTTCAATGTTGTTCACATTATACATCGAACAGGCGAATCGTAGACAAAAATCCTTGATCGGAACATTAGTGACCGCAAGGCCCAAGAATAGTTTCTATGAACCCATTATCATCGGATTTCAACATCAGAATTGTTTCCAAGTATTACAATGCGTGTGTCTTGGGTACCATTCCAAGTGGTGCGAAGTTGGATGAAATATTTTATTTGTAAAAGGAAAAAAAATATCTATCTATAATTTCCAAGATTCGGCTAGAAAATAGTATTACAATTAATAATAATCACAGATCTCGGTAGTAAGAGCATGCGGAAGGTCGCGGGTTCGAATGACACAGGCGACAACAAATTTGTAAGTAAAATAATTCAAATTCAAACCTTATGAAGTGGGGCTGGATTACCAGCCATCTGCAGTTAATATACCATTCTTTGTTTTCAATACTGATGTCAGTCTGTATGAAATATATTTTTATGTGTTCTTATTAATATTAAAAAAACTTATGTAATAATGAGTGCGTGATTAGATCAGTGGTAGGTAAACTACTCGCTTGTCTTGCGGAAGGTCCCAGGTTCGAGTCCCAAAGCCGACAGCAAAAAATGTACGCAAATTTTGGTTACACTTGTTTGTAAGGGACACCTTCGCGTGCGCTCGTGTTGACCCAGCACCTAAATAGGAAGTGTCACTTCTCGCCCATCAGAGGGGAGGCATACTACAGGATGGACGAGCTACAACGCAGACCACAGATGTCTACAGTAGCTTCTGTTTCATGGCTACGAAATAAAAAAGGCTGTGAAACACTTATCTTTAAAAAAGAAAAATCCTATCAAGACCAGATTAATGCTAGAGCATTCGAGCTTTAAAGGGTTGAGTGGAAAAGATTGCCATAGGCAATAACACCGCCCTTTAGTTAGGACATTAGTTTCTGTATATTTTTCTATTCTTTTTCAGTTTTATTGTATATATGTATATTGTTACCATTTTTTTCATTGATAAAATCATTATTTGTATTGTACATATTGTGTCCATTTATAACTAATCAAGTGTTGAATAATAATAATAATGATAATTGACATCTAGACTTATAGAATTTATTTGCTACATAGACTAGGAATTTGAACCACTCACTCACTTAAGAGTCATAACACCGTAAGTAATATGTATAGGTACCTAATAAATCTCCCTATAGATCACAACAACTTTTGTTGAGCAACTTCATGGCAGATCACGGCGGTTGACCAGTTATACCATAATCGAACATAAATATTATCTATGTATAAATATACAGGATGATCATAAAGTCTTGCTAACTGCACTGGTGGTCAAGTGGTTAACGCGCTAGTCTGGTAATCCAGGTAGCGTAGGGGTCCATTGGTTCGAATTCCACCCAGTGTATGAATTGTTCCTCATTAATCTGAAGTTTGTAGAAAATGCTTTAAGCATTAACCTCGCCTGGTGGTTACCTTCTAGTCCTTCTACTAAAGAGACTTGACTTCTTGCTCAACCTGTACATAAATAGTTCTAATACCATAATCGAACATAACCAATATCTTCTTGACACAATCGCTATGGCGTTGTTTCGACATTTCCAGTCTTTTAAGACAACTCTTTAAGACAAATCGTAGATCGTACATTATTTTCCCGTCGCGATCGTGACTAGAGAGAAGCAAGCATGCAGACTTGCACAAAGAGGCAACGCTCGACATAGTTTTGCACAATCTGCAGATTTGCAGAGAACGGTTTCTGCTGAGAGTGTAGGATACTATCAACTGCGTAGTACAGAACAAAGATGATATTATTATTATTTTATTTTTATTTTTTGATCGATGAGGCGACGGACTTGTAACCTGGAGGTCGGTGGTTCAAGTCCCGGTTTCAGCGTAGATTTAGTTAGGCGAGTTTGAGTAGTTGTGATATCACGAATGTGATTGACACAAATATGATATATTTAATAAAAAAAACTTACGTTTGGTTTTGAAAGTCGCTTTCAACTGCATGGTCATATCACGACGGGGGTGTTATACTCTATTCGCAGGAAATTCACAAACCTGCTACCCACAATAACTTCACCCGGCGTTGGGTTGTACTGGAACGCCAGTATTACAAAGTCTTCACCTCGCTGGACGTTGATCCAGCTGCCCTGGTCACTGGAGAACCCATAATCCAGCTGCCCAGGTCACTGGAGAACCCATGATCCAGCTGCCCAGGTCACTGGAGAACCCATGATCCAGCTGCCCAGGTCACTGGAGAACCCATGATCCAGCTGCCCAGGTCACTGGAGAACCCATGATCCAGCTGCCCAGGTCACTGGAGAACCAATGGTCCAGCTGTCCAGGTCACTGGAGAACTCATGGTCCAGCTGTGCAGGTCACTGGAGAACTCATGGTCCAGCTGTGCAGGCCACTGGAGAACCAATGGTCCAGCTGCCCAGGTCACTGGAGAACCATCGCATCGGAGATAACTATGCCACTATCTCTGAAACTTTCTACGACGTTCTCACTATCTAATCTCTCTATGTATCTATTAAATATATGTATGTATGTAGTACAGGCACCAACGCGAATGTGAAATTAGAATTTTCCACGCATGGGTGTACTGTGACTACCGTGGTGACGTACATACACTGGCAGACTCATACATAAGGAGGTCTTTCACTGGGCTGGAGCAGGGCTGGACTCGTTGCAAGGTTCAGGGATGGACTTTAAGTGGTGTTGATAGCATGACATAGGGCTGAATTAACTAACGCTGCTGTGGTGGACACTGTTACTAAAGTATCTGATTTCAGTTATGTGATTCGCTGTTACCATGGTAACAACAACATTATAGTATCTGATTTGAGTTATGTGATTGGCTGTTACCATGGTAATAACAACACTTCAGTTATGTGATTGGTTGTTACCATGGTAACAACAACATTATAGTATCTGATTTGAGTTATGTGATTGGCTGTTACCATGGTAACAACAACATTATAGTATCTGATTTCAGTTATGTGATTGGCTGTTACCATGGTAATAACAACATTATAGTATCTGATTTGAGTTATGTGATTGGCTGTTACCAGGGCTGTTACCTGTTAAGGTCCAGGGATGGACTTATGGACATGACATGGATATTGAAGTCCTAGATGTAGTCGGTAACAGGTTTTGGTTACTGGTTACAGTCAGGGATTAGGGCTGGACGAATAAAAAGGTCCAGGGATGGCCTTATAGCATGACATGGATATTGAAGTCCTGTTACCTACTAGATATAGTAGGTAACAGGTTTTGGTTACTGGTTACAGTCAGGGATTAGAGCTGGACGAATAAAGAGGTCCAGGGATGGCCTTATAGCATGACATGGATATTGAAGTCCTAGATGTAGTAGGTAACAGGTTTTGGTTACTGGTTACAGTCAGGGATTAGGGCTGGACGAATAAAAAGGTCCAGGGATGGCCTTATAGCATGACATGGATATTGAAGTCCTGTTACCTACTAGATATAGTAGGTAACAGGTTTTGGTTACTGGTTACAGTCAGGGATTAGAGCTGGACGAATAAAGAGGTCCAGGGATGGCCTTATAGCATGACATGGATATTGAAGTCCTAGATGTAGTAGGTAACAGGTTTTGGTTACTGGTTACAGTCGGAGATTAAGGCTGGATGAATAGTGATGTTCCGGGATGGACTATCAGTTTTGCTGATAGCATGACATAGATATGAGATTCCTGGTCTTACTCTCATGTATGTTGTAGGTAATCTGAAGCCGGGAGAGATTCCTAGTACGGTTCAGTGAGGATGATTGAAAAAATATTATATACCTAGGAGGAAAATTCCTTCTAATATTGTTATCAGCTGTTAACATGATCTGAATATTTGGAATAGTCGAGGTACTGCCAGCAACGCGCGACGTCACGAAACCATCATAGTAGAGCGATAGCAGACAGTCTTATGACAAAGTTATCAATCATATTTGTGTTAATCACTTTCGTAATATCACAACTACTCAAACTCTTTTTACTAAATCTACGCTGAAACCGGGACCTGGACCACCGACATGCCAGGATACAAGCATTACCGATCAAGCTAATGAGTTCGGTCCGAAAAGGTCCTAACTGTTTGAGTAGATGTAAAAAGGAGTATGAATTCCGATAAGGCAGATTTTGTTATAGCTCGGGTCTCAACATATCTGTACTACGGATATAGTAAGTAGGTAAGTAAGTAAAAAGATTTGTAGTCAAAAGATATAAGATATATCGGAATTTGTATTCCTTTTTACATCTACTTGTTTCGTTCATCTGACAGCGGCAGCACCGTTCTTCTAAAATAATATTCACAACACATGCACAACCCAGCACTTCAATGACCGCGGGTGTACCACCGGTGGAACATGCATCTGTAGGGATTGGACCGAAATAATTATCGCCGGTCCCACGGGTTACAAATCGGAAGTACGTTTAACTGTGTACAAGCGAATAGAACTTGAGGAAATCCCTTCTTTTTCGTGTGAGGGTGCTGCAGTTCCGCAGCTCCTTAGCACCGGCCGCGTCTGGACCCCACCAAATGGTGATGATGAACAAAATCTTAGTGAGTAATGAGTATTCATACTCATTACTCATATACACTCATACTATCCATCACCATTTTTTTAAATTTTATTTATTAAACGGGAATAACCCAATATACATAAATTACAAAATGTTACAGTTAAAAACATACAAAATATTTTTAAAATAATACATATTATGTAGGTGAAAGACATGAAAAAAGTTTTTTTACAAAGAAAACTAGTTTGCATCATTCTATTGATAGGGGCAGAGTATAAATAATTTGTGCTACCTTCCTCATAATATCATGAGGACTCGAGCAAGTACCAACTCGTCTTCTTCTGATTCACGCGAGAAACTCACAATATCCTGTAATAATCACATCACAACTCCCGCCCGAGTCCTAATCACTCCTGCTGAAGACCCCCCCCCCCCCCCCCCCCCCCCCCCCCCCTCGGCCTCATCCTGAATGACCTTCCCGACTCAGGGGTTACCAGGTCGTGGACTTGGACTTGTCGGAACCTGTCGCTCGCGACCGTCCGGACGATAATGACACTGACGGCAACTAGTTCCACGGCCTGCCACCAGAGGTCGCGGTAGTCGACATTGGAACTGACCCGGTCCACAAGCAGAGAACGAAGTATAGGGTGTTTGAACTGATAGTTTCTCAACACAGTTTTTTTAACTTTGAGAAAGGGTGTACCATTAAATCATTTTAATCAATCTGTATAGCTCAGTGGTAAAGGCGGCACTCTGTGAATCCAGAGATTCCAGAGGTCGTGGGTTCGAAACCCAGCCGGGACATGACAAGGTATCCTGCCATTTGGGATTTTAACCACATAATAATATGTCTTGGGCTTACTGCTGGAATAATGGGACTTTAATAGTCTCAATCGGGCAGTATAAATAAGGCGATATTATTATTATCATATTATAATTGTAATAAATAAATGGAAAATTAAAAGAAAAACTATCTATATGTAAGGAGATGAGATAAACCGTTTAAGTTTATAGATCTTTGAGAGGAACTCAGATGGAACAGGGATAAACTCCTGGTAGTAAAGTGGTTCACGCGCTAGTCTGGTAATCCAGGTAGATCCGTTGGTTCGAATGCCATCCAGGGCATGAATTTTTCCTCATTAATTTGAGTTTTTGACCACATAATAATAAGACTCTGAGGGTGGTAGAAAATGCTTTGAGCATTAACCTCGCCTGGTGTTTATCTTCCACTAAAGAGTGTTGGTAATATTATTTAAGTTCATAGATCTTTGAGAGGATCTCAGATGGAACAAGGACTACTTAGATCCATCAGAATAACACTGTAACCAGGTAACCTGTAACCACTGTTGGAATCTCTAAGTTTATCATCTCAATAGTAGTACAGTCGAAAATGGATTACTTGGCTAGGTATAAAAGAATAATAATAGAACTCTTCCGCAGAAGGTAACCACTAGGCGAGGTTAATGCTCAAAGCATTTTCTAAAACCTAAGTCTCAGTGTCTTATTATTATGTGGTCACAACTCAAATTGATGAGGAAAAATTTATGCACTCGGTATGATTCGAACCAACGGATCCCTACGTTACCTGGATTACCAGACTAGCGCGTTAACCACTTTACTACCAGTGCACTGGTATAAGCTGGTATTATGGACGTACAGTCAAAAAAACCCCGTCGTTATATTCTAGAACCACAGACCTAGCTGATTCTAGGCTCGGGTAATGGCCGAATGGTTAAAGTGGTTAACCATTCGCATAGGAACCACACGAGACAACAGAGTGTAGCGAGAAACTTGTGACCACAAACATGAAGATGTTGAGCTTCTTCCTATGGTTCTCGTTAATGTTAATGCTTATAGCCAGAGGTTGTTAACACCAGTGTTGAAGCTTAGCCACTCAGCCGACCTCCGTGGCTCAGTGGTTAAGAACATTGGTTGCTGACCCGGAGGTTGCGTGTTCGAATACCGGCCGGAGCGGAAAATTCTGACCAAGTTTTTCCATTCCAGAATGGTATGGGTGTGAGGGTAAAGTGCTCTGACGTGATTCGAAAGCGGTTAGGGGGCATCGCTTTCGAGAGAGAAAGAAAAGAGCGTAGTCAGATGGATTGATCAAGGGTGGTGTGGGCCGAAGGCATTATCACCACCCTTGATCAGGCTTTGTTTACATTTATTTCATAACTTGTTGTTCATTGTATATAAAAAATTGTGAATTAAGCGTGATCCAATAGTTTATAAATAAAAAATAAATAAATTAATGATTGCTGGTTTGAACCGGACAGGCACACATTTGATAATATAGAATATGTTGATACTTGGAACTTGAACCACCAACCTAGGTTACGAGTTCGCCGCCTTAACGATCTACCTACTGAGATCATTATATGATATAAAAAAAAAAAAATATAAAAAAAACTGGAACGCTGTAAGTATTGAATGCTCTTTTTCGCACCCAATGATTTTAAATAAAATTTTATCACGGATTGTTATCAATAAATTAAAAAAGAAAAAAAAGTATACATAAGTATGACAGTGAAAGTAAATACGAACAAAAATAACGTTAAATTAAAACTCACCCCAAGAAAAATGTTGCTCGAGGAGTCGAACCCAGCGGCAAACACCCGGCACTCCAGGGTCTTGCGGTTGCAGAGGATGCGACAGGCGAACCTGGAGATGGTGGAGGCCATGTTCTTGTGGTCCACGCCCGCCTGCAGCGTGTCCAGGACGATGAAGTCTATGGGCTTCTCGGAGGAGCGGCCGATCTGTGGAAGATGTGGGAGGAGAACAGTAGTGTAAAAAAGTATGGTCTACCAGACTAAGCAAGATTTTGCTCTAGCGTCGCAATGAAAGGTCCTAGGTTCGATTGTGGGTAGTCAAAAGATGCGTTTTGAGCTCCTCTATCTTTTGATATAACTTTCAGCTTTCTACTCGCCCCAGGCGAACCTGGAGATGGTCAACACCATGTTCTTGTGGTCCACGCCCGCCTGCAGCGTGTCCAGCACGATGAAGTCTATGGGCTTCTCGGAGGAGCGGCCGATCTGTGGAAGATGTGGGAGGAGAACGTTTGGACGGTAAGTTAGTGGACGTGAGAGAGGGGACGATAAGTTAGTGGACGTGAGAGATGGGACGATAAGTTAGTGGACACGAGAGATGGGGCGATAAGTTAGTGGATATGAGAGATGGGGCGATAAGTTAGTGGATATGAGGGATGGGACGATAAGTTAGTGGACATGAGAGATGGGACGATAAGTTAGTGGAAACAAGGGAAAGATAAGTGACTTCAATATGGTGGAGGCCATGTTCTTGTGGTCCACGCCCGCCTGCAGCGTGTCCAGGACGATGAAGTCTATGGGCTTCTCGGAGGAGCGGCCGATCTGTGGAAGATAGGAGGAGAATAGTAGTGTAAAAAAGTATGGTCTACCAGACTAAGCAAGATTTTGCTCTAGCGTCGCAATGAAAGGTCCTAGGTTCGATTGTGGGTAGTCAAAAGATGCGTATTGAGCTCCTCTATCTTTTGATATAACTTTCAGCTTTCTACTCCTCCCAGGCGAACCTGGAGATGGTCAACACCATGTTCTTGTGGTCAACGCCCGCCTGCAGCGTGTCTAGGACGATGAAGTCTATGGGCTTCTCGGAGGAGCGGCCGATCTGTGGAAGATGGCGGGAGAAAGTTTGGATGGCAAGTTAGTGGACGTGAGAGATGGGGCGATAAGTTAGTGGACATGAGAGATGGGACAGTAAGTTAGTGGAAACAGGGAAAGATAAGTGACTTCAATATGGTCAACACCATGTTCTTGTGGTCAATCCGCATCTGATTGGAAGAAGTTTGTAAGATTAGTTAGTGGACGTGAGAGATGGGACGATAAGTTAGTGGACATGAGAGATGGGACAGTAAGTTAGTGGAAACAGGGGAAAGATAAGTGACTTCAATATGGTCAACACCATTTTTTGTGGTCAACCCCCATCTGATGGGAAGAAGTTTGTAAGATAAGTTTGTGGACATGAGAGATGGGACAATAAGAGTTAGTGGAAACAGGGAAAGATAAGTGACTTTAATATGATCAACACCATTTATTTTGTGGTCAGTCCCCACCTGATGGGAAAAAGGTTGTAAGATAAGTTAGTGGACTTGAGAGATGGGACAGTAAGTAAGGGGAAAGGGAGGGAGGGAAGGAGGGAGGGAGAGAGGGAGGGAGGGAGGGAGGGAGGGAGGGAGAGAGAGAGAAGGCGAAGGAAGAATAGATATAGAAGGTGAAGACAGAATAGATAATGACGCTGATATTATAAACATAATACCTAAAAGAGACTCCGCTTGGAGCAATCTCCCAATCACTATCTGCTAAGCAATCTCATCAATTTAAAGGGAAACAACTGAGAAAACTATGTCAAATATCTGAGAAAAAAGATGCAATTGGAAACTTGCCTTGATAAAAAAAAGCATGGTAAAGAGACATCACTATGTTCTGGTGATTGACCCAAGAACTAATGCACATTTTGTCGTTGTTGATATATCATCCTTTTCAATGAACAATACAATTAGAAAGATTCCAAAATAAGAAAATGCACTTAAGCTAAATTCTCATTTTAAATACGAGTATTAAAAAATAAATAAACGGGTAGAAGAAGTAGACACATGATTATTGTAGTGAGAGAGAAACAGAGAAAGAGACAAACAATTATTATTGTAATAAGAGAGAACGAGATAAAACATTATAAAAAAAGATAAGGAAATTAACAAAACCATCAACATTGATGTTTGAATGCACTTTGCTAGCTCGATCTGTCTATCTCTCTCTCTCTCTCTCTCTCTATGTCTCTCTCTCTCTCTCTCTTTTGATTAAAAAAGTTAACACTTAAAGAACAAAAACATATTAATGTTGTTGATAACAAATTAAATTGGAAGATCTCGGATGATTTGATAAGGGACACACGTTGAGTGTGATACCCATGTTGATTGGAGTGATAATAATAATTATGTTGATTGGAGTGATAATAATAATTATGTTGATTGGAGTGATAATAATAATTATGTTGATTGGAGTGATAATAATAATTATGTTGATTGGAGTGATAATAATAATTATGTTGATTGGAGTGATAAATACTAAGTATGTTGACTGGAGTGATAATAATAATTATGTTGATTGGAGTGATAATACTAATTAGGTTGATTGGAGTGATAATAATAATTATGTTGATTGGAGTGATAATAATAATTATGTTGATAATAGTGATGATAGTAATTATGTTGATTGGAGTAATAATAATAATGTTGATTGGAGTGATAATAATAATTTTGTTGATTGGAGTGATAATAATAATTATGTTATTGGAGTGATAATATCAAGTCGGAGTAATCTATGTATGTACAATTGTACATGTACATGTACAATAATATATATGTGTGTGTGTGTGTGTGTTGGTTGGAGTGAAATTAACACATAAGACATAACTATTAGTTGATCAAACTGATCAGAGCTAATAAATTTTAGGTCGATTGGACAAAAATTGCAGCTTATATTACAAAACCATATTGAACAAAATGTTAGCCTGACTCAACGTTACTCAAAAGGTAATGAGGGTTTCATCTATAACATTTCAATCTATTGGACTAATCTATACATCTTGCAAATGTATGTATATTGATTGGAGTGGATCTATGTATGTAAGAATAATATAATTCCGTGTTCGTGAGATAGGTATTGATACCTAAATCACGGTGGTGAGAGGATTATATGGACGCCCAGATCCAATGTCTAGGTTCCTTTCATGTCCATTGATTCTATTTGGTTTTAACGTCCTGACTTGAGGTAGACAGGACGGTGGTTTTACAATCCATTCGCTGGGAATCGTGCCAGCTACCCACATTAACCTCACTCAGCCTGGGTAGAGCCGGAATTGCCAGCCTCACATGTTTGGAGGGAACAGAAGTCTGCTCCAACCGGGAATCGAACTCAGGATCTCTTGACTACGGGCAGTTGTATGTAAGTATGTTGAATATTATAATAATATTCATGTTATGTTGGTTTGAATCATAATAATATATTGACTGGGGTGGTATATGTATGTTGATAAAGATTTCAATGAGACTTAGTTTGCCACGTGCTGATCACTATTTAAAAAATACAAATTACTTGATAACATGTAAAAAAAGTGATAACAAATGGAATACACAATGTTTTGGTGAACATGTGTTGAATAGTGTTAGATAAACAAAAAGTGATAGATTAATATATTTTCCATACGTCACAAGTAATAATAAAGTGAAAATAATAAACAGTACTTTCTATGCCTTAGAGAGAATAGAAGGACACAAGAACAGTTATCGATCATTCGGGCTGTCTCTCTTACACTCAGAGGTACTAGAAAAACTGTAAGGTACTAGTCTACTTTATGAAGATGGAGGTGGATTAACAGTGATCTACTGTTAATTTGTATACCATTATATAAAAAAAAACATTTTTACTTTTTATTACCTATAAGGTATAGAAAGTATTGTAAAAAATACTTTGAACAAAAGAACATTTGTTGTGGATTCGAACCCACAACCTCCAAGTGAGTGCTCTTAACCACTGAGTCGCGAGGTCTGGGAGCTTAGAGAACTAAGTTCCAATACCGCATCATGAGAGTAAAAAAAAGTTTGATTTTGATAAAGTACCAAAATTAAGTGTCTACGGACCTATATTAAAAATTTATTTCTTTTTATTTCATTTAGGGCCGTATTATGAAACAGGATTAGGAAATCTAAGCCGACCCTTAGATTTTATCAGCTGACCGATGGATATTTTAAAACAATATTAAATTTTCCGTCACGGAGGCTGGCTACAGCTCCGTTACGCCACAGAGTTAATAATATACAGCAACTAAGCCCGTTTTCGATATGACCTAACACAGTTGTTGTCAAGGTGAAAGTTAAGGGATAGTGTCCACTAAGATTAACTAATCCTGTTTCATAATTGACATAACTCGGACCTTAGATATGACCTCTACAGTTGGTGTCAAGGTGAAAGTTAAGGCATAGTGTCCACTAAGATTAACTAATCCTGTTTCAAAATTCGGTCCTTAATGACATGTGTTTTTTTTTTATGTACTTCCGACATCCAAACCTAATTGAAAAGTATTTATTGCTGAAAATTACCAGCTATGTATGAATGTGAAAAACATATACACATTTGCACTCAGTCATCAATAAAGCACCATCAGTTCACACAAGCACAAAAAGTTTTACATTTATTTTCTGTAGAGGAAGAGTTTTTTGTTGTTGTGTGGTTTAACGTCACTAGCTATTTCTATCTGTGAGAAAATCGGGTTCACTACCGTGGAAATTCTCAAATCTGCGCTAAAAGTGCACTCAAAGTGCTAATACAGTCTCACCCTTTGTACCCCTCCCCCCCCCACCTCGACCCCCAAGGCTGAAATTCTATTTCAGTATTTTTTCGATTAATTTCATTCGAAGAGTTCCTGTCTCTGTTCAACAGCTGAGTTCGGTATACATTTCTCTCTTTCCATGAGGTGTGTGTGTCTGTATGTGTGTGTGAGAGAGAGTGTAAGCTGTGTATGTGTGTGTGTGTGTGTGGTAGATAAATTAAATTGAAACCTGTGTGTGGGGCTGTCACTCCAATATACCCTCACTCTCTCTCTCTCTCTCTCTCTCTCTCTCTCACACACACAAAAAAAAACACACACACACACACCTCTCTCTCTCTCTCACACACACACACATTCTCTCTCGCTCATACCCTTCTCTCTCTCACTCTCATTCAAACTTCCGGCTAGATTATTTTCATCAGCAACCGCTTGTGAGCTATCGAATCCTTACAAATCCATCCGCCGTATTAACCCTTTCGCGTACTTGATCGAAATTCTCCGACACTTTCAGCATGATACCAAGTTGATAACTGACTAAAAAGAAATACTAAAAAATAATGTTACTTAGTTTTTTACTGACTGTTTATTTTTCAAAGCAGATCACATCAAAATTGAAAGTTTCTCATTTGATTTTATTCTCAATTTTAAGAAATATATTCCCCAGTGATTTTTTTATACAGAAACAACACTCAATACACCACACACACGACACCGAAGGAGCCCAGAAAATTGTTTCTGGGCGTCCCCATCAATCCACCAAGATGACCCATCATGAAGTTAAAATTACTCGCTGAACTTTGCAACCCAAAGGCATGGCCGAAGCAAAATTCACAAGTTCTTTATTCTTATTTCCAAATAATATTCATAAAATATATTATGAATAAAAAATAGTAAAAAGGTGTTCAGGTGACTCTTCTCCATGGGAGAGAGTGTAAGATAGATCAGCAGTTCCCAACCCGTGGGCCGCGGGCAGCTCGCTATACTGGGCCGCGGATGCTGGCCAAATACTCAAGAAATAATAATAAAGTAGTGCAAATTAAAATAGAGGTGGGTCGCAAAATTGTTTTAAAAATATTATTGGGCCCCCGAGTTAAAAAGGTTGTGAACGGCTGAGATAGATAACAAACAGCTGTCTAGCAAGGGAGGATTGAAAGGGTTAAATGCAGCACTCAAAGAAAAGAGCAGGAGAATGCCACAGAGGAAACCTTACAGGCCTGCAATCCTGCATATTGTGCTCTCGAATGTCAAACTTGCCACCTAGAAGCGAAATACAAATCAAGTATGTACAATTGTACATTAACTACTTTTATACTAAACAAATATATTCAGATACATCTCCCTCAGACAACTCTGGGGCATAATCTCTGCAGTGACATGATAAATCTGGAAAACTTATTTTTTTAAGATATGCAAGTTATGCGACATTACAAATAATAAAGGAATCAAATGTCAATACTAGCGCATAAATATACATTAAGGTTTCATTAATCAATACAATAGAACTTGTGAGAATAAATATTTTTATAAAATTCAATAAAAAGTGAAAGCACCGGGGACGAATTTTTTCATACGCATGTCGTAAATTGTCCACAAAAGCGGCCTAGAATCTGATTTTTTTTTTCTGACTACTTCCACACTGACGCCGCTCTAGAAAGCCGCCGCGCCGTGAGCAATGCCTACTCATCCATAAATTAAGGCCTAACGCTTTTTCTCTTTCTCTCATTCTCCCCACTACCCACTACCGGTATAAGTTCACCTCCTTTTCCTCCTTTCACTTGTAAAAGTTTTCCTCTTTATGCACCTCCTCCTACCAGTAAGAGTTTACCTCTTTCTCCTTCTACGACCGCTCCTTCTCTGTACCCTGTTCTCTCCTCCCCCTATTCCCCCCACTATCCGTAAATGTTAACCTCCCAATCCTTCTACTGCTACGACTTCTTCTCTATCCCCACCTCCCCCCCCCCAACTACTGGTATATCAGTGCATCTCCTCCTCTTCCTCCTACCAACGGTTCACTCTTACCAACACTTCACGCCTTCCCCTTCCCCCCATTCCCATCATCATCACCACCACCACCACCATATATAAGTGTAAAAATGGGTAGTTCCCGTGGAAACATTAAATAAATAAATATAAGTTCAGCACTCGCCCAAGGGTGAACACATAACAGATTCCTCGGCTCTGATTAAATTACTCAACTTTGAATTTCCAGTTCATTGGCACTTATCGTCACCCGATACACTTCCCCACCTTCCGTCTATTGCCCAAGCTGCTTTTTATTTCATTTCCCTAAGCTATTTTTTACTTCATTCCTCAAGCCAAAATTCAATGGACTTTTTTTTAATCCATCAAGTGAGATAAAAAAGCTGAAAAGACGGCGACCATGTTGCCGATGATAAATAGATAAGTCAGACTGTTTGTACAGGACAAATATAACGGGAGATTTCTGTCATGCAGCCAGGATATTTTTCAGGGGATGGGCATAAAACAATCCTCAGGGTAATTTGTTTACAAATAATATTCTCGAAGTAATGTTGGTAGACCAGCATTGGCTTGGTTCTGGGGGCCCTTGTCAATTATAAGCCTCCTTCTAAAGACAGTGGTAGAAGTGCTGAGTCATTCCTCCACTGTCTGGCTACCATCGTTCACGATGACGCCACCCTATGATGATGTTGAATAAATATTTAATAAGGCTAATATTATGCATACTATTTCATATTTTGTAGAATATTGTCATGTTTTTTCGGTGCTCTTTTTTGATATATTCCAGAAATGGAGAGTACATCAGTCGAACCTGGATATAAGAGAAACCTAGATATAAGAGAACGATTTTCAGGTCATATTTAAGTCTCTAGGGAAAATAACCTCTTTATCAGAGAAACCTGGATATAAGAGAAAAATTGCGGTCTATTGAGTTTTCTTACATCCTGGTTTGACTGCTTGCCTATCGCCCGTCAGAGGGACTCATAAAACGGGATGGTTTGCAACACAGACCACAAAACGTATTTGTTAAACCCCTAATAATTTTCAGAGAGGCCAGACAGTAGGACCAATAAAAAGGGCAACTTCACTTCGCTTGAGTACGGCCCTGGGAATAACAACGTCTTTCAGAGAGGCCAGTAGGACCAATGAAAAGGGCACTTTTACCTCGCTTGAGTATGGCCCTGGGAATAACAACGTCTTTCAGAGAGGCCAGTAATAGAACCAATAAAAAGGCCACTTCACCTGGCTTGAGTATGGCCCTGGGAATAACAACGTCTTTCAGAGAGGCCAGTAATAGGACCAATACAAAGGCCCCTTCACCTCGCTTGAGTACGGCCCTGGGAATAACAACGTCTTTCAGAGAGGCCAGTAGGACCAATGAAAAGGCAACTTCACCTCCCTTGAGTACGGCCCTGGGAATAATGTCTTTCAGAGAGGCCAGTGGGACCAATGAAAGGCCACTTTAACTTGCTTGAGTACGGCCCTGAGGATAATAACGTCTTTCAGAGAGGCCAGTAGGACCAATGAAAAGGCCACTTCACCTCCCTTGAGTACGGCCCTGGGAATAACGTCTTTCAGAGAGGCCAGTGGGACCAATGAAAAGGCCACTTCACCTCGCCTGAATAGGGCCCTGGGCATAACGTCTGCGGTTTGGTTCAATACAGCTGCCAGTCAATGATAAAATAAGTAGCGCAATATGTACAGCTGATTAAATTGAGGACTTACCTATTTCATATGTATGTACAAAAATAGGATAAAATAAATAGAGTACGCTCAGACGATAAAAAATCAACAATAAAGTATATTAGAGACGTAAAATTGAGGACTATAAATATGCAGATAAATTTTGAATGAAAAAGTGATACCTATATACATAGTCCATATGAGGAATAATATGTACAAAAAATAAATACATAAATAAGACGATATAGATAAGCAAATCGACGATAAAAAATATGGACTACATAGAGGCGTTATCAAAATGAAACTAACCAATGAAACTGTTATCAATATTAGGTTCCATCTGCCACTCATTACACATTATAATATATTATATTTTCTATTGCTTGAATTGCTTCCACAATCCACATATCAGAATAAGTATAACTTTTATATGTTACAACAATCAAAAAGTACTTGACACATCCCGTATCTTTAGATGAGTGATTTTAACATTAACTTAACATCAAAGTTCAAATTTCCTTTTTTGTATGGATGTTCTACAATATGTGTTATATGTATTATAATCTTCATGATGTTACCTAATTCGCAAGGAGTTCAAAATCCCTCCGACAAATGTTCATTCTGTTTGAAAACGTTTAAAAATGAAAGAGGCGTTAAAATACACCAATCCTCATGTTCATTACGAAAAGCTAGTCAAAGAAATGACCAATCAGCCGGTGACATACAGCCCTCAACATCACATGGAGTGCACTATATTGACGATATTCCAAATAATAGATACATCCGTTTCCATGACAATAATGATGATACTCTTGAAAATACGTGTTCGGAGGAAATACCTCAGATTAGTCAATCTCCTTGTATTTGTCCACATTGTAAAAAAAACTTTCAATCAGAAAAAGGTGTAAAAATTCATATTGGAATTGCACATAGAAATATTGCTAATCAATTAATTGTTGACAAACTTTTAAAAAAGAAACATCCCAAAAACATATCTGACTCTCAAAATAAATTTGAAACTCATGAAGCAGAAAAAGATTCTTCATCTTCAAATGAAACCATGAATAATAATAAAGAAACTATACAGAAAAACTGTGATAATTGGTATAAAAAATTTCAAGATATTCTCAACAATATAAAAATAAAAAAATTCAATGAAGCTGATTTTGATGAGAACATTGCTTCATTTCTTAAGTTTTTATTTGAAGTAAATGAAAAACTTCCTGGTCCAATTCATCCTGCCGTTAAATATTTTAGAATGAGAAAAAAGAAAAAAAATAATATGACAGATAACTCCATGCAGTATTCACGCTCTTCAAATCCTCAACGTAGTGACAGAAGAACTAGACAAAAGAGAAGAGATAAATACAATTATGAAATAGCTCAATATAATTATTATAACCAACGAAAGAGAGTTGTGCGTTCTGTGATGACTGAGGGAAACAACAAAGTGTGTCCCATTGATATTGAAACATTACAATCTCAATTTAAGACACAATTTGAAAAAAATAATGATAATCTACTAGAAAATTATAATATCCCAATTGAAAATAAACCTGATATCGAAATAACTTTAACTGAAGTGCAAGATGCCATAAAATCGATTTCTTATGACACTTCTGCTGGTGCTGATCGCGTTTTGGCAAGAACTATTAAATCAATCAATATTGATAAAAATGTTAAAATTATATTGGACATAATGATTGAAACAGCTTATGTACCTGAGAAATTCCGTGAAGGTAGAACTATTTTGATCGATAAAGGAGGTAATCCCAATTCGATTGGAAATTGGCGTCCTATCACAATATATTCTATTGTTAGAAGAATTATTGAAAAAGTACTTGATAAAAAGTTGAGACAAGAAATAGACTTGAACAATAACCAACGTGGTTTTATAAGTGGTATTCCTGGATGTCATATTAATACAAAAATAATCAATGCTTGTCTTCTACATGCAAAACAAAACAAAAAAGAATGTTTAGTCACATTTTTAGACATTTCCAAAGCATTTGATAGCATTGGACATGAACATGTAGAAAGAACATTAAATGAAACAAATGTACCTAAAAATCTGTCAAATCTGATAATGTCATTGCTGAAAAACAATTGTATTGTGATAGAAAATAATAAAAAATATTCCGATAAAATCTTCATCCAAAAGGGATTGCCTCAAGGAGGGCCTTTATCAGCAATATTATTCAACATTGCAATTAACTTTATATACAAAGAGATATGTGATCCATCATATAGCAATACACATGGATATCAAATTGACACAACATTAGATAGTGTCATTTTGTCAGGTTTTGCTGATGACCAAGCTGTGACTACTTGTAATATTGATTCTGCAACACAAACTATTGATCTGATTCAAATGCTTTTTAGAAAAATTGGTCTTCATCTAAATCCAGATAAAAGTAATGGTGTTTATATCAAAGATGGAAAATTAGAAAAGACAAGCTTAAAATTGCTTAGTGGTGAAACAATACAACTCATTGATGAATCTCAAAAAATCAAATATCTAGGTTGTAAAATTGATGGTGAAATCATTTTCGACATTGATGTCATCCAGACTTTTAGTAAAAATTGTGAAAAACTGATTAATTCATCACTTCTTAAGCCTGATCAAAAATTAAACATAATAAATCAGTATTTATTCCCAACTCTAATTTACCCTCTTCAAGCTGCACCATTACCTAAAATATCGAATCAAGTTATTGATGGTTTAGATGTCATGATAAGAAGCAGTGTAAAGGCGATCATTGGTTTGCCTGCTCATAGTGTGACTGCCATGTTGTATTCACCCAGGAAATTGAGAGGTCTTGGTCTTCTTCATTGTAGATGGGAGGTTCATCTTCAACACTTTGCAATTGCACAAAAGTTGAAGAGTGTCAATGATGACCTTTTACATGTTTGCTTTGATGCTGATAAAGAAATAAATACATGTCTTGAAAAACTTGAAGTTAGTGATATAAACACAAAGAACATCAGAAACCAACTGAGAATGAAAGCTTATGAAGAATGGAAAATAAAACCTTTTCAAGGTATTGGTGTTTCACATTTTTCTGAATACACTCCTTCAAATTCATTCATATTTGATAAAAAAATATTATCTGGATCAGAATGGACCCAAGCAATAAAAATGAACATCAATTATGCTAATCTTGCAGGTGTACCAGGTGTTAATTCGGGAAGTAACATGCCAAACCTCCTTTGTCGTCATTGCGGCAAAGAGAGAGAAATATTAAGCCATGTACTTGGAAGTTGCCCCCATAATAATACCATGGTCATAGCTCGCCATAATAAAATAAAAAATAAAATTTCTGAAGAATTGAATAAAAAAGGATATGACTGTTTTGAAGAAGTTCACGCCATAGATAACCATGGAAGTCATAGATTCTGTGATATAATAGCTTTTGAAAGAAACACCAACAAAGCATTTATTATAGATCCAACGATTCGATTTGAAAAAAATGATGCATTACAAGGAGATGATATTCATAGAGAAAAATGTGAGATATACAATGGCTGTATTCCATATCTCAAGGAAAAATATCTAGAATCATATGGTGAAAGAGACTTTCAAGTTTTGGGACTCTGGTTTGGAAGTCGAGGAACAATATCCAAAAATGTTTTAAATTTCTTTGACAAGTTCCACCTTCCCAAAAATTTACTAAAAATACTGTCACAAACTATTATTTGTGACAGTGTTAAAATAGTAAATTTTCATATCTATTCCAACTCTTGAAGAAAGAAAATAGAAAATTAATAAGAAAGAATAAGAAAATATGTATGTATAAAAAAAAAGATGTACTCTAATGTATTGATTAATATGCTGTGTTTTTAAGCAACCTTCAGATATGTGGGCAGCAACGTTTTATAATAAAACTGTATCTCTCTAGTAATGGTTAGTGGCTAAGAGCATTGGTTACTGTCCCGGAGGTTGCGGGTTCGAATCCCAGCTCAACCAAAAGAAAGAACATACATTAAGGAGTCACCATACCATAAAATTATTAAATACCCACTTAAAATAATAATAATTACGTCTTCGTGAGATAGACAAAGATACCAATATCGCAAAGCTATATCCCATAACAAACAGACTATCTGTAGATTTTCTTGTTATTATTACTTCTGGAGGGTAAAACCTCAGACAGGATAAAACCTCAGACAATGTTTCCTCCATGAGCAGATAAGTTCTTCCGATCGTCTCAGTTGGAAACCCCTGTCATCCTTAAAGCGGTTTTCCCCGATAAGCACGCGTGACGAACCATGACACCGGTGACAACCACTGATTTGTTGTCACGAAGAGTCTCATCGGAAAAGAGGAAACAACGCAACATTGGTTTTCCTATCAGCGGAGGAAAAGTCAACAGGCCGTGAAACCACTGGCACAGATAAGATGGAGTTGTCACAGGCTAAGAAACTCAGTCGACAGAGCCAGGAAATCTCGTCTGCTGGGGTAGGACTAGGTAAAGTTTGACCGAAACTAGCAAACCTTAAGAGAAAACCACCCTTGCAATATACTTCTCTAAGTTAATCTAGACTTGCACTGTTCCCTCTCTGTAAGATAAAATATTTAAAAAAAAAAACACTGCCAATTATGGACAACAGTACTTCCTCGTGATTGTTTCACATTGTATACACATGCGAATTTTGATATTTTATACTAAATCACTTGTACCTCCAGAACCGCTTTACCGATTTTTTTCAATTTTTTTGTTTTAAATGGTAGAATACTAATTTTTATAGATTCTAAAAAAATTCTGTATCGGCAAGTCGTGGACCTTATTTTTTGACAATACTTGCGATTTCTAAAATTAGAAATTTCTCGGAAGTAAAATGATAATTTTTTGTTTACCAAATGTCATCGAGATGCATCTGTCTACATTTAAAAACTGAAAATTGTCTTGAGACTATTGAATGATTGTGACAGGAGATAAACCAGAAACCAGTGATTAACCAGGCCATTTATCATTAATATTTAAGGCTACGATTTGATATCTAGAGGAGGTTTTATCGCGCTGAAAAACCTCCTACGCAGACAAGTTGTTCTGCAACTCGATCTGGGTTTATATTGAATGAAGAAACCAGATTCTCACAATTATTAGTACTCTCTGTTGCAATCATTATAACAAAATCTGTGATTGAAAAAAATGAGATTATTATTATTGTAAAAAAATAAAATCTGTAGACCACCATAAACCGTAACACGATATTGAATGAAACCCGTTACGGCAAATAACAGTACCACAATCAAACATAAATCATGTTTTTTTTTATTATTATTATTTTTATAGTGATCAATACCTAATACATAGAAACATTAGGAGAACCGCCCAAAATTGAAATTTATGATGTGTGTGAGAAAAAGTGCACTGCCAAATATGGACACAATACTTCCTCGTGATTGGTTCACAATTGCACATTGAATACACGTAGCAATTTTGAGATTTCTCGGAAGTAAAAGGAGATGATGATAATAGCATGATGATACTCCAGAAGAGATTAGCGATACTGTGATGGCGTATTCATAGAAAAAAAGGAAAATCAATTCCTTGCGAAATTTGAAGCTTCATTGCTTCAGTCGGTTTTAATAAAGCTTTGAGAGGCATTGAATTTCATTTTCTTGAAATCAAAGCAACAGCATAGGGAATGTAATTGATTGGAAGTTGTGGGTAACTAGATATTCATAAAGCTGAAATTTTCCCTTAATGAAAAGCATTTTTAACTTGTACATTGGAGCAATAGCTTGCGAGCAAAATGACATTATTACTATTTAGAATACACCCGAAGTAATGTACAACACGGTTTCGGGTGTATCCGTGGTGGTAGAGAGGAGGTTTTTAGTAGGTATAGCGCAACCCTACACTCCGTCTTGAATGGTAAGAAGGTTTTACCTCCTTTCTAAGTAAAAATAAATAAATATTTAATTATTTATTATAAGAGAACATAACTATGTATAAAGAAGTTATGTTAAAAAATAAAATACAAAATTGAGATCAATATAAACAAAAAAAAACACTGCCAATTATGGACACAATACTTCCTCGTGATTGTTTCACATTGTGTACACGTGCAAATTTTGAGTTTTTATACTAAATTACTTGTATCTCCAAAATGACTGAACCGATTTTCTTCAAATTTGTTTTACATGGTAGAAAACCGTTTTTTTATACATTCTAGATTCTACAAAAAATTCTGTATCGGCAAGTCGTGGTTCTTATTTTTTGACTTTATTGTTCAAAATTTCGGATTTTCTTAAATATCAGAGTCAAATTATAATAAGTTAAAAAGACAATATAAAAAGCTTGTGTAAAACAATAATATGCATATACATACAAAATTTCATCAAAATCGGGTGTACCGTTCACGAGATATAAGCATTTAAGTAAAAAGTTAGTGGTCAGGCGCATGGTGTCTTTCACCAAGAACCGCTAGTACGAATTCGATGAATTTAAAATGGGACCATCTACAGAATGTCTCCTAGATGTGTACAAAATTTCATAAAAATCGGTCGAGCAGTTTCCGAGATTTGCGCGTTACAAGGAATCGTTTTAACAGACCGACAGACAGACCGACAGACAGACCGACAGACAGACCGACAGACCGACAGACCGACAGACGGACACAAAACCAAATTTGCTCAGGAGGTTATGAAACGTCCAGAAATATGAAAAAAAAAGAAATCGGAGCAAAAAAATATTTTTTTTTTACAAAAACGAACACAATACTTCCGATTTCTAATATTAGAAATTTCTCGGAAGTAAAAAAGATAAACATTAACATAGATAAAATACATACAGATGTTCTAACTAAAAGGCGACGTCATTGCCTATGGCAATCTCTTCCACCCAACTCTTACTATGAATACATTCGCTTATGCTTCTACATTTTCGGGCCTTTTGTTATTACTTCTTGCATTTTTGGTTTACTTGCACGCGGTATCAGTGAACCGAGAACGTCCGACCTACAGAACCGAAAAATTCCGATTCCGCTGGTATATGAACCCAGGTCACCATGCGTGAGAGCCTAGCGACTCACTCGGCCACGGTGACTGATGATGACAATGATTATGTTTGTAATATGAGAAAAAAACCCGCATTTCACACGAAACCTCGGCTAGTTCCCAAAGGGACGGCCACGCCCACAAGGTCACTCGACAACCAGAACAATGGGTGACCTTCTCCTCTGTTGGTTCATAGCGTCTCAAAGTTCAAATCACATACATAAGTAGATGTTATGAGAGAAATATTAGATAATGAAGCACCATAAACTGTACATGAGTAGATGCTATTATTATTAAAGCCTTACCAAAAAAAAAAAAAAAAAAAAAAGATATAAAGATAGTCAAACCTGGACATAAAAAACTGAAGGGACCAAATTATTTTTCTCTTATATCCAGGTTTTTTTTTAAAAAGAGGTTATTTTTTCCCGATTTGGGACGAATCTTTCGGTGACTTTTTTTTTTACCTGAAATCGAAAAACTTTTTTATAAACCTTTTTGGACTGAATCGTAATGCGCCCCCCACTCTAGCTTTGCAACAGAAAAGAGAAACCAAGTAGATGGTGAATTATTGATCTCCAAGTGCACTGCAATACAATGAACCAGAAACAAATTCGGTCAAAACAAAAGTGTGTAACCCAACATCCACATGTGTCCTCGATTTCAAAGGTCAAACCACACAACAGCAGAAAGTCCAGATTACATCAGACCTTATTTGAATCTCTTGCAATGTTCCACGTTATTTTAGAATTTTAGAACATTGAACTCAAAGAAGATTTATTTTTTTGGTTCGATTTATATAGGGTGGTGAATTGGTGATATGTGGCTGTACCAGGAACAATCTACAGATCATAATCATAAGATGATGTGCTATAAATTTAATGAATACCTCCTTTAGTAATAACTCCGTGTCCGTGAGATAGGCAAAGATACCAAAATCACGGTGGTGAGAGGATAATATGGACGCCCAGATCCAATGTCTCGGCTCCTTTCATATTAATTGATTCTATTTGCTTTTGACGTCATGATTTGAGATAGTCGGGGTTTTATATATTATACATATAATAACTCTTTATTGACAAGAATAATATTGACAAAGAGCGTGATTATTGCCTGAGGCAATCTCTGCCATCAAACCCATACGTTTACATTTATTTGATACCAGGGAAGTAAAGAAATTTTACCCTCCATTTGCTGGGAACCGTACCAGCTACCCATATTAACCTCACAGCCTGGGAAGGGCCGGAAATGCCAGCCTCGGATGGAAGATGGGACAAAATTTTCTGAGTGAAAAATTCTACCCCAACCGTGAATCGAACTCAGGATCTCTGGATTACGAGCAGTAGTCATAACCGCCCGTGACGAATTCGGTCAAAAACAAAAGTGATGTTTTTTTCTCAGAAGCCCACACATTTTTTGTATTAGCTTAGGGAAAGTGTTGCTTTGTAAACTATATGTATATTGATTCTAAATAAAACAATTTATCTTATCTTATGTTATGCGTAAACCAAAGAAAGCAGCCTGGCTTTTACCCACTATGGTCGATCCTGAAAACCTCACACTCGAGAGAACAATTATCGAAGGAAGCCGACTGAGACTTGAAGACTTCATGATTGTACGCCAAGGTTAATTAAAACCATTAAATCAAAATAGTATTTGTACTCATCAATCGTGATCATTAACGTTCGATACTTTATTGAGACGCTGAGATTTTTAACGTGAGGTTCTCTCGAGAACAAGAGAGAATTGAAGAGGGGCGGGTTTGACGAACACTGCCGGAAAATGTGTTAAGAACTTCTCACTTTTCTAGTATATGCTGAATGGGATTTCCTAGATTTCCATTGGAAGGTCAAGCTGTTAAGAAGGTTAGGTAAATCATTCATACACCGACCTCGGAAGCTCGATCAATGAGGTGGCGGACTTGTAACTTGGAGGGCGGTGGTTCAAGTCCCGGAAAACTTATCATATTGGTATTAATCACTTTTGTGACATCACAACTACTCAAACTCGCTTTACTAAATATTTGCTTGACTTGTTCAAGTCCTTGAACCACCAACCTCCGATTACAAGTCCGTCGCCTTATCTATCAAGCTACTGAGGTCGCTATAAAATACTAGTTACTAGAACATGGAGGTTTTTATGTATGTCATTGTGTGTGTATAAAAATATGAAACGATGCATCTTAAATGAAAATATTAACCACATTATCTGCAAGGAAACCGACTAAACAGATCACTCGATTAGATGGTTATCGAGCACAGCGATTTGATTTGATTCAAACGATTGGATTATTCATATTCTCCTCTTTGAATTTCTAATTACCTATAGCTTGGAAGTTCAATGTATAATTGTATACATGACTGGAATATGAACTGCATAGATTTAGATGGGTCTTGAAAAAAATAGACTATAGATCGTTTCAGTAGACGGTTATCAAAGACATGGATTTGATTTAAGCTATTGGATCCAAAAGGATATACACACAGGGTGTCTATAAAGTCCCACCTCATCACACCGTATCTCAAAAACAGCTGAAAATATAGAAAAACGCAAAACCCCGTATTCTTTCATTTTTGGGGGGATTAGTTTTCAACAACAAAACAAATTGCCTAGGACTCTGGTTCTGGGGGTTCGAGAGGTTAAATGTGCCCGTATCAATCCTTCCTGTACCATGAATAACACTCATTGGACACGGAAAGAATACTACAATCGATCTCTCATAACGATTTGAACGTAAAATAAATGAAAAATAATCACCCAGTTGCTAGAACAATGAAAAGATTATACAATACGTTTCACGATTATAGCTTATCGGTTTTCCAGAAACGCAAGAGAGTCTCGAATACTTACTTATCTTTTTCTATTCTCAAAGAACGCAATAGAGGGAACAAAGACCTACTTTCTGGTGGCTATGGTCAAGTTTCTCTCAGAATGACACACAGAACCTGGAGTGCCTGCAAGGCGCGGCCATTGGTAAAATGTTTTGGGGGTGCTGCCTCAAAAATCAGCCTAAAATAGGATTTATAGAGTCGCTCTTTCAGTATCGAAAGAGTTTGAGTTTGTTCACCATGCCAATCTTAATACTTATGCTTTTATCATTCTCGAAATGAGAAACAATTTTAACTGTGTATGACAAGGTACCAGCCTCCGTGGCGTAATGGTTGTGACTACTGCCCGTGGTCCAGAGGTCTCGAGTTCGACTCCCGGTTGGGGCAGACTTTTCGAAGAAAATTCTGTCCTCTCCAAACACGTGAGGCTGGCATTTCCGGCCCTACCCAGGCTGGGTGAGGTTAATGTGGGTAGCTGTTAGCGAATGGAGGGTAAAACCCCCGTCCTGACTATCTATCTTAAATCAGGACGTTAAAACCGAATAGAATCAACTGGTCACAATAGATCTAATTAGGTCGCAGTGTTAATTGTAAGGGTTTCACTGAAAGCCCTGCAACCAGGTCAGATAAAAAAAAAAAAAAAAAAAAAGAAAATGACAAGGTAGTAGGACTTGAGAAAATCGTCTCTTTTTCTTTTTCGTCTGGGGGTGCTGCAGTTCCACAAGTCCTTAGCATTGGCAACCCTTCTTATCTACAATGGATCATTGTTTTAATCGCAGCCTGTATTGTGTGGGGTTCTGTATGGACAATATGGACAATTGGACATAGTTGTACTCTGTTGTGAGAGTTTTGGTGTTTCAAATTGTCATGTATAATTTTGATAATAACAACCTAAGGGTTGGGTGGAAGAGATTGCCATTGGCAATAACCCCGCCTTTTAGTTAGGGCATATGTGTGTATATGTATATATTGTATATATTTATCATTTTCCCCCCATTTTCATTGTTTATATAGTTTCCATTTTTTTGTTGTCATTATAAATAATTGAATATTAATAATAATAATAACATGCTTCAGGATATGCGGTAGAATTTCTGGAAATTGTAGTGGACAATTTTCATTATTTCTCCGTGGTTGTTTGTGATATTGTTGTATTTGTAAAAATTTGTAATTCATTGTAATATTATTGAGTTCTGTTTTGAGGGTTTTGGTGGTAACATTGGTTATGTATTTGTAGTAGACTTTCTGGAAATTATAGTGGACTATTTTCATTATTTCTCTCTGGTATGATATGGTTTTGTTCTTGTTCTGTCTGTACCGGTAGCTCAGTGGTAAAGGCGGCACTCTGTGAATCCAGAGCTTCCAGAGGTCGTGGGTTCGAAACCCAGCCGAGACATGACAAGTTATCCCCCCCATTTGGGATTTTTACCGCATAATAATATGTCTTGGGCTCACTGCTGGAATAATGGGACTTTAATAGTCCTAATTGAGCAGTATGAATACGGCGATATTATTACTATTATTGTTTCGGAAACACCGGTGCAACACTTACCTGAAACATGTCTGTTTCTTCGTCGAGCGTGTACTCAATAATGACGGCCTGATTTCTGTTTAAGGTGAAAGATATGGAGTGCTGTTTCGTGTCCATGATTGCCTGTCAACAAGAATCGAATGAGAATCTAATTATTAGGAAACATGTTTCTATCGTTAGCAGAGGGAGGCAAAATATAAAACCAAGTTATCCATACTTGTGTTGATCACTTTCGCGGGATCACAACTACTCTAACTCGCTTTACTAAATCTACGCTGAATCCGGGATTTGAACCACCGACCTCCAGGTTACAAGTCCGCCGCCTTACCGATCAAGCTACTGAGGTCGGTTTAGAATAAAAAAACCAATAGAAGAGTACCTATAAAATAAATAGACCATCCTATAATTTTAAGTAAAAAACACTGCTAATTTAGGACACAATACTTCCTTGTGATTGTTTCACATTGTATACATGTGAATGCGGCCTACGGCCGCAGAATGGGGCCAATTTCAACCACAAGTTTCGTGGTTCGTGGTGTAGAAAATTAATTTCCATACCAAAATTTAAGTCTCTAGCTCTTACCATTCTCCAGATATTGTGTTCACACACAAACAGACACACGGACCAATGGCCGAATACAATTTTTTGGTATCCTGAGGCTATGATTCTTTCAGAAATGCATTCGACCTACCCAGATTTTCACATGTGAAAAAGTGAGTAGGTCGAATTTCGACGAATACATTACTTCCCTTATTATAGGATAAGGAAAGTAAAAAATAGTGAACCGATCTAAATAAGATAGTAAGAGTGCATGCTTGAGTTCGCAGATCCGAGTCCTTTTTAGGCGAAGTCAAATGCAGATAATATACATACATGCTATCACATGCTATCACATGCTATCACATTCACTGTAAGAGATCCCAGTGTATCACTTTACACACGACTGTTCTCGGTAATCTCTTGCACCTATAAGGCTACATCGATACTGGCGAAGGTTATAGGGTCAGGCCTAGAAAAGACGGCTGCTTTTTTATGGTCAACATGAGGCATATTATAATAATAATACTTTCGTGCAATATATACATAAAAATCTATGTACAATGTACAACATACACTTACAGTCAATCCTGGATATATGAGAAAAAAATGTCGGTTCCTTAACCTTTTGCACTCCAGTGAAAAATAATTGGAACTGCCCTTACGGTCCAGTGCATGTCCCACATGCAACCATAGAAACGCCGCTACACTCCAGTATAAAATTCACAAGAACAGTCCTTAAGGTCCAGTGCATGTCCCACATGCAACTATTAATAACGCTTTTACGGTCCAGTGCATGTCCCACATGCAAGATTTCCCTCCACTTTATTCGATTTCATTTCGCATATTTTCCTTTAATTATCAGCCTATCAGATTTATTCTAGTCGATTCGTGATATTCCGTAGAATATTTACGAACAAGTCAAAAGTGTCTAAAATGTAAGCCGGTTGTGTAAACAAACATTATTATCAGTGCAACCTGCGGAAGATTGGTTCAGTGTAGTACCTGTTCTATCGTCTTTATTTCTGTGATAAAAATGTCTAAAAGAAAACTGTATAGTTTTATAGGTAAAGAGGAAGCAAAAAAAATTCGAAATTTACTTTGTGGTAAGTAATTTATTTTCTTTACATGTTTATTTAAGGGTCAAAGATACCTCTGCAAAGTATATCTCTGTCTCTTTCTAGCACACTTGTTGAAATGAGTTAGACAAAGATGGATGATGTGTGATACAGGGTGGCGTTGTTAGCATTGATTTAACGACCCTCTTCAACACGTTGTCTTTTTGTACTTCCACTACCTATATACCTTTTTTTAATAGTGTTTTTTACCTAATTATTAATCCATTTTTAGCTCTTATATCGCTAATTTGGGGATCTATTGTTCTTTTTACAAAGTCAAAAGTTTGGGTCGTCTACAAACACCCTGTATACGAGGTCTATAATTTGAAAGAAAAAATCTACTGGACCGTAGCGCTTCGTTTCTTTCCGAAACAACTCGACCTGATGAACAAACAAAACAATGCATGTGGGACATGCACTGGACCTTAAGGACTGTTCTAGTGAATTTTATACTGGAGTGTAGCGGCGTTTCTATGGTTGCATGTGGGACATGCACTGGACCGTAAAAGGTTAAGTTCTCTTACATCCAGATTTGAGAATGCATATTGACTAGAGTACCTAGGAAATTTGGAGCTTCGAAAAGAAAGAAAAAATTCTAGATCTGTCACTACCGATCTGTCGAGTACCAGCATGTGAATACCTTCCTATACAAGGAAATAACTTCGTACATACACTGAGAAGAAGGACATCCTTGTTAGCTAGTAAGGTATCCTTAAACGAGGATGTATTCGGGATTACTTTAAGAAAAGATTATTTGTCCTTGCACACTAAGACAATACATAGTTACGTTGTAACGATACAAGTTACATTTTTACATTGTAATAATGAAGTGAGTAAAATACTAATTTTCGTATCTATCATTCTTATATTTTAATATTTTTCCAAGAATGAATGTACAGGATAATTTTTTTTTCTCAGTGTATTAAATATTAAGTACTTTTTATTATTATTAAGTACCTAAGTATCTGGAGCCCAGGTCGGATATACAGCGACAGCGGGCGCTTTACCGGAAACAGCTGATGCAAGTCCCCTACAACACGTTCTCTATAAATAGCGCCGGACAAAACGAGTTACCACAGCAAGGCGGGGCGACAAAGTTATCGTTCAGAATTATTAAATGTGAGAAGAAAAAAAAAAAAAAAAAAAAAAAAAAAAAAAAAAAAAAAAAAAAACAAGTACTATAGAACCTGGATAATAAGAGAATTCAAGGGACCAATTTTCTTTCTTTATCTTATATCCAGGTTTCTCTTATAAAGAGGCTATTTTTCCAGGGGCGACAAAGATATCGTTTCATAGTTACTAAATGTGGCAAAAAAAAAAAAAAAATCTGGTGTAAACATCACACGACTTTCCTTATCTCCCAAAAAGGAGTCGAATTCCGCCACTGGTGACTGAACGGTAACAGATAACTAAAAATCAATGCCAAATTCGTGATCAGCACTTCAAAATCATTTAAT
Source organism: Bactericera cockerelli (assembly GCA_024516035.1). NCBI lineage: Eukaryota > Metazoa > Arthropoda > Insecta > Hemiptera > Triozidae > Bactericera > Bactericera cockerelli. Next base: position 8,179,567 of record CM044958.1, on the reverse strand, counting down.
TTGATATGTCACAACCCCCATCTAGGATGAATAATAAAAAAGTTAGTCCAATCGGGTCCCCCTACAATAACGGTGAATTGGGGCCGGTTTCCAAAAAGTTAAAGATATCAAAAAAATGATCCGAGTGAACCCCTATTATTTTTTTAATCTGAGAAAATGTTGTTCTCTAACTTTTTTTGTATCTTTAACCAATTCAAAGAAGCGGTGCTTGCGGCCAATATTTGCAGCCCTGCGGCCGCAGAATGCGGCCGATTTCAACCAAAAGTTTCATGGTTCGTCTGGTGTATAAAATTAATTACCATACCAAATTTCAAGTCTCTAGCTCTTACCGTTCTTGAGATATCCTGTTCACAGACACACAGACACACAGACACACACACAGACAGACGCACGGACCAATGGCTGAAAACCACTTTTTTGGTATCCTGGGGCTATGATTCGTCCAGAAATGTGAAAAGCTGGGTAGGTCAAATTTTCGACGAATACAATACTTTCCTTATTATAGGATAAGGAAAGTAAAAAACAAGTGCGAACATTGATATAAGAGAGCTCGAGGGACCAATTTTTTTTCTCTTATATCCATGTTTCTCTTATACAGAGGTGATTTTCCCTTATAGACTTGAACCCTTACTCGTAGACTCCATCAACTAGTGACCTTGAACTACCGACCTCCAGGTTACAAGTCCGCCGCTTTATCGAACAAGCAACCGAGGTCAATTATTATTTTCGCTTTTGAAAGCCACATCACAGAGAACTCTCTCTAGGTTTCGACTGATAGCAACAATTAGCGCCATCGTAAAATTTCCATCGAAAGCGATAAACAACAATTAGCCCGCGGTAATTGGTGATTAGCCGCCAAACGTAATTCCCCAACAACGACGGTCTTTGTTTATTGACAACGCAATTTCCTTTCAACACACTCGGACACGGCGTGTTATGTCACCAAGATAAGAGAATAGAAGAAAATCTTATGCACTGTTAAGGCTACGAGCTCAGTAGCTTGATTGTAAGCGCGGACTCGTAACCTGAAGGTCGATGGTTCAAGACGCGCTCGATGGAAAATTTCAGTATGTTCGATAGTTGTTTTTTTCCGAGCACTTCTCCTTGATGAGACAAACAGATTAACAGAGTACTCAGTTTCTAACTGTAAAGGATTTAACATAGTGTTTTCAAGAATATATGCTGACAAAAAATGCAAAAAGTACATAATATTCAAAAAATAAATAAATGAAATTACACTGCCAATGAAGACTGCATGCATGAAGACACACAATGCTTCCTCATGAGGAAGTATATACAGCGTTCAACTGCACGCTCATATTGCTCATAATATAACGAAGGCGGTTTTACTTTCCATTCGCTCGAAGTTCACAAACCATTTACTAATATAACCTTACCCAGCCTGAGTGGGGCCGGGAATAGCCCGAATCACGAGAGTTAAAAATTAATGGTCAACAATCAAAGGCCTATCGTCGCCGGATGTTGGTTAACTTCAGTGATAGAGTACCATCAGAACTGGTGCATTCAACGTGTCATTGACGCTGGGCTTTTGATGCAATTCTGATGATGATGCCTTGAATTTACAAATTGCAAAATCTCTTCTGATATAATCATAGCGCCAGAGAAGGCAAAACAGCTGATGCAATTTACACAATCTTCCACGAAACCCTTCTTCAGAATGACCTCGATGTTAAGCAACAACGAAAATAAAATCTTCAAAGAATTATAGTAGACCTTATCTGTCCATCATGTCACGATTCGCAAATGGTATAATACTACGTCAGCTAGATCTATTACCACATTACCCACGGGATCAAGCATTCACTTGGTTCAGGATTTATGAACTTTTACAATATTCTAATAGCTTTCACTGAAGAAGAGCCGCTAGAGTGACCTGTTTGTCTTCTGACCTTCTTATGTTGTTTTACATGTATTCCAGTCTGGGTCACTGGTGGTCAAGTGGTTAACGCGCTTGTCTGGTGATCCAGGTAGCGTAGGGATCCGTTGGTTCGAATCTCACCAAGTGCACGAATTTTTCTTTGTTAATTTGAGTTTGTGACAACATAATAATAAGACTCCGAGGGTTAGGTGGTAGAAATTATAACACTCTTCAGTGGAAGGTATAATCACCAGGCGATGTTAATGCTCAAAGCATTTTCTAGCACCTAACCGTCAGAGTCTTATTATTATTATTAGTCACATACTTGTACTCAAATTAATGAGGAGAAATCCATGCACTGGGTGGAATTCGAACCAAGGGATCCCTAATACGCTATTAGGATTACCAGACTAGCGCGTTGACCACTTGACTACCAGTGCATGGACTAGTAGAAAATACTTCAAGCACCGATTGTTGTATCACAGTGGAGTTCTAACTCTAACTTATTCACCATAAAGTTTCTCTTTCCTCACTACTTGTAATATTTAGGTGACATAGACGCAATAAGTTATCATTTTTGTGTTAATGACTTACGTGATATTACAACTACTCAAACTAGCTCTACTAAAGCTACGCTGAAACCGGGACTTGAACCACCGACCTCCAGGTTACACGCCCGCCGCCTTATCGATCAAGCTACTGAGGTCGGTTATAGAACGCAATACTTGATCATAGAAGCACAATAGATAAAATCTAGGACATTATGCTAATGAGAACACTGATGTGATCTTCGCTGCATTGTCCTCTGATTCTATTAATAAGCTATTGTTTAGTTCGGCGTAGCTTACGCTGCTACAAACAACAACACAAGTCACTGAGTAAGTAGAACTTATAATAATAATACAATAATAATGTGTTCTTTGTGTTATTATATCACAATTTTAGTGGGTAGCGCACAATTATAGGACTTTTCCGTATCTTAAATATCTTATTTTTGTCTATAATTCCGCCACTGGTCGCTACTAACATTAAAGCAGCTACTCATTTTTCCTCACGAGGTATGACTGGACCCCATAATTAAAACTATAATTATGGGCACGAAGAGCGCAGTGGTTAAGCACTCGCTTGCCATGCGGAAGGTCCCGGGGTCGAACACCCGTGCCGATAAAAAATTTCATATCTTTAAAAAGTGTTGGAAATAAAACCTTATCTAGAACATATTCAAGACTTTAACTATCTCTGACATGGTCAATATGGTCATAAGACATACTCATAATCATATAGTCATAACCATGACAAATGGTTGGGTGGAAGAGATTGCCATAGGCAATAACCCCGTCCTTTAGTTAAGGCTGTTAAGGCATATGTTTATATAGATTTTCTTTTCTTTTTCCTTTTTATTAAATTTGTGGTTTCCATTTTTTTTTTTTTTTTTCATTGTTATAATAATTATTCGTATTGTACATAATTATGTCTTCTTATCTAAAAGGTGTTTAATAATAATAATAATAATGGTTTTAATAATAATAATAATAGAACTCCACTGTGATACAATAATCGGTGCTTGACTCATGACTCATAAGCATAAACGATTTATTTCCTCATGAGGTGAAATCTGTCATCACTCATCAAAGTCATCATTGTCTTCATCAATATTGCATCACAGCATCACCTATCTGGAAAATCATTAATGTTCATTTCGAATTTGTGGCCGTATGTGAGTTTGTGTGTGTGTGTGTGTGTGTGTGTGTGTGTGTGGGGAGAGAGGAGAGAGAGGGAGAGAGAGGAGGAGAGAGAGAGAGAGGAGAGAGAGAGAGAGAGAGAGAGGAGAGGAGAGAGAGAGGAGAGAGAGAGAGAGAGAGAGAGAGAGAGAGAGAGAGAGAAGAGAGAGAGAAGGAGAGAGAAAGAGAGAGAAGAGAGGAAGAGAGAAGAGAGAGAAGAGAGAGAAGAGAGAGAAGAGAGAAGAGAAGAAAAGAGAGAAGAAAGAGAGGAAAAGAGAGGAAAGAGAGAAAAGGAGAGAAAGAGAGAGAGAGAGGAAGGAGAGAGGAAGAGAGAGAAAAGAGAGAAATGAGAGAGATTTAAACGGACTATAATGTCGCTGCTTTAATGTGAGCAGCGACCAGTGGTGTAGTTATATGAGCAAATAATACACAAGATTTATAAAATAAAAGTTTTTTTTTAATTCTGTGCTACCCACTGAAATTGCGATACACAAAGAATAATAAAAACAATAACAATGATTTTTATTATTTTTCTACAAAGAAGACACTACTAACTTATTTATTGTGCAAGGTTTTTTTTTGCGTGTGAGGAAGAGAGCATAAAAGGTGGTGTTTCACTTTGAAACGCTATAAACAATGAGTAATAACAGTGATAGGTGTTTCATGGAAACAGGTGTGTTCTGAGTATGGTGCAGAGTAACTTTATGAAACATCCCACCTGGATCAATTTGGTATTATACATACAGGGTGACTCCACAGGTGTGTACTGAGTATGGTGCAGAGTAACTTTATGAAACATCCCACCTGGACCAATTTGGTATTATACATACAGGGTGACTCCACAGGTGTGTTCTGAGTATGGTGCAGAGTAACTTTATGAAACGTCCCACCTGGACCAATTTGGTATTATACATACAGGGTGACTCCACAGGTGTGTACTGAGTATGGTGCAGAGTAACTTTATGAAACGTCCCACCTGGACCAATTTGGTATTATACATACAGGGTGACTCCACAGGTGTGTACTGAGTATGGTGCAGAGTAACTTTATGAAACGTCCCACCTGGGACCAATTTGGTATTATACATACAGGGTGACTCCACAGGTGTGTACTGAGTATGGTGCAGAGTAACTTTATGAAACGTCCCACCTGGACCAATTTGGTATTATACATACAGGGTGACTCCACAGGTGTGTACTGAGTATGGTGCAGAGTAACTTTATGAAACGTCCCACCTGGACCAATTTGGTATTATACATACAGGGTGACTCCACAGGTGTGTACTGAGTATGATGCAGAGTAACTTTATGAAACATCCCACCTGGATCAATTTGATATTATACATACAGGGTGACTCCACAGGTGTGTTCTGAGTATGGTGCAGAGTAACGTTATGAAACATCCCACCTGGACCAATTTGGTATTATACATACAGGGTGACTCCACAGGTGTGTTCTGAGTATGGTGCAGAGTAACTTTATGAAACATCCCACCTGGACCAATTTGGTATTATACATACAGGGTGACTCCACAGGTGTGTTCTGAGTATGGTGCAGAGTAACTTTATGAAACGTCCCACCTGGACCAATTTGGTATTATACATGGGTCATTTTCATTTATCTTGGGCATATCATGTCCGCAACCTTTCTCCTTTAATAAATGTGAAAATAATAGGGATATATGACTAAAATCTATTTGATCACATAGGAAACAATTTTTTTTATAAATTACAATAATAAATTGTCTTTTAAACTAATGTGGAGACTCAAAATTGCCAGTTATGTAAGTAACGTTCATGATATTTTAGGTGTCCCTTAGTCTAAGATTTTACTGTGTCTGATAGAAAAAAATGTATTTCTCCCCATTATTTTCACCAAAATCCAATATAAATGAGAAAAATACAGTTTATTTAGGATGTGACCATTAGTTTTCATAAAAATAATAATGTTCACCTCATTCTACAGACGTGTAAAGTTGTGTCCCTACGAAGAAAAAAAAATCTCCGTCATGAATGTTACCCCCAAAAAAATGTAAACCATTTTGAAAAACCCTTAGAATGAGAAGCTAGCAGCTGCCGCCATTTTGCTTCTTACAGATGACATTGTTTTTGTTTTGAAATTTCTTGTCAGTTGGATGTTGGATGGAGTACAGTGAGGGACAATGGTGGGTCTAATTTTTTTTGACAAGAACGTTACGCGGTTTTTTAAATAAATTGTAATGATTCTTTAATATATAATGTATTTCTTTAATTCTTCTGCAGGTCCTCTTTCCAATCAAATATTTTTTTTTGTAAAGTGAATATTCTTTTATTGAGAAAAGATTTTTTTAGTGGCGTGTTACTCATGAACGTTACCGTCATGAACGTTACCCGTGGTCGTGAACGTTACCTGGTACGTTAAGTTTTTGTAATTTTGTGTGAAGAGGTAGCTGCTAGAAATACTCTAAATGAAAGCTTTTGCTCAAAGGTATTTGTCTTAGTCTTCTGAGCCTAAAAATTGTTTAGGAAAAAGGTAACGTTCATGACTTGAAAAAATCCAATTGCCCAAGATAAATGAAAATGACCCACATATACAGTGTGACTTTCAAGAGGTTATGAGCACCGAAATCGTTGTCTAATTTTATTTCACCAGGAAAGAAATACACATACAGGGTGAATTTAAAGAGATCTGACCACGTTTTTTTTATATCAAGAATAGAGATATTATAAATACAGGATGACTCCAAAGGGATACCACCGCGGAAATCGTTGTCTATAGCCAGCTGATAGCCTGTGTCAGCTGCTATTGTCAACTTAGCTTAAATCTAATCCTGTTTCATAACCCGGCCCTTAAAGCTTCTTCAAGTGTCCTGACCTTCCTTATTTTTGTTCCGTATCAAAAAACAAAAACAGGAAACTACGTTGCAAAAATCCTTTTATTAGAAGCTTGAATGAAATTTGCATTTGAAACACACCACCCTGTATAAAAAAAAAGTTTAGTCCCTCTGAATCTCTAGAAACAGCATTACAAGAGTAGGATTGCTCAGACTAAGACAAGCTTGATAAGAGACAACTTGTAAAAAAAAGCTGTGGATCTCAAGCTGTGGATTTCAGCTGTGGATCTCAAGTTTAACTCAGACTAAAACAAGCTTGATTAAAGACACCCTCTATAGAAAAGATTCTTCTTTCATCTGAATCTCATGTAAAATGATTATCAAGCTTGATTAAATATACCCTGTATTCTTCTCTTATTTGAATTTCATGTAATGGGATTATTCAAGTAATGGTTTTGCTGAACCGAAAACAAGCTTGACGAAAACAACCGAAGAAAGACACCCTGTATCGAAAAATAGTTCAGCTGCGCATCGCAAGTAACACAATAATCCAATCAGTGAGTTTGGTGTCATGACGAGATTTTCGCAACACCTTGTATGAAACAAAATTTGGGAGTGGATTTTTCGCAACACCTTGTGTACCATTAAAGTATTGAGAAGTGGATTTTTTTTTTTCTTTGCGATTGTTTCAAGATTTTCAAGGAGTAAGTAAGGTGAATTATGAGGACGTGCTCGGGACAATTAGCATCATGGGAAACTGCTTGAAGTATGGAGGACACACCTTGTCCTCCTTGACTTCATATAGGACGAGAAGTGTGTGTGTAGTTCAAGTCAATTATGTATTTCAATTGCAGCGTGTTGCAGTTTACAGCGATGTCTCGGTGTCTCGGAATCCGATATACATCGATATATTTATTAAATAATTCAAGTAATATTTAATTTATAGTTATATAACAAATTATAGATGCATATTATGACTTGTTTCATAGATAGTAAAATAAATATTACTTGAATTAAAAAAGAAAAAATACAAAAACAAACACAATATACCTACTTCCGATTTCTAACATGAGAAATTTCTCGGAAGTAAAATCGAGATATTTTTGGTCGAAATATCGATGTATTTTTTTGGCCGATATATAGTGCACTGGTATAGTCAAGTGGTGAACGCGCTAGTCTGGTAATCCACGAAGCGAACGGATCTGTTGGTTCAAATTCCACCCAGTGCATGCATTTTTCTTCATTTATTTTAGTTTGTGACAAAATAATAAAATGACTCGGAAGGTTAGGAGGTAGAAAAGCATTAACCTTGCCTGGTGGTTACCTTCCACTAGAGTGTTATTTTTTCAATTACAGTAGAGTCAGAAAGAATCCCAGTTAGTTAGTTGATTGTCAGGACCTTACCCAGAGGTTACCAGTTTTCATCAACGTTTTCATGAGTTTTTGAAGTTATGACCCCTCACATCAACAAACGGATGAAAATTGCAAGGTCGACGACTCTCACAATGTAGCATGAATTATTTGCATGAATTTTGCGGTTTGTGCGAAATTGCGGGAATTCGCCTTTGATTCTTTGATGTGTCGCAAACTTTTTAGAACAGAGAGGGAGAGAGAGGGGGGAGAGAGAAAGTAGAGGAGAAAGAGGAAGAGAGAGAGAGGGAGGGAGAAAAAAATCCGAGGACCTAAAGAAGTGTGTGTGCAGTTAAGTCCAATCAGAGAGGAAAGGAGGGAAGAAGGGAAAGAGGGAAGAAGGGAAGGAGGGAAGAAGGGAAAGAGGGAAGAAGGGAAGGAGGGAAGAAGGGAAGGAGGGAAGAAGGGAAGGAAGGAAGGAGGGAAGGAGGAAAGGAGGAGAGGAGGAGAGGAGGAAAGGAGGAAATGAGGAAAGGAGGGAAGGAAGGAGAGAGGGAGAGGAAGGGAGAGAGAAAGAGAGGAAGGGAGAGAGAGAGAGAGAGAGAGAGAGAAGAAATAAAGAGAAAAATAAAGAATAATCAAGAAATGTGTTTCAGAGCAATTTTATTTCTTCAATTGCAATGAGAAACACACGCTTCAAGTAGATAAGAGGAGGTCGGGGGGAGTTATGTGTCGGGGGGGTTTACCGTCCCTTTCCACTGGGGTCATATCGAGACGGCGAGGTTCACACGTATATTATATTTAACTGTTTTACACGTGCCATCGAGACTAGCTACTAAGAAGACCAGCTTGGCGATATTATTATTATGATGGGGACAGCGATCAGCACCCCTAAAACTTTTTTCCAACGACCGCGCCTGATCACGAGTGTCTATTGACAGCTAATATAATGTATACTTGCTGTCGCTATTGTGATCCAGGGTATGAAAGTAGCTGCTAATTACCATACGACCGAGATTAGATCATCAGATATCAAGCTCACGCATTGTTTATCTGTTGCGCAATCCCTCTGATGATAATACAAGGTGTTTTTGATTTCAGAGCCAGTTCTAGGGGACATTCTAAAAAATATTTCATATCATTTTGCGAAAAAAGAAAAAAAAATATGTGAAAAAAAAAAAAAAAAAAATATACAGGGTGATTCAGAAAAGTACCGTCAAACGTTAACCACATATTCTATGGGCTAGTTAAGGATGGGTCAACTCTATAAAAGAAAGTGCGCAAATGCCTCCTAACGGAGGTACACGCCCCTTAAGGTGTTTTTAAACAATCGAAATTTTCATTTTACGGCTTACCTATTTGGGATATCGCAATGTGGTAAAAAAATCACTCTCAATCCTAGATAGCACCTTTCTTTTGGCACAAAATTTAACACCATTCCAATGTCAGGGGCGGTCTCAGGAGGGTCAGATGGTAGAAAAAAGGTTCTAACTTTTTAGTCGTTGCTTGTAATTGAATTTGGTTTTCACCCTATTAAAACGTCTGTTATTGTCTACAAAAATGTTCTGAATATTTTTTTTTTCAAACCAACACAAACGCTTGAAAATTGAAATTGAAGATTTTAAAACCGCATTAAGTTTTGAAACCTATGCAACTAGCATAAAATTTTAGAACAAGAATTTTCAGCCAATTCATTATTTAACAAAGAAATACACCTGGAATATTTGAACGTGTTCGTCAATCTTTTCGAAGGCGTATGGAGGTCTGCATTGAAGCCAGAGGAGCCCATGTGGAACATTTGCTGTAAATCTTATTTCGGCTTAAGCCCTTCAATTTCGATTTTCAAGCGTTTGTGTTGGTTTGAGAAAAAAATTATTCAGAACATTTTTGTAGACAATGACAGACGTTTTAATAGGGTGAAAACCAAATTCAATTACAAGCAACGACTAAAAAGTTAGAACCTTTTTTCTACCATCTGACCCTCCTGAGACCGCCCCTGACATTGGAATGGTGTTAAATTTTGTGCCAAAAGAAAGGTGCTATCTAGTATTGGGAGTGATTTTTTTACCACATTGCGATATCCCAAATAGGTAAGCCGTAAAATGAAAATTTCGATTGTTTAAAAACACCTTAAGGGGCGTGTACCTCCGTCAGGAGGCATTTGCGCACTTTCTTTTATAGAGTTGACCCCTCCTTAATTAGCCCATAGAATATGTGGTTAACGTTTGACGGTACTTTTCTGAATCACCCTGTATACAAAAAAAAATTGCGAAAAAATATGAAATAAAAAAAAGAATTATTCAGTTTAGGGTGCAAATAGGTACAAAAATATTGTAGGTATTATGTATTTACTTGAGAAATATATTAAATAATCATAATTCATAATACACAAAAAGACAATGAGAATAATATTCACTTTTTTCCAACGAGCTTTTTTTTTTCAGGCGAAAAGCTTTTTTCGGTGATATTTAAAAAAAAAAATTGAGTGATATTTTTTTTATTTTTGAAAAATAAAAGAGTGTCTGTCTCCTGGAGTTGATTCTAAAATTTTCTAAAACCTGAATAGCGCCACCCAGTTTATGTCTCCCAATTTCACTTCTTTCTAGTTTATTTTTCAGGTGAATTTTTTTTAATTTTTTTCAGTGATTTTTAAGAATTTTATTTCTTTTAATTTTCTAAAAATTAAACTTGGCCACCCTGAATCCGTCTACCAACGCATGACATGGCTTACCTCTCACATTATGTATTGTACATGTACAATGTTATGTACAAAATTAAAATTCGTCATTGATTCTTAGTTAATTTACACCCAAAGCACGCTGCGTATATTATATAATTCCTGACGGATAGGCAATCATTAAGGTTGCGCGTGGAAGTGGTACTTTAAATAATTAATGACAGTATTTAATTATTATTATTTCTCCACGTGTGTCAGAAAAGCGGCTCCTAAATCTTGGCAGGATGGAACATCACGCAAGGCTTGTACATCGCGGGCACAACGGAGTCCTAGACCCTAGGGTAGCCCCAGTACCACGGAGAATAATCTAACCCAGCGGTTCCAAACCTTTTTAGCTTGGAGGCCCATAGTATTTTTAAAACAATTTTGCGGTCCACCCGCATTATTTTGCACGATTTTAATATTATTTCTAGAGTTTCGGCCAGCATCCGCCCACAAGTGGCCGCGGCCCACCGGTTGGGAACCGCTGGTCTAACCTATAGGTAATGTTAAATGAAAGCGGACTCAATGGAGTCCCGAAATTTGTCTATATCTAAATACGTGGACAGACCAGAAACTTGGACCCTAGGTAACCCTCGGCACTACGCAGCATGAATCCAACAAAGGTGTTTTTTCTAACGTCGCCGCTTTCAACTGCATGCATGCTCAATGCTCATATATCACAATGGAGGTTTTACTCACTGATCGCTGGAAACTCACAAACCAGCAACTCAAATTAACCTCACCCAGCCTGAGTGAGGAACAGCCCAGCATCACGAGGGGTCGAATTTGAATGGTCAACCATCCACATCCCAACGATGCTTAACTTCTGTGACAGAACGAAAATTGGTGTACTCAACGTGCCATATTAGACGCTGTCTCAACACAGGGGTCTGCCACCAATGTTTACCAACAAGTAACAATAACACTCTTTAGTGGAAAGTAACCACCAGGCAAGGTTAATGCTCAAAGCATTTTCTACCATTTAACCCTCAGAATCTTATAATTATGTGGTCACACACTCAAATAAATGAAGAAAATTCAATGCACTGGGTGGAATTTGAACCAACGGATCCATATACGCTACCTAGATTACCCGACTAGCGCGTTAAACAATTGACTACCAGTGGACGGTAATACGTCATCGATAAAATTTGGTGTCCGGCTGGGATATTATAAACAGGCAGTAGACCAGAATTAGCTTGGTTCTGGGGGCCCTTGTCAATTATTAGCCTCCTTGTAAAGACAGTGGTAGAAGTGCTGAATCATTCCTGCACTGTCTGGCTACCATAGTTCACGATGAAGCCACCCTATCTATCTAACTTTTATTAGATTATAGTGGTGCATGACAACATCTATGGTCAATGGTCATACACACCAAGACGCCACCCGATGATGATGAAACATTGGTGATATTATGAATCATGTTTATTATCACTGACCTACCTGTTAATGGTCTAGTCAAGTCTACTTCCTTGGAACATTAACACACAGGTAGTACAAAGTAGACCGCGGTCTACTTCCTTCTTCCTGAACTCGACCCTCAATCAATTTAGACCATCTTTCGACTTAGAAATAAAACGCATCAGTTACCGCCAACTTCTCGAAACATTATCATAAAAGCAAATCCTAATCATATTATTTTTTTTAGGCCTAATGGCAGGATTCTCAAATTGCTTGAGCTCTTCCATCATCCAACCATATTATCATAGATTCAAATCTTAACCATACAGTTTTTTAACCCTATCACAGTAGCAAACCATATCTTGGTAACAAATCATGACAGTTGGTTGCAAAAAATCTTTCTGGGCAACGAGTACTCAGTCTTGTGTATCGACAAAAAATTAAACTAGCCATTAAACTAGCACCCTGATGGGCACAATATACATTTGGAACTAAGTCTACAATGTTTACATATTACAGGTCTACAATGTCTAATACATATTACATTTAAAATATGTACGTTTTACCCTTCTTGAGATATCTTATTTACCAACACAAAAACCAATGGCTTAAACTTTGGATTTAGGCTTTGAGGATCCTAAAACGTGTTTCAACACTAAAAACGGACAATCGAAAATTTTGAATCTTTTTTCCATAAAAAAGAAAAGGAAAGTAAAAATAGGTCAATATTTCAACGAAAAATATCATTGGTGAGACGGAGGGCAGGCTTTTTGTTCAGCGTTAGGCCAGATGTCAGCTACGACACTCACACAACAACAACAACACACCATCTCCAACAACAACAAAAACAACAGCATTCTTGAACATCCGACGATAAATTAAAAGATTTGAAGCAATGAGGTCGGTGACACACGACTTGAAAAATTGGACCGTTTTAAAAACTAAACAAAGACGGTATCGAGTGCCAAAGCAAACACTCCTAATATGTCATTGGAACAGCGGCGTGTTTTTGGGGACCGCATTTGACCCCTCTGGCAAACTAGCTTCAAAGAAAATATAAATTAAACTTCTGAAGATTTTTGTTGTTCCATCCAAACGTTAAAAAAAATCAATGAATATTATTAATTTTTAGATTTTAGGTATTCATCACTATAGCTCAAATTTGATGCATTTAGTTCTTAAAGAGTTTAAAGAGCTAAAATAGCACACAACTTAAAATGCCACCGATATCATTCGAAACAACCCGCCATTCTCTGGAATTTTAATGTTTAGTTACCCATAGGAACCTCACCCAGCCTGGATTGGGCTGATTGGGCTGAGAGCCCTTGCTTTTGGTTTCAGCGTTAACTGGTCATGCTTTCGAATTATCCATTTTAAAGGTCTATAAAATCTAGTTTTTTTTTTCATCGTCAAATTAATACTCTACTTGAATGAGTCATGCGTTGGTAGATATTAAAAATTTACGACTGGATGTCCTTCCTAACATCAACCCTTCCTAATAAGGCTTACAGCTGAAATAATGGGACTTATTAGTCCTCAAACGTGTGGTGAAATCCCGCCACTGGTCTCGTATTTTCCAATGCTCCATGCTAGCGGTTGATCAGATTCAGCGAGTGTACTCGTATTGTTGTATACAGGGTGTCCATAAAGTCCCACCCCACCCACTGTATCTCAAGAACGGCTGAAATGATAGAAAAACGCAAAATCCGCATTCCTCATTTTTTGAGGGGATTTAGTTTCAGCAAGTCCTCATTTTTTGGGGGATTTAGTTTCAGCAATAATAATATAATAATAATAATAATATCGCCTTATTTATACTGCCCGATAAGGACTATTAAAATCCCATTATTCCAGCAGTAAGCCCAAGACATATTATTATGTGGTAAAAATCCCAAATGGGAGGATAACTTGTCATGTCCCGGCTGGGTTTCGAACCCACGACCTCTGGAACCTGTGGATTCACAGAGTGCCGCCTTTACAAAAAAATTGCCTACACTGCCCCAACGGTTGTACTTACGGACGAGTTATAGGTCAGAACATAGGGCTTTTAGCTAGGACGGCCAACCTTGTCTTTCGAGAACGGTATGCTGTAGCTATCTAAAATGTGTTGCAATTAAATTTTTTCAATGAGGCCTTTTTTTTAACAAATTTTTATAAATGTATTTTCTATAAAAATTTGTAAAACAAAAAAAAAAAAAAAAAAAAAAAGGCCTCATTGAGTAAATTTAAATGAGGCCTTTAAAATAATACGCCACACGACGACATTCATGTTAAGATTTTAAAACTTATTCGTGCCCAGCTGCCCGACCTGACTGGGGCAGTCTAGGCAATTTTGCTGAATGTCCCACAAAAAGTGGGGTCGCACTTTATGGACACCCTGTATAATTAATCAAGCTCGCCGGGAGGCGAGCGCTCGTCAAGCAGCGCCAGCCTACCGGCCTATATTAACACGAAACAGAGTTTATATGTATTTTGTTTTATTGTTTTCGCACACTTCCCGCAAACTTTTATCAATTTTTATTTCAAATTCGTAATGAGACGCGAAAATAGATTGTGTTTCACGAAAGCGCGAGGTTCCTACGTACAGTTAAAGTCGTTTTCTAGCCACGCCGAAAATCTTGAATTTCATGAAATTTTTCATACGGGTTTTTTTTTTTTTTTTTTTTTTTTTTTCAGACCAATTTTCTGTCAAGGGTACAGCAACGTGTGCTTATCGTGGAAAGACGTGAGCTACGTTTTTGAATAGGGAATTTTTATCTCTGCATACCTTTTATAGTTTCAAGTATTTATTTTTTATAGGATAGGAGATATAGCCTTCTAAAATAAAACCCGAAAGTTGCACAGAGCCGCCCCTGGTTATTTTGGAGCTGCGTTTGTGGTATTTTTCGAAAGGTCTTACCATAGGAAAAAATATAAAAATATAATTAAAGTATTACGCTGGACCGAACTTGAGTTATAGCCTTTGAAAGGAATACTTATTATGGAGCCCAGAGCCGTCTATTGTTATCCTAGAGATGTATTTCTGGTGTTTTTAGAAAGGTCTAGTCAAAGGGAATGAGATCACTTAATTTCAGATGGTTGAAACAAGTAGAAAAGTATTTAAAGTCCTCTAAAGGAATATCTATAATGAACGCTGGAGCCACGCCTAGTTATCCCAAGTTGATGACTGAAGGTTCTTTCTAAAGGTCTAATTACGGAAAATTATAATATGATGTAATTAAAATTTTAGAAAAATCAACGACAGTGTGAGACACAAAAAGAAAAAACTGAATTAAGATTAATGAGAGTAACAAAAAAATCTTCGCCGCACATAGAACTTAAAATATGGGTGGGACCCAATCGTCTTTGCTTCATCCAAGCTGCCAACAGACCGCCTTGTTAGAGTGGGAATAATAACGTTTTATAAATTCATTAAAAGGTTTCTACATCAAGAGGTAAACTAGATCTATATTATTATTATGAGCAGTGTATAAAATATTGGCCAGTAAGAAGCAAAAATATTGATTTGCAGATCAAATCTCTATACAGGGTGGTCCAAAAAGTTTGCACCAAAATGATAGGGGTAATAAAAGAGACCATTTCCAACAAAAATATTCCCGGACATTTTCCTCAATTTTTTGTAGTTTTCAAAATGGCGGCCAAAACGTGTGTTTTCAAATATTCCAACATTGGTTTGGCTTTTGATTTTTTTAATTTTTTTTGTACCACCTAGAATAAAACGAATTGCATTTTTGAATTGAAAATAAAATTTTAATGAAAATAAGTTAAATTAACCCGTTCAATGTTTTAATGATCATGCTCATTTAGGCTGTCAAGGTTCTGAACGCACATATTTGAAAAACACACGTTTTGGCCGCCATTTTGAAAACGACAAAAAATAAAGTAAAATGTCCGGGAATATTTTTGTTGGAAATGGTCTCTTTTATTACCCCTATCATTTTGGTGCAAACTTTTTGGACCACCCTGTATATAAAACAGAAAAAAGGACTACCTACCTACCTACCTACCTATGTTTGTTTGTTTGTTTGTCCGGAGTTGTTTAGCCAAAACGGTAAGAGATAGCGAAAAATGTCTCCGAATTGACCCCCCCAAAACCATTATCGCTTTGTCCAGAAAAATTATAAAAAGTTCAAAAAGGCATTGCTGTCCAGCAGTACGGCCATGCCTTAGTAAATTTGAAATTTAGTCCCGTTGCAAAGCACGGGCAAACGGCTAGTGATAAATATAATAAAATATTATGTATTGAGCAGTCTCTGTGGTGGTCGTCGACTGGTGTAGGTAAATTACAAAGTTTGCAAGGTGACCTGGGTTCGAATCCCGGCTAGGTAGATTTTTTTTTACTCTGTACTTTGGATGTCCGGTATTCTCGTGAGAAAAAAAAAAAACAGTAGTTGCTAGTTTGAGTCAACCTCCTATGACCGTTTAATTTCGAACGAAGTGAGTATGGTTTAACTCGATCAACATTTTTTTTTTTTTTTAAGTGGGGTTTAACGTCGCTTTCAACTGCCATGGTCATATCACGACGGGGGTTTTACCCTCCATTCGCAGGAAACTCACAAACCTACTACTCACATTGACCTCACCCAGCCTGAGTGGGGCCGGGAAAAGCTAGCGTCACGAGAATTAGAATTTGAATGGTCACCCATCCAAGTCTTAACCTCGCTGGATGTCGCTTAACTTCGGTGTTCTGAAGGGAACCGGTGTATTCAACATGCCATCGACGCTGGCTCGATCAACATTTATTTGTCACAATCTAATTATCCATCTACCTATGTATGAAACGTGATATAAGTTGCATTTTTGTCCGATCGAGTTGAAATTTTCAGGGTATATTCCATGGATATATGCTTGCCTATTAATTCATAATTATTAAATGTATATCTAGTACAATTTCTCACTTCTTCTGTTTATATCTACCGATTATGCTGAAATGACGCCATGTTTAGCAACTCGAAGTTAGGCAAATATATGGGTCAACATTTCTGAACACATAATAATACTCGGCACTTTCATTTCTCTCTTTATTTTACCAAGATCGAATTGGTCATGTACGTAGGTACATAATATAATTAAAATTGTATTGTAAACAAAACCACGAAACAGAATTGTCCGTTTTTTATGAGTTCATTACTAATTTTTCAATACAAGGTTAAAACACTAGTTGATTATTAATGAATTATTGTTAATGGATTTTAAGATTAAATAGGTATGTTTTTTTCTTCATTATTATAAACTGGTTTAAGTCCCACAAAAGAAGCACCATTTATCACACCAACCTCATTTTAAAACGATTGTGATCAGTTGATTGTATTTTGGTTTTAACGTCCTGATTTGAACTAGTCAAGGGAGGGTTTTACCCTCCATTCGCTGAGAATCGTTCCAGCTACCCACAATCGTTCCAGGCTGGGTGAGGTAATCGTTCCAGTTACCTCACCCAGCCTGGAGGGCTGTGATTCCAAACTCACGTGTTTAGAGGGAAAAAAAATATTAGAAAAGTCTGCAACAACCGGTAATGGAACTCGAAATGTCTGGACTACGGGCAGTAGTTACAACCATTACGCCACGGAGGCTGGCCACTGACAGTCTAAATAAAGCATTTATTTGGATCAATACTTTTGTATTTTGAATCGTATATTACGTAGATCTCATTCAAATTTTACAAATAACTACCCCCAAATACAGGGCATCCATAAAGTCTTGCCCAAGCCTGGGTTTCTAAAAAACGACTCAAAATATCAAAAAACGCTAAAACCCGTATATCTACACAGCCCCAGTATGGCTGGAAATGGACCACTTCAAAATCTTAAATAGAATGGTGTGTCTTGTGGAATATTGTCTAAAGGTGTCATTGAGAGAATTTCATTACAACAAATTTCAGTGAGTTACGACTTGCCGTTCTTGAGATACAGGGTCGGACGTCCTGCCTATCCATATATTTTGACGTATAACTTGTTAACCGTAAATTATAGAAAAATGAAATTTGTCGATAAGAACTCCTTATGGCAAGACCTGTCGAACAATTTATAACTCGACATACACTCTTGATGCTAGTTTCTGGTCGGTTTCGTCAGGCAGCCGGACGAAAAAAAAAAACAAATTATCGAAAAAACAAATCAAGTTTAAACTTGTTCGAAAGGTTTTACCACAAGGAGTTATTATCAACAGACTTCATTTTTCTGGAATTTACGGTTAACGAGTTATACGTCAAAATATATGGATATTAGGCAGGACGTCCGACCCTGTATCGCAAGAACGGCACTAGTTCAAAATAAATTACCCAACATTTTATATGATAGTCTTATAATATTACTGCGTATCACAAAAACCTTAAAATAAGTCTTTTTTCTTTTATCTATTGATTACTTTCTATTTCATCTATCAGAGGATTTCATCTAAATCAAAAAGTAGTGATATCCCCCAAAAAACACTACGTGTAAAAATAGTCGTCAAGTGTTGGAATGATTAAAAAGAACTGATATCAAAAACGTCAATTTTCTATGTGTTGAAGGGATTATTTTTCACGTAATAAGTCTCTTGATAATTCAACCAAAATAATAGCCTCACAACAACAATACACCTTTGAGCAAACTTCGATTTGGTAATTTGAGAATTTAACCAAAAAATAGCTTCACAACAAAACAATGCTCTTGTAAGAACAATGTTGCATAATTACAGAACCATTGTTCTTACAAGAGCATTGTTTTGTTGTGAAGCTATTTTTTGGTTAAATTCTCAAATTACCAAATCGAAGTTTGCTCAAAGGTGTATTGTTGTTGTGAGGCTATTATTTTGGTTGAATTATCAAGAGACTTATTACGTGAAAAATAATCCCTTCAACACATAGAAAATTGACGTTTTTGATATCAGTTCTTTTTAATCATTCCAACACTTGACGACTATTTTTACACGTAGTGTTTTTTGGGGGATCATCATAACATCAACACACTGATATTTAAAGTGCGTTGACTTATGCTAATGCCCGTTGATAATTATGAATTCTCATCAAACTAATGGACTTCATGAGCCACTGTCCAAGTGGCAGAGAATGCTTTGGACATTAGCTTCAACCCAGATGACTAACAATTTTGTCTACATATCAGCAAACAAGATCATGTCAAATACTTTTTTAAAATGAAATTAGTTCTAGGGGTTTTTCTTGAAGATATTCAGCGAACTCAGTAGCTTGATCGATAAGTACCTACGCGGACACACAGGGGCTTTATACCCGGGACCCTGGGGTAGAACCAGTACCACGTAAAATAATCTAACCATGCTATTAAATGTAAGCAGCCACAACGGAGTCAACGAATATATAAATGTCAAGGTCACTGACTGACTGACTGACTGATCATCACTGTTTCTCCGAACTGGTAAGTCCTAGGAAGCTGAAATTTGGTAGGTAGTTTGTCTTATAGTCTAGATGTGCAATAAGACGGGATTTTTCGAAATTCCCACTACAACACCTGCCATTGGCGAAAAAGGACTTTTTGCTTTCACGGCCATGCCTCGGCCCGCAAAGCGGGCGACAGCCCGCTAGTTTTCTATATTAAGCTTTATGTACTAAGGTCTGGTCGCGGGTCTAGGGTCCTCGTTGTGGCCCCGCCTACTGAGGCGCTAGACTCGAAACCGGAGGTCGGTGGTTCGGTAAAAAAAAAAAAAAAAAAAACAAATCGCTCATTTCAATGTCAACGCATTTGCGAACTTACCGCTAATACAATAAAACCAAAAGATATAATTATACTATAGAAGCCAAATACCAGCAGTACAAAGAGGTCACACAAGAGAGGAGCCAAAGTACATTCCAAGTCAAAGACCCGAGACAACTGTGCGCGGATAGCTCTCACCCATCCAAATCTTGGTCACGCTCGACCTTGCTTAACTCGAGTGATCCAACCGGAACTAGTGTCTGAATAACATGGATTTATGTATTCAACGAGCATAATTCATTCCTTCTAAATATGTACAATAATAATAATATCTCATTATATATACTGATAAATGAGTCCCATTGACTTTGTGTAATGTAATATTTCATGAATTTTAATATTATTTTGTACATTTCCGGCCCTACCCAGGCTGGGTGAGGTTAATGTGGGTAGCTAGTACGATTCCCAGCGAATGGAGGGTGAAAGCCCGGTCCTAATCCAGGACGTTAAATCAAATAGAATCGTTGACGTTAGGAAGAGCACCCGGCCGTGGTTATAGCACAAGGTTGAACAACGTCGACCCTGCTCAAGCGGGATAAGACAGAGTAAAGGAGAAGATGTTCAGTAAAAACACATTCAATTTAAAAAAAAAAATTAATTAATTTTTTCAGCAGTAAGCCAAAGATGTATTCATAATATGGTCAAAAACCCAAATGGGAGGATAAATTGTCTTCCTCCGGCTGGGTTTCGAACCCGCAACCTCTGGATTGCCGGATCAACGCCTTGCGACCATCGAGCTAGAGGGAGACAGATATAGATGTGGAGATTCGTTTGATTAGATAACATGCGATGCATGAATTTTGCCTCATTACATATGTTGGAAAAATTGACCGAAGGGCACTATAATGGCACGAAAACAAATGCAGGAATATAGCAACTATTCTTGGTTTTTTTAGGTAAGTGTGCCCGGAACTGCTTTCGCATTGCTTCAGGGCACTTTACCTTTACATCCATGCCATTCCGGAAACAGAAAATTTCGGTCAGAAATTTCCGCTCCGGCCGGGATTCGAACCCGCAATCTCCGGGTCAGTAACCAATGCTCTTAACCACTGAGCCACGGAGGTTGGTTTCTTATTGGAACAGCCACATGCCACAATAGCTTCTAACCTAAATGGGAGGATAACTGGTGATGTCCCGGCTGAATTTCGAACCCGCGACTTATGGAATCACTGGATTCACACAGTGCCGCCTTTACCACTGAGCTACCAGGACAGATTATGTATTCCCTAGTACAAATTTCCTCCCCAAACCCCCTCTACCTAGTACATATTGCTAAACGATGTTCCGTATGATATCTATACATGTGCATTGTGCATATAGTATATGCATATTGTGCAGTTTGGCACAGCTAACACAGCCCGTATTCCATCCAACAGCTACACTTAACGCCACATTAGCGTGCTTCTATGTGCAAATCTACAGTGACATGCATTTCCTTTGACGTTCGTATTATAAATGACATGCTTTGAAAATAAAACTATTTTAAATAATTAAATCCTTTCCTCTTGCTGAATTTGTATTTACTCTATTAAAATTATTATAAGTAATAGTTTGCCGATCTTCGTGGCTCAACGGTTAAGAGCATTGCTTGCTGACCCGGAGGTTGCGGGTTCGAATTCCGGCCGGAGCGGAAAATTCTGACCGAGTTTTTCAGTGTGCGGAATGGCATGGATGTAATTTTGTAAAGTGCCCTGAAGTAATGCGAAAGCGATTCCGAGGCACAACATTTTTATATATATATATATTTTTATTTAAATAGTTTAAAGAAATGTAATATTTATTGATGATGTTTTGTATACCTCCCATGGGGAACTTCACGATTCGGCCCAAATTACCTGAGTAGACCTTTTCCATAGCATGATTCGGCCCAAAAAAAACCACAAAAAAACACAACCCGATTCGGCCATAACCCGATTCGTCCCAAAACACTCTATCAAGTTTTGATCCCACACAAAAAATCCCACTTTTATTCCAACAAAAAGTCCCACTTTCATTCCACCAAAAAATCCCTATAAAATAGTATGGAAACATTGTTTTGAACCAGTAACAGTCATCTTTGTTATCACTGTGTGTTTGAGTGTTTGACAGTAGGGTTAGGTAAAATACATAGAAGGCCATGCCTCAAGAATATAGTAGGGTTAGGTAAAATACATAGAAGGCCATGCCTCAAGAATATAGTAGGGTTAGGTAAAATACATAGAAGGCCATGCCTCAAGAATATAGTAGGGTTAGGTAAAATACATAGAAGGCCATGCCTTAAGAATATAGTGGGGTTAGGTAAAATACATAGAAGGCCATGCCTCAAGAATATAGTAGGGTTAGGTAAAATACATAGAAGGCCATGCCTCAAGAATATAGTAGGGTTTGGTAAAATACATAGAAGGCCATGCCTAAAGAATATAGTAGGGTTAGGGATAATACATAGAAGGCCAAAGCCTGATATACAATATACATAGAAGGTAATTTCGTAATTTAATGTTGAATAATAAAAAATCCCTCAATATGTACGGTACTTAGAATGTTGCACTGGGCCGAATCGTGTTGTTTATTTTTTGGTCAAGATAACGTTTTGGGACGAATCGTTCGGTGACTTTTTTTACCTGAAATCGAAAACCTTTTTCATAAACCTTTTTGGGCCGATCGTAATGCGCCCCTCCCATGACCCAGACAAATTACCCTGCCATTTGGGATTTACTGCTGCAATAATGAGACTTAGGAGTCCTAATCGGGCAGTATAAATGAGGCGATATTATTATTTAATATTTATATGTACATACATATTTTATGCTTGTATCTCTACTGTATGAACTGTATCTATGTACTACGTCAAAAAGAATCAATATAATTCTATACAATCTGAAAGTGAGAGATTGTGTGCCATGAATGACATGATGGTTTAAAAACGGTCCAGTGAATGCTGTGACGATGTCTTCTTCAGTGATAAGAATCTGATTTAGTAGTATAACTATCTGTTATAGATAGAATTGTATATAATATAGCTGATGGAATCAACAGGGTGTATCTAGGAAAGTGATTTGAACCAGGAAAGGAAAACACAAAACGATCAGAAAATGGTTCCTTTTGATTCTGACCAACAGGGCTTTTGGTAAAATGAATTTTTCTGAATAACGGCAGTAGCTAGTAACATTGAAAATAATCTGAAAAGTGTATAACTTACACTTACATATAGAAAGTAATTCAAGTTTTCAAAATTTTTAGCCCTATTCGTTGGAACTTTCGCCAGAATTAGAAAATGGACAAAAGTAAATACATAAATCTGTGTTCTTTTATCACAATTTTTAGTGTGTAGCGCAGACTTGTGAGACTTTTTTCTTTTACTTTCTTGTGTATCATTTGCACATAATTCCGCCACTGGTCGCTGCTCACGTTAATGCAGCTACTCATTTTTCCTCACGAAGTACAAGTGAACCCCGAACTTCCAAGTACAAAGCAGAAAAAATCCTGCCCAGCTGCTGATCGAACCCAGGTCACCATGCGTTCAAAGCCAGCACGCTACCTCAATCAGCCATGGTGACAACTGATTTTTCATTTTATGGTTCAATTATGATACACCCTGTATATTTGGTCCACTGAGTAGGAACATGGTAAGAGGAATTGAAGAATATATGTATTATGGTAAAAGTGTTAGAGATCATTATTATTAAGGCTTTTCATTGGGTTGTACGGGATAACAATTATTTTGACAAGTTGCCAGGTCTTAACGATGTTTATCTATGTGCTTCTTACAATGGGTTACTGCTGGCATTTTACAAGGAATGTCTTGCAGCAAGCCCTGTATTCGCAATTACTGTCTGTCTGTGTTAATGTTTTCTTTATGTAATATGATAATTATCTTTGTTATTAATCACAATTAACTGTCTGTTACATTAATGTCTTGTAGGAACCTGTATTGGCCAAGATAAAACAGCTCTATAATGGTATTTCTTTTTGAAAATCGTAAACATTATAATTTTTCGAATCGAATCCAATCAATACAATGTCTCTGTTATAATTGGAAAGCGTAACCTAGTCGAGGCAGGGGTTTAATGTCAAGCATTTCTTACCACCTAACCCTCGGAGCCTTAATTATTATGTGGTCACAAACTCAAATGAATGAGGAAAAATTCGTGCACTGGGTGGGATTCGAACCAACGGATCCCTACGCTACCTGGATTACCAGACTAGCGCGTGAGCTACTTGACTACCAGTGCACATAAAGTTAAAGTGAAGTTATTTTAGTTTTAAAAGGACCAATGGAAACAGCAAGGTAAGAGAATGGTGAGAACACAACAACGAAGTGGGATGAATAATAGAAACACGAGAAGAATAGGGACAGAAAGAAGAGGCAAGACAAAAAGCAGAGGGAGAGAAAAAGCGAAGGGAAAAAAAGTATATGAAATGAATTTCTTTGTTTTCCCGCTACCATGCGGAGTTTAACAAAATTGAAATCAAATTTCTCATTCAAGCCTTCATTTTTTAATTAAAATAAAGCAGTCTATGAAAGGATTCATGGAACAAATGCCGACAGCAAGTATGGTTTGAGAAAATGCAAAAGTAAAAAAAGAGGATAGCACTCTATGAAGGGATTCTAGGAACAATTAATGCTGACCGACCCCAACTAAGTAGTTTTAGAAAATGCAAAGTCATAGAATAAGATATCACTTTATTAGGTGAAGGAACTTACGATAGTAGTGTTGTTAGCTGGATGTACGAAGGACTCAACTAAGGGTTGGGTGGAAGAGATTGCCGTAGGCAATAACCTCGTCCTTTGACCAGTGGCGGCATTACGAGATTGATATTGGAATATGATGGTTGGTTGGAGAAATGATGATGCATAAGCATTAGTTCTCGTAATGTCGACAGATAACAAGCTCTTTATCTTATCTAGTTTCCTCTTAATCGCACTCGTTCTTATGAAATGAGGCACCACCCTTTTAGCGAAAGCTCTGTAATCTACAACTGTCAGTTTGATGGCTGTTTTAGGCTTTCGAAAATGTTATTACCATTATTCCGTATTTTGAAGAAAAAAAAATCGAGGGATTAAAGATTAGAGCGACGAACACTTACCACTGATTGCCTTTTTGTAAAATTTTAGACGATAATTTAAGGATTTTCTTCGCCACTTATTTGATTGAAAAATGTTACATTTCAAGGATTTTTTGTTCGCTGTAAGTTCCTCTTTAGTTCTATACTTTCCTGCAAAGTACACCTCGTACTTAGAGAGGAACACGAGAGACCTATGGTGTTATCTAATGTATAGTAAACGTTATTATTAAAAAGATTTTTAAAGACTTTTAATAAAATGAAAGCGTTTCCAAAGACTAATTTTAATGCTCTTTATAGTATGTCAGCTATATTAGAAACCTGGTTTATAATGGTGAATGGGCAAACTGCTGGTAAACTAGCCAGAATTCTCAAAGGGTTGAATGACACCATTACCAGATAAAACTAAAGGTTCATCAACAGCACTTTTCTGTTTAGAACACCGCGTCAATAGAAGTTAATAGCGCACGAGGACATTTCTTTGCACAAGCATTTTCAATTTCAATCAAGTGCCTTTGACACACAACAATCCTGACAATGGGGACACGATGTTTTTAATTTCCCTTTCTCCGTCTTCAATTCCCTTTTTTCCTTTCATCATCATCTCTTCCATCTTCTGCTACCTTTTCAATTTCTCTTTCTCAGTCTTCAATATCCTCTTTCTCCTTTTTTCATCATCATCTCTTCCATCTTATTCTATACCTTTTTAGTTTCTCTTTCTCAGTCTTCGATTCTCCTTTTTCATCATCATCTCTTCCATCTTCTTCTACCTTTTCAGTTTCTCTTTCTCCGTCTTCAATATTTTTTTTCTCCTTTTTCATCATCATCTCTTCCATCTTTTTCTTTTCAATTTCTCTTTCTCAGTCTTCAATTCCCTATTTCATCATCATCTTCTACTCTTCCATCTTTTTCTACCTTTTCAATTTCTCTTTCTCTCTCTTCAATTCCCTTTTTCATCATAATCTTCTTCTCTTTCATCTTCTTCTACCTTTCCAACTTCTCTTTCTCAGTTTTAAATTTCCTTTTTTTTCCTTTTTCATCATAATCTTCTTCTCTTCCATCTTTTTCTCCTTCTTGTTTCTTTACTTTCCCTTCGTCTGCATTATCATTGAACTCATTCCTCTTATTTTCCCTCTGTTCTTATTATTAAACATTTGGATCAAGTTTTATTTACAAATAACATAGAATATATACATACATAGAAATTAAAATTAACAAAACAAAACTTGATCAAGGGCGGTGCTAATGCCAACGGCATGTTCTTTGTCCTATAGAGTCATTTGACTCGCGTCTTTTCATTGAATTTCTCTTTCTCTTTCACTTCCAATCAATTTTTAATATTAGAAATCAATTTTTAATATTAGATTTTTGTGTATTGTGTTTGTTTTTTTTCTCTCTCTATTTACCTTCTACTCACTTTCTTTTTTCTGATTCCTATTTTCCTTGTTTTTATTGAACTCTTCTTTTTTCTCCTCCTCCTCCTTTTTTCCCCCTTTTGAATCCCATGTTCCTTGTTATCATTGTACTTCTCCATTGTTATTGTTGGCGTCTTCAAAAGCACCGCTCTTGTTTGGTTTGCCATTGCTCTCGTGTTTTTTACGCAAGTTGTATTTCTTATCATTTATTGTTACCACAAAAAAATTCCGCTTCATTTCATGTCGATAACTTCTCTTTCAAATGCTCCTATAGGTAATGATGACTTGGCGGGTCGGAGCGCTACCGCGCTCATTAATAATACTCTATAGTGGAAGGAAACAACCAGGCGAGTTTAATGCTCAGAGCATTTTCTACCACCTAACCCTCAGAGTCTTATTATTAGCGTAGGGATCCGTTAGAACTAACGGATCCCTACGCTACCTGGATTACCAGACCAGCGCGTTAACGACTTCAGATTTTCTCTATTTTGTTGTCACCTTTCTTTTTTCGTTTTCCTCGAGATTTTCTTTACTTCTTTTTGGTAACAATTCTTTTTATCTTTTTCACTGCCGCATTTAATATTCTTTGTCTATTTTCTTGCTATTCTTATACTCTTTATCATGTCTCTCATTTAGTCAATGCGTCTTCTTTTCCTTTGCTCTCTTCTGAGTTCTTTCTCTGTCGTGTATCCTTTCTTCAACATGAACTCTTTTCTGTGACGCTCACAATTTCTTTCAACACATCTCCTCCCTCGCTTCTCATTTCTTTCAACACATCTCCTCCCTCGCTTCTCATTTCTTTCAACACATCTCCTCCCTTGCTTCTCATTTCTTTCAACACATCTCCTCCATCGCTTCTCATTTCTTTCAACACATCTCCTCCCTTGCTTCTCATTTCTTTCAACACATCTCCTCCCTTGCTTCTCATTTCTTTCAACACATCTCCTCCCTTGCTTCTCATTTCTTTCAACACATCTCCTCCATCGCTTCTCATTTCTTTCAACACATCTCCTCCCTTGCTTCTCATTTCTTTCAACACATCTCCTCCCTCGCTTCTCATTGTTTTAAATCCCAAGTGTAACCAACCTTCTTCAGGCGCAGCTCTTTCTCTCTCATACATGCTTTAAATCTGGGTTACTGTTTCAGCTCCTCACTCTCTCTCTCTCTCTATTTTTGCCATACTCAAAATCTGGGTTTTAAAATTCATCTCCCTCTGTCTTTTCACCTTCTTCCCCTCTCCTCAGGTTTTAAGCTTTTGTTCTCCCTCTTTCTAATGCTTTTTAATACACCAGCGTATCTCCTCTCTTTCTCTCTCCTTTCATTCAAATCTTTTGTTATACTTCCTTTCTATACCTTTATTTCCTCCATCTCGGCTTTCTACATTAGCGTTTCCTCACTCTACCTCTACATATCCTTCTCTTTCCACACCAATATTTACTGTATTTCCGTCCTTCTATAATCCATCCTTATAGTGTCCCTTCTCGGCCTCCTTTCTGAATTTTAATTCCCTATCCCCGTTCTTCTATGTCCTCTGTATTTTGAATAAACTGTAATATATAAGGGTTCGGTAAAAGAGATCGCCATAGGCCCGCCCTTTAGTTACGATACAGATTTGTGTGTATATATTTATCTATTCACTGCCTTTTTATTGTTTCCATTTTTTCATTTCTTTGTAATCATTATTTGTACTTTACAGATGTTTTATTATTTAATAAAAATAATAATACCCTCTCTAGTATTCTATTACTCGTTTTTCAATCCGCCTACCCATCCTTCTATTTCATAAAATGTATTTTCTAGGCGCACTAGGCATTGCACGCATGGTGACCAGATTCGATCCCAGCAGAGCAGGAATTTCTCTGTACTTGGATATGTTCGGGCTACACTCATGAATCTCGTGAGGAAAAATGAGCAGCTGCTTTTATGTGAGCAGCGACCAGTTGGGGAATTCTGGACAAAAAGGAGTTGTAGAAAAAGGAAAGAGGGGGGAGGATTGTCGCAATGCTACATTGACTACTTACTCAACGCGAAGTTGGGAGGGGGACTAGCATCAACAATAGTCGTATTTTTCTTTCTAACTAAAATAAATTTCCTGGTTAGGTTTTTTCCAAATATTTCCATTTTATTCCAAGGTCATTCGTGAAAGAAAAATGCGTTTGGTTACTTTTAAAGATAAACAATGGACTTAACCTATAAATGAACTGGAAGCAAGAATTTTCTACTTCCACTTTGGTTAACTTTGGAAGTGGAAATTTTTCCTCTTCCAAAAAAAAAATGACTTGCTTCCAGTTTGGTTCATTTTATTCCCGTTTGGTTAACTTTGGTTAGAAAGAAAAATACGGCTAATATCATCCTGATCAGCAACCGGGTTCGCTGGTTCGAGTCCCAAGTTCAGCAAAGAGTTTGAGTGCTTGTGATATCAAATCGTGATTAACACAAATATGATAATTTATATTTGATAGTCGTGCATTGGTAGTCAAGTGGTTAAGGTGCTAGTCTAGTAATCCAAGTAACATCCAAGTAGTGATCTGTTGGTTCGAATCAGTGACCTTCCTCTTAGGAAAATTATTATTATTTTTTCTTCCATTTTCCGTTCATCCACCTATTCTTCTTCCATTCACCCCCTTCTCTTCGTACACCTTTTCCATGCCTTTTATTGTTTCCATTTAGTCCTCAAAATTTTCTTCCTACTTCCGGGGTCGGCATTGTTCAACCTCTTCCTCATGGTTGAGTTCGGTTGGACTTCGCTTTAGGAGCTACATAATTATATACATTATACATACATAGTTAGTTATCATATTAAATTTGTATTCATCACTTTCGTGATATCACAACTACTGAAACGCGCTATACTAAAACTACGCTGAATCCGGGACTTGAACCACCGACCTCCAGGTTGCAAGTCCGCCGGCATATCGATCAAGCTACTGAGGTCGGTTATAGACGCAATACTTATCGATCATACCACATACCATACCGCAATACCACCGACCTTATGGATCACGCTACATTACATAGTACATAATTATATATGTATATACATGAACCGCATGGTATAACTGAAACCCTCCCTGGTTGATCATACAAAGTACTTTCATCCTTTCAAGCTCAAATACTTAACATACATCAATAAGTGCCTAATGCATCTTCTCCGCACATAGTACTCATATTTGTTCAGACGTCTAGTGCGTGTGCTTGGTTTTATTATGAAAGAAATAAGTACTTGAAATGTATATTCGAGGTTATTTACAAATCTTATAAGGCCACGACTATACACTCAGAGCGTCAATAGTAAAATGTTCACTAATTTCAAGTACTTACTTATTGAATAAAAAATAATAATAATACATGACCACTTGTGGAGTCATAACTTACTCGTGAATATATTTTGCATAGATATGAAGGTAAAACTTTACCGACTTTCGATCAGCAGCAGCAACAATAATAATAATATCGCCTTATTTATGCTGCCTGATTAGGATTATTCCAGCAGTAAGCTCAAGACGTATTATGATGTGGTAAAAATCTTAAATGGGAGCAAAACTTGTCATGTCCTGGCTTGATTTCGAACCCTTTGGAATCTCTAGATTCAGAGTTTGTCGCCTTTACCACTGAGCTTTTGGGACAAACAGACAGAGAGCAATATATACATATTTATGTACGTGCTCATAAGATTTTTTTTTTTATTGCATCTCTATCTTCGATAAATAAACGGATGTTGTTCAAAGTTAATTTAATAGGGTAGAAAAGTAGAACAGTTGGAATGGAAAAGATCCCGAGTTTTATGAAAGACATGTTCTAGCGGTTTTGCGACAATGCATGCCTGAGTCCACTCGTTTCTCTAAGAAGTACGAGGGACAGTTAAAATATAGGTAATAAAATTATAAAAATAAAAATAATAGAACTCTTTAGTGGAAAGTAACCACCAAGCGCGTTTAACGCTTAAAGCATTTTCTACCACCTAACCCTCAGAGTCTTATTATTATGTGGTCATATTCTGAAATTAATGAGGAAAAATTGATGCATTGAGTGGGATTCGAACCAACTGATTCCTACACAACCTGGATTACCAGACTATAGCTCCTCGACCAATTGACTACCAATGCACGGTACAATGAACACATGGACACTTCAAATTTGGGTCAATCATTCTCGACAGAACAATAGCAGAGGGTCATCAGACGGTGAACCACTTTAACCACCCAAGTCGAATTGTTATGATGTTCTGAAGTACGAAACTACAGAAACGTAGAAACACTTGAAAATACAAAGGGTATCATAGAAGATCCTTATTAAACACAGAATTTCAAGAGCCACAACCTTCATACGAACAAACGAACGTCATAATTATGATTGAAATAGAATAATAGATGGTACGAATGAAAAAGGTACCTCTACGCCTATTTTGTACCGATTATTGTACTTATATCAAGCAAAACGCTAGTTTTGCAACGCCAAGAAAAACAAAACGAGCGTGTATACTTACGCTAAACCTAGTTCGTATGTATATATTATATATCTAACTGTGATTATTGGGTACCGTTTAGTAGCCGGGTTGAGATACGCCAGCCAGGTGCCAGCTTATCTAGGGGCGCATTACGATTCGGCCCAAAAAGGTTTATGAAAAAGGTTTTCGATTTCAGGTAAAAAAGGTCACCGAACGATTCGTCCCAAAACGTTATCTTGACCAAAAAATAAACAACACGATTCGGCCCAGTGCAACATTCTAAGTACCGTACATATTGAGGGATATTTTATTATTCAACATTAAATTACGGAATTACCTTCTATGTATATCAGGCTTTGGCCTTCTATGTATTAGGCATGGCCTACTATGCATTTTACCTAACCCTACTATAAACCTGAGGCATTGCCTTATAATTATGTATTAACCCTAACCCTACTATATTCTTGAGGCATGGCCTTCTATGTATTTTACCTAACCCTACTTTAAACCTAAGGCATTGCCTTCTATGTATTATCCCTAACCCTACTATATTTTTGAGGCATGGCCTTCTATGTATTTTACCTAACCCTACTATATTTTTGAGGCATGGCCTTCTATGTATTTTACCTAACCCTACTATATTCTTGAGGCATGGCCTTCTATGTATTTTACCTAGCCCTAATATATTCTTGAGGCATGGCCTTCTATGTATTTTACCTAACCCTACTGTCAAACACTCAAATAAACACTGATAACAAAGATGACTGTTACTGGTTCAAAACAATAACATCGTGAACATCGCCATTGTTCTCAGTTCTTTCAGGGCAACGTTTCCATTCTATTTTATAGGGATTTTTTGGTGGAATGAAAGTGGGACTTTTTGTTAGAATGAAAGTGGGATTTTTTGTGTGGGATCAAAACTTGATAGTGTGTTTTGGGACGAATCGGGTTATGGGCCGAATCATGCTGTCTTTTTTTGTGTTTTTTTTGGGCCGAATCATGCTATGGAAAAGGTCTACTCAGGTAATTTGGGCCGAATCGTGAAGTTCCCTTATCTAGATGTTAGGTCACAAGATCAATTTCCACCAATCACAGAACTCCGTTAGTAACATTTTTTTAATGCCTTTCTAAAAAGAGAGGACCATGAAAATATTACAAAATGTTGATTCAGACCATTAAAATGGACGACACCTGATTCCGTCCCGCGAGTTTTTTCTCTCAGGTAGTCGATACTCGATTCCGTCCCGAACCTCTCATATCAATCACTGAATTCCGTCCCGTCACTTATCTTATGCACCTATGTACTATGTACTATGTACATAAGTAACCTGATATTATGCATTAGGCTATGTACAAGTTCTCAAGGCATGGCCTTCATTGTATTTTACCTAACCCTACTATAAACCTAAGGCATGGCCGTCATTGTATTTTACCTAACCCTACTATAAACCCAAGGCATGGCCGTCATTGTATTTTACCTAACCCTACTATAAACCCAAGGCATGGCCGTCATTGTATTTTACCTAACCCTACTATAAACTCAAGGCATGGCCTTCATTGTATTTTACCTAACCCTACTATAAACTCAAGGCATGGCCTTCATTGTACTTTACCTAACCATACTATGAACCCTAGGCATGGCCTTTATTTTTTTATTTTACGTGATTGAAAATAAACTGATGAAAAATGTTGAATTTATATATTTATTTATGTATATAGGACGGAACATATGGGACGGAATCGGGTATTGAACCCTTACGACGACCGGACGGAATCAGGTGTTAAAATATTGACGGGACGGAATCGACGGGACGGAATAAGGTGAAAAAAAGGTAAATGGGACGGAAAACGGTGCCTCCCATTAAAATGACCTTTCACAAATAGAAAAAGTACCTATGCTTGAAAATTCTTGGAATAATAACCAGGCAGGCTTACAACAGAACTATAAATACCTTGCTCAACAACAGATGTGAGTGGTGACAGTTTTGTATAGGAAACAAAGGAGGGTGAAACGCGTCAAAGAATTAATTCCTGGACACTTTTCTTGGAATTCAAAAAGAACCTAATTGTGTAAAAAGAACCTAATACCCAATTCCAGTTCAACCCTCTTAGGAGTTTAAGGCCTCTAAGCGGCATTCAAGGACAAAAGACTCGAGACACTATTTGAAAAGTAAAAAAAAAGGATCAGAGATTCCATGAAGCAGTTGTTGGTAAATATGTAGAAGATTCAGACCGCAATTTTTTCTTCCACTTCCTAGGATCAATTAACTATATTTAAAAATAAAATTGTAAATATTTTATTTTTATTGAATAAAATTGTAAATATTTCGTTAATTCCTTGCCTTTCTACGAGTGTCAATGGCACGTGGAATACACCAGTTCTCGTTTTCTTTCACTGAAGTCAAGCAACGTCCAGCGAGGTTAGTACTTAGATGGACGACCATACTAATTCGAACAATCGTGATGGCTATTTCCGTCACAGACTGTGTGAGGCTCATGTTGGTAAAGTTTCCAGAGGAAGGAGGGTAATAACCCCGTCTCGGTATGACCTAAGTAGCTGAAAGGGACGTTGAACCCCAAAAAACATGATTTTCGATGAAAATCAGGCGTTCCGTTTGGTATTTGGTCAGTCTGTATTAATTAAGCCGATCCAGATTCACGGGAGAGCTTTGATGGAAGTGCAGTCTCATGAACAATGTTGTTTAGAATAAACAATTCTGAGTTTTCACTTGATAATAATTCTAGTATTCTACCTTTTTTTTCTTAGGAGAGGAGGCAAAATCTTCTAAGGTTGTTCAACACAAAGTGGGGGGTTCCAGCGCTTAAAACAGTACGCCATACCCACTAGAACCCTCCTCTATCACCCCGAACACATTCGGAACCCTAGTGTACATTACTTTGGGCAACAATTCTACCTATGTAAACTCTAAAGAGATTAGACATTTAACTAAGGGTTGATAAGAACCAGGCTCGGCCGGTGCTAAGGAGCTACGGAACTGCCGCATCCTAAGACGAAAAAGAAAAATAGAGAATTTCCTCAAGTCCTAGCTTGTACACAATGAAAATCATCACACATTTCCAGAATTATTAATGCATAATTAATATGCTTGGCATAGTAAACAAATTCAAACTCTTTAAATACTGAAAGAGCGACTCTACAAATGTTTAGTCCGGTTTATGTGGCAGCACCCGCAAAACATTTTCCCACCGGCCGCGTCTGATAAGAATCATAGAAATAGATAGACATTCAATGAAATTATATGATTGGCATAGTAAACAAATTCAAACTCTTTAGATACTGAAAAAGCGACTCTACAAATGTTTAGTCCGGTTTATGTGGCAGCACCCGCAAAACATTTTCCCACCGGCCGCGCCTGATAAGAATCATAGGCATTCAATGAAGGGTCTAAGGATCAGGGTTCCTCATAAGGGTAGAGGAACCAGACGCTTTAGACCGTGAAGGGATCGGCTGATTAATTTTGAGTGTTGTGTCACGCATGTGTTTACTGTTTAGGCCTGTATTAGGGTGGACAACTTACTTCCTCTTTCAGCAGTGATTTATGAAGCCAAGAGAAGACATTAAGCTAGAGTATACGTATCTATGTACTGGGTGACTAAAGAGTTTTACCGACCTCATCAGTAGCTTGATTGATAAGGCGGCGGACTTATAACCTGGAGGTCAGTGGTTCAAGTTTCATGTTCAGCAAAGATTTAGTAAAGCGAGTTTGAGTAGTTTTGATATCACGAAAATGATTAACACAAAAATATGATAGCTTAAAAAAACATAACAAAAGTTTTTTTTCTAGTATCAACGGACTTTGTGTTTACTGATGTACTACACTCCGAAATTTCCACAAAGATCAATACAATAGTTCCAAAGTTATCAGTTGAAAGCGAGGTTAAAACCCAAATTAAAAAAAAGGAGATTTGGTGATCTTTAGAGTGTTTTCTGAAATAAGGCCAAGATAATTTTTCATGTTAATTTGTTGTTTAAACCTACTATTAAATCTTAATAAAACAGATTTAAAATATATTTATTTAACAGACGTTTACATCATCAGAGGTCTGCCTGTGCCTGTCCATATACAATATACATATATAAACATAAATTTACAGAACCCGGAAACGGCAAAAAAAAAACAAAAAACAAAACAAAACAATTAAATACTAAGCTCACCTGCGTACTACTGGGGTTCTTCACCGTGTAGTGCTTGGCCTGTTTGATTCCGTTCGCCTTCTGCCGCCTGTAGAGCACGAATTTACTTTTCCGCTTTTTCGACTTTTCGCGCGATATCGAGCCGGATATGGAACCGTTGTATCTGTGGAACAGGAAAACAGCAAGGACTAAAATGAAAAGATGATCTGTCCGAGGGCGAATTATGAAACCGGGTTAGATTTAATCTTAGTGGACGCTACAAAACAAGAGGACACCATCCCCTTAGTGTGGGGTAGTCGCATTAAATATAGGTAGGTATGTTACCTGTTATACCTATTATGTACAATTATTAATGAAAATAAATTTAAATTACAAACTAATTACAAACAAATTACAAACACGCCCTGCACTGGTAGTCAGGTGGTTAACGCACAATAAATAGTCTGGTAATCCAGGTAGCGTAGGGATCCGTTGGTTCGAATCCCACCCAGAGCATGAATTTTTCCTCTTTAATTTGTGTTTGTGACTACATAATAATATGACTCTTAGCAAATGCTTTGAACATTAACCTCGCCTGGTGGTTCCCTTCCACTAAAGCGTGTTATTATTATTTGTTTGTACATAAGTTATATCCCGTCAGTAGAGAATTTAATGATAATAATGTACGAGTTGTATACTCTATGTACCTATTCAACTGTATATTTTCCAAGTCTGGTTCCGAGGACGGCTGTTTCGGCTAATAGGACTCGACTGTGAGCTGTCTAGCTCAATTAACAAAAGAGCAAATTTTGTACAATCATATTACACAAAAGAGTTCTGACCTGTATAAAGTACAATATTTTTTAAACCCAACATCTGAAATCACACAGCCCCCAAATTACAGGAATTCTGATCCCAAGTGCAAAGCCTTTGAATTCACCCTTTCAAACACAGGACTTCGGAGTCCAAGGAATTCCATCACTCACTCACTGCCTGTCGAAAACTCAGGACTTTGAATTTCGTGGAATTCGGCAGTCCGCAAACACCAGACTTGGAACTACACGGAATTTTGAGGGTAGACACTTGCTATATGAACAACTAGCGGGTTACACCCGCCGCTTCGCCAGCCCATCAAACACACACAACGCACACGCACACACACCCACCCACACACACCACACCACACACCACCACACCACACACACCACACACCACCACACACCACACACACACCACACCACACCACACACCACACACACCACACACACACACACCACACACACACACCACACACACCACACACACACACCACACACCACAACACACCAACACACCACACACACACCACACACACACACACACACACACAACACCACACACACACACACACACACACACACACACACACACACCACACACACACCACACACACACACCACACACACACACCACACACACACACACACACACACACACACACACACACACACCCACACACCCACACACACAACCCACACACACCACACACACACACACCACCCAACCACACCACCAACACACACACCACACACACAACACACACACACAAAATGTCATTTAGGTTTGAAAAAAAACCTGAATATTTTTTGTCGCCCATCTATTTTCTGGCCTTCCCCGGCGTAGCTCAAGAATGGCTCATCAGAATTTCGCGATCAATATGTCAAATGAAAGCCTAAACCCTTGCCTAAAACTTTCTCGCTCTGAGTTGATAGGTCGTCACTTCAAATTTCGAGAAAAAATGTCATTTAGGTCAAAAAACGTGAATATTTTACATGTTACCCATCCATTTTTTTACCTTACCCGGCGTAGCTCAAGAACGGCTCATCAGAAATTCGCGATCGATATGTCAATTGAAAACTCAAGCCCTTGCCTAAAACTTTCTCGCTTTGAGTTGATAGGTCGTCGCGACAAATTTCGAGAAAAAATGTCATTTATGTCAAAAAACGTGCATTTTTTTTGCGTCACCCATCTATTTTTTATCCTTACTCATTGTAGCTTAACCTCAGGGAGATATAATCTAGCCTAGAAGAATTTCCTGATCCAAGCGGACCTATGTGCAAAATTTCAGGTTTCTCGGTCAAACGGTGTGGATTTGTATAAAGAACATACATACATACACACACACACACATACATACAGACAGCTTTCTTTTATAGATATAGATTGAACATGACCCTGACCAATTTATGTGTCCTCCTTTGTTACCTGGATTTCTTAGAAAATTATAGTTGCAGAACACCTATCTTATAAATATTCTTCTTCTTCCCAGCTTTCGTGGCGTAACGGTTGTGACTACTGCCCGTAGTCGAGAGATCCTGAATTCGATCCCACTTGCGTGATGTCACAATTACTCTAACACACGCTGATATTTTTTTTTTTTTAACCAAACTCGAGACTCGAACCTCCGATCTCCAGATTACGAGTCCACCGCCTTATCGATCAAGCGGTCAAAGGTTGGTCAATCGGGCAGTATAAAAACGCTCTATTATCATTATCGTTAGTATAATATTGTTTACAAAGTATTTTAAGTTAAGTTATCATATATTTTGTGTTAATCGCTTTCGTGATCACAATTACTCAAACAGGATTTACTAAATCCACGCTGAAACCGGGACTTCAACCTACGAGCTTCAAGTTACAAGTCCGTCGCCTTATCGATCAAGAGCAATTAAGGTCGGTCAAACAGGCAGAATAGAAACGCTCTTATTATTATCGTTAGTAAATTTTTTGTTAACAAAGTCTAGCTAGCATTTCCATGGAAATACCTGAGCCAGGTAATTTCTACAAGGCTCTAGAAAACACCTTCACGTGATTTGAATAGAACAATTTTACATAAAATAAACCACATATTCCAGTGGGATGTGAGTTATTGAGTTAAAACATGCGGCGGCCTTTGCATGATAGGTGCCTAATACATATAACACATTTCCAGTTAGTACATGTAATTTACCTAATGTAATAATAAATAGCAAATGTAATTAAGGTAATATGGTCAAAGGTTAGAAGTTACATAATAATATGCATTTATGAAAAAGTTCCTAATACATTTTTTGTACCTAACTAATTAACTAGCTACATGAGAAACGACGTACCTAAATAATAAACTTGTTTAACTGTTGAAGTAATTTAATAGTAATAACAATCTTTTGAGTGGAAGATAACCCACTAGGCGAGGATAATGCTCAAAGAATTTTCTACCACGTAACCTCCAGAGTTTTATTATTATGTGTTCACAAACTCAAATTAATGAGTAAATATTCATGCACTGGGTGGGATTCGAACCAACGGATCCCTACGCTACCTGGATTACCAGACTAGCGCCTTAACTACTAGACTACCACTTATTAGAAAGTACATTTAATTATTATTAGAAAGTTGTGTGTCCTATAGTAGCTCTATGAATCCAGAGATTCCAAAAGTTGCGGGTTCGAAACCTAGTCGGTACATGATAAGTTATCCTACCATTTGGGATTTTAACCACATTATAATACGTCTTCTTGGTCTTACTGCTGGAATAGTGCAACTTATTAGTACTAATCGAACAGTTTAAATAAGGCGATATTATTATTATTATTACCTACATGGTACCTATAGGTAGGTAATTTTTTCATCATGTTTTCTATAACCTTGACTGACCTTTGAAAATGCAGTCAAGTAGGTCTCCCGATGCAAAGGTTCAAGGTTTCTTTCTCTTTCTCTTTCTCTTTCTCTCTCTCTCTCTCTCTCTCTCCTCTCTCTCTCTCTCTCTCTCTCTCTCTCTCTCTCTCTCTCTCTCTCCTCTCTCTCTCTCTCTCTCTCTCTCTCCCCACACAAACATGCAACTTTCTGTAGACTTTTTAGTTTCAAATAGCTTCAGGCCATACAATTTCTAGTACCTGCCTCCTAATGCTATCAAGACTTGGACAGGGCCGTATTAACAATAGTAGAAATGTCGCACGTGCTACATAAGGTCGAGCACTTAGAGGCGCTATCCACGGCATGTGCAATTGTGTATTTTTACATTATTACACAATTGTGTATGTAAAGTGATGTACCGCGGGGTAAATACCCGCGGGAAGGTAAATAAAAATTGGGTATTAACCCCAGGGGTCGGGTAAATTCCCCAAGTCTTTAAAACTGCGTTTTGAATATTCCTGCCCAAATAAAGTTTTTCTGACTTGAGCTCTATAAAATTTCAAGTGGTGGGTAGGAAGCACCTACTTTTTATTATTTGTCATTTAATTTCATTTTTAAAAAAAATAAAAATTTCTGTTTCTGAATGTGGTTTTTTACATTTCTTGTGATATGTTTATTTGTTTGAGTACTTTTACACCGTAAGTAATTAGAACCAGGGCAAATGTAGGCTGCAATTTAAAAGTCCTACTTGAGCAGAATAAGGCATGGCAGAACAAGTATGAGTAATATATGACTAATTACCTAAAAATACATTTTTTATAATTAGTTCTGTAAATCCTAACCTACATGATCAACATTTTAATGTTTATATCACAGAGGGAGGGATCAGGCATAGGAGAAGATGTTTTATGTGTATATTGGCAAGGAAATGTGCTAAAATGGGTAAATACCCTAACTTGGGGTAAATACCCGGGTATTTATCCCAAAAATAAATACACGGGTATTTGTACATCACTGTGTACATATGTATGTGTAGAAAATGTAGCCTTCGTTTAGCAAGAAACTTTTTCCAGTTATCTTTGATATTTTGCGTAGAAATTTCCTTTGATAGGTACCTACTATCCTTGCGTATATTATTTTGGTAGTAGACTTGTAGTCAAGTGGTTATCGCGCTATTCTGGTAATTCAGGAAATATGGTAATCCATTGCAGATAATGCTTTGAGCATCATTAACCTTGCCTGGTGGTTACCTTCCACTGAAGAGTGATATTATTATAATTTTGGTTTCCAAGACGTCTTCTATCCTGTTTCATAATGTGACCCTAAGAAGGTTGAGGCAGCTATTACGAGAATCCCTGAAGTAATGCCACACGGCGGTCCCACGGCAACATATCGCCGCTGCAAACACAAACTGTCGTATCTGCAAATTTTGCCATTTTCAGTTAGGAAGCGCACATTCTTCCTTTTTCACGTCACGAACTGTCGTATCTGTATCTCAACTCCTTCCCGAAGTATTCAAGTTTTAAGGTTAGTCGTATGTGAGTTTCAAAGATTCTCAGCAAGCACGAACCACTATGTGCGCTTCTTAACTGAAAATGGCAAAATTTGCAGATACGACAGTTTGTGTTTGCAGCGGCGATATAAATAGAAACACAACCAAGAAGAGGTTTTTAGATGGTAAAAAAAACTTCTCGTCGGCTCACAGGCAATAACCTACTGATGTTCGATGCAAATTTTCCTCTTCTGAAAAGAAAGAAGCTATTACGAGAATAATTGAAAATAAAGAATCTCATGCATCAGTATCGGAGTATCCCGTTTCAGAAACACTCTCTACTCTCATAATCTCCAAATCTCCTTTTCAAACGTCACACGACGCACTCTGATTAGTTCATTTGAACGCTACAACCAATCAGACTGTGTAGAGAGACGGTTGAAACGAGGATTCGGGGATTCTGAGAGTGGAGAGTGTTTTTGGAATGGGCTACAGATAGTTATGAAGATTTACACGTATGGGTTCAACCCGGTAATTTGTAAATACAAAAAAAAATCTAATCCTCAGCTTGGTTTCAACACACGACCTGCGGATTATAAACCATGTGCTCAAGAATTCATCACACGTGACAGTAAAGAGAGTATTGCCCTGTGGCCACAAAAGACTGAACGGTGCATGACTGACTAAACTACAAACATAACATAATACGTCATGTATTATGTATGGTACAATTGGTACATGCTACAGTACATACATAATAGAATATTATACGACTATCCTGCTGGATAACCAACTAAATTACATACATAATATATGTCACTTATTCTATGTGTATGATCTACTAGATTCCTACAAAATATATGACTGTACCACATTACACAGTTTATATGTATGCAGTTGTCTCTTTGTTCCTAATGGCTGACCAGGTGTGCTGGTTCTATATCAGAAGACCAGCAGATGTTGTCCGCGGTCGAGACTAAAGTAATGTCTCAATGGTTACCAGAAGTCACCTGGAGCTACAAGTACGTCCTGTTATGAAAACATATCACACACACCCACCCACCTTCCGGAGCGCTCGTGTTGACCCAGCACCTAAATGGGAAGTATTGTGTCACTTCTTGTCCATCAGAGGGAGATTTATATTACGGGACGGGCAAGCTACAACACTCCTCAGAAGTTAGACTTAGCTTAAAGGAGATCTATTTTTTATAATATTATATCTTGAAGAAGTAAATAGAAGTATTCAATTAAAAAATAAAAATCAAAAATTCTTTAGTTGCAGCTGTTTCATGCCTAAAAAAAACAATCATCTTTGTTTAAAGAAAACAGGGGAAACCCTAGGAGCTGAATAATTCTTTGCGGTTTAGTACATAGGAGAGGTTTTTTCACAGCCACAGGTGTCACAGCCTTTTCTCTTCACAGTTGTCGCTTACAAACAACTGATTATTTCAAGTTATGAATTCAATTTTTGTCAGCTGTAGCATTCGAACCAGAGACCTTCCGCATGGTAGTGTGTGACCACTGTTTATCTTACCACCGAGCTTTCTTTAACTCGACTAACTGTAGAAAATTAGAAATTCTAGCTTACAATGCATCTCTCCAGACTTGAGAGTGCATATACGGGACACCCTGTACATATGACCGCAGTTCACCGCAGGCAGACTGTTCCAACAACCTCTGATAAGATTGTCAAGCCTTCCCGGGCACATCTCACATCCGGGCGAATTGATAACGTATCGCTCTGAGCACCATGTGGGTACCTCTAGCTGAGTTAAAATGCAAATCCATTTCTTTTCCTTTAGTTCATTCCTCTTTCTTATCTGTTTGTTTACTCTCAGTAAATATCCTCAACATAGAATCACCACCCCAGAGTGGCGCCATTGACGAGGACGAACTGGAAGGCAAGTGGTTAGCGCGCAAGTCTGGTAATCCAGGTAGCGTAGGGAATGTAGGAATTCGAAACTTCTCTTAATGAGGTCTTTAAAAACAATATGCCACAAGACATTACCAATCCATTTAAGATTTTGAAGTTGGTCCGTGCCCAGCCTGACTAGGGCAGTGTAGGCAGTTTTTTTTGCTAAAACTTAATCCCCCAAAAAAATTACGGGCTTTTGCGTTTTCTATATTTTTAGATATGGGGGGTGGGTAGGGACTTTATGGACACCCTGTATAATTTGTTACATATTGGATGTCAAACTTGTTGAATTCATTAGACTAGGAGAGTAGGATATCTATCATTAAAATATTTTTATTTACATAATGCCAGTAGTAGTATCCTTTACACAGCATCAGAAGAACTTGTTTTATTTGTACGATCATTCCATTATTTCAATTAATAATATTTAAAGTTATTTCAAACTAGTTTGGTTCCTGCAAAGTTCAATGGTTCTTCCATGACACTTCCAACTTCCAAGGACCTGATGTACTTCAGTGAAACATGTTCCACTGGTTCTTGTTCCTTGTCAACTCAATCGCTTTTCGCGGTAAAACAAAGGATTTTCATTATTGAGGAAAAACATCTGAAATCCTACGTACTATGTACTAATGGATGTTCTCACTAAAGGCTGGTGGTTCGAGTCCCAAGTACTACACCAATAATTTAGTAAAGTGAGATTGAGTAACTGAGCATCATGACTTTGGTTAGCACAAATATGATGATTTTCTTTTTTTTTAATAAATAAAACAATATCTCGAACTAAATAATAACAGTATAAGATATTACTTCCGAGAAATTTCTTATATTAGAAATCGGAAGTATTGCATCCGTTTTTTTTTGTGTCTTGTGCGGTCAGGTATTAGATGAAATGGGTTTTCAGCCACACCCCAGGCCAGATTAAGTTGGACCTTGGTGTCGTTAAAAGTTATTTCCCTGCCTTCCACAAAAAATAATTTAAATAATAATATCAAAATAGGCAAATTGTACGTCATGTGTTAGCCCGAACGTAGACATCATGTTAAATTCACGGGTTCCCCAGCGAACAGACTTTATGCTAAACCCCATCACTCGCTTCACACATGGCTAGACAGACGTACGTACTGACTCACTGACGTATGGTCCCTCATTAGAGTCATTAATAGTTACGCCGACTCAACTATTTACCGAGATCATTAGCGCGATCTAGACTGCCAGTTCCTCGTAACGAGTGCTCTGGTGTTTAATTGAAAGCTCAGGAGGTCAGGTGAGAATTTCGACCTGGAATTTGACTGACCCCTGGTTGTATAATAATAAAAATAATAATATCGCCTTATTTATACTGCCTCAATAAGACTATTATAGTCCCATTATTACAGACTATTACAGTAAGCCCAAGATGTATTATTATGTGGTAAAAATCCCAAATGGGACGATAACTTGTCATGTCCCGGCTGGGTTTCGAACCCACGACCTCTGGAATCTTTGGATTCACAGAGGTCGTGATTCACACAACTGGTCTGCTCGAAGGACCAACCCATACTGAGTCTCCAGATCCACGCCAGCTCTGGTCCATGCCTCCCATGGGCAATGCCCCACTGCCTCCCACAGCCCAGGGCAATAACTCATCTCGACCAGGCACTGTGGAACAGTTAGCTTTTGCCTCACACCGACCTCAGTAGCTAGATCGATAAGGTGGCAGACTTGTAAACTGGAGGTTGGTGGTTCAAGTCCCGGTTTCAGCGTAGATTTTGTAAAGCGAGTTTGAGTAGATGTGATACCACGAAAGTGGTTAACATAAATATGATAGATTTTGAAAGC
Source organism: Bactericera cockerelli (assembly GCA_024516035.1). Taxonomy (NCBI): domain Eukaryota; kingdom Metazoa; phylum Arthropoda; class Insecta; order Hemiptera; family Triozidae; genus Bactericera; species Bactericera cockerelli. Next base: position 8,136,061 of record CM044958.1, on the reverse strand, counting down.
TTCTCCCTCTAAGTAACGCAGTATATTAAAATTGTTTATGTAGTCACCGTGGCCGAAATGAGTAGTAACTTATACAAGCAACGACCAGTGGGGAGCTGGGGGCATTACCAGAGTACAAAAAATTCTGTAAAATAATTTGGAAAAGTAAAGGAGGCTCTTAGGGCTCTTAGTAAAGGATTGGGTGGAAGAGATTGCCATATGCAATAACCCCGCCCTTTAGTTAGGACATATGTATATATTCTGTTTATTATTTTCCTGTTTATATTAATTTATACTGACAATTTTGTATTTTAATTTTTACCATTATTTTACCATGGGGTCGGTCCTGGAAAAGAATGGAGAGCTAGCGAGTGAGATAAATCATAGAGTGAATTGTGGATGGATGAATTGGAGAAAATTGAGTGGAGTGTTGTGTGATAAGAGAGTGAGCGTAAAAATGAAAGGGAGACTGTATAAAAGAGTAGTTAGACCAGCGTTGATGTACAGTGCAGAAACCTGGTCTATAACAAAAGCGCAAGAGAGAAAGTTGGAGGTTGCTGAAATGAAAATGTTGCGATGGATGTGTGGAATAACAAGGAGAGATAGGGTGAGAAATGAACGCACTGAGGGTACAGTGAAAGTAGGACCTCTGGCAGAGAAAATACAAGAGAGTAGGCTGAGATGGTTTGGACATATAGAGCGAAGAGACGAAAACTATGTGAGTAAGAGAATACAGGAACTTCAAATAGGCGGTAAAAGAAAGAGAGGAAGACCAAAGATGAGATGGAGAGACAAAGTTGAAGAAGACCTAAGAGAGAAAAACTGGAGAAAAGAGGACGCACAAAATAGAAAGATATGGAAGGAAATGATTCATGGAACAAATGCCGACCCCAAGTAGGTTTGGGAAAAGGCAAAGTGAAAGAAGAAGAAGAAGAAGAAGAATTTTTACCATTATTTGTTTGTATAGGTATATACAATTATACATATATGTTCTTCTAATAAAGAGTTTAATAATAATAATTATTATTTATCAAATAAAATAAAAATGATAATGTTTAACAAAACACACAGGTTTAAATACACCCTGTACACAGTTATACACTTTGTATACATCATAAAGCACCATGTTGAAGAACAAGAAAACAGGTTTAAGGATCAAACTCGTGGCCTCAGAGATGAGCTAGATTCTACTAGATGACAGGTAGAGCTGAGTACATCTACCTCTTACTTAGACCTTCTCTATCCCCTTGGTAAAAAAATAAATACAAGGCTTGGGTTGTTGTTGATCCGGATAGGCGCGGCCGGTGCTAAGAAACGGCAGAACTGCAGCACCCGCAGACAAAAAGAAGTTCAATTTTCAATTTCTAGCTCATACACAATGAAAATCGTCACACATTTCTATAATAATTCATGTATAGTTATCAACTATACATGAATTATTATAAAAAAATGCAAACTCTTAAGATACTGAAAGAACGACTCGATACATCCCATTTCATTCTGGTTTATAAGGCAAAAACCGCAAAACATTTTTCCATCGGCCGCGTCTGGTAACCAGCTTGGCTACAGCTGGGGGCAGTGATGGTCTCCAGCCAACTTAAGTGGAAAAGTTGGCTCGTTCTGAATCACATATGTATAATAATAATGATAGGTAATCTAACAAGGGCAAAACATAACTTATGTATGTGCGATCAACCATCGTGAGAACTTGGACTTTGTCTTTATTTACAAGCCATTAAACCCTTGGGAAACTGCAAGCTAAATAACCTCACCCAACCCAGACTGGGTGAGATCAATTTAGGTAGCTTGTGTTTAAGTTTCCAGCGTTCGATCTTCGTTAAACCTCGTGACATTAAATTTATATACGTACACAGTCGAACTTGGACACAACAGAACAATTTCCAGGTTCAATTTGATTGAAGATTTTTTTTCATTTTTTTAGATATCTGCATTCAGATTTGCTCCTTTAAACCAATTAAATAAAAACTGTCGCTCTGTTATGAGCTGTCCCGCCAGTGGGAGACGTCCTTTAAAAAGGTCAGTTAGAAAACAGGTTCTCCAACACGAAAAAACGAGGGGGGTTTTCTAAGCCCTCTCAGGTGTCCTTCTAAAAGGACAGAGGGATAATCTGGTTTAAAAGGGAAAAAAATCTCTTTTCAAGGAAGAAAAAGATCCGGTCTCTTGAGTTCTCTTTAAATATCCAGATTCGCGTCTGTAACATAAAACAAAACCCCACTGAAAAAGACCTCTTTTTAACTATCAATGTAAGTGTTCAAACATGTTCCATTTATCCCAAGCAGGTAGCGTTCTGTCCCAAAATGCAATGGGTCGAAGTACAACATGTGGGTTTAAAGATAGGGGGTGCTATGGGTCCATTGAGTGGATACAGGATCTCTGCGTTAGCTAGGTTGATAGGTACCCTGTTATTAATACAATGCTTTATGACAGGGGGATGGTTTGAACCACAGAACATCGGGGTGAAACCACAAGGTGGTCCCCTTCCCTCTTGGTACAATTTTATCCAGGTGATAGCTAGGATCTACATAAAATAATAATAATTTCGCCTTATTTATACTGCCCGATTAGGACTATTAAGTCCAATCATTCCTGCAGTAAGCCCAGGACGTATTATTGTGTGGTAAAAATCCCAAATGGAAGGATAACTTGTCATGTCCCGAGTAGGTTTCGAACTCGCGACCCCAAAGAAATGAGGAAAAATGCATGTATTCGGTGGGATTCGAACCAACGGATCCTACGCTACCTGGATTTTCAGATTATCGCCTTAACCACTTGACTACCAATTAATTTGAATACCAATATATCATACGAATACTTCTACAGGAGGTACACTCCTATATAAAGAGCTAGTTATTTGTGTATTTATGTCACAATTTTTAGTGGGTAGCATTGACACTACGAGAACTAATACTAATGCATTATATCTCCAACCAAAAGTCATATTCCAATATTTATCTCATAATGCCGCCACTGGCATTGTCCACTCTATAAATATCCCAATTGTTCTCACGAGGTTAGGGTAGGTAGGCCCTGACATCCAAAGTACAGAGCCGAAAAAATTCCGACCCCGCCGGGATTCGAACCTAGTGCACCTGGAGTGCAAACCGAGCATGCTACCGCTAGGTCAAGTGACTACTTGAGGTATAATTTTTTTTTTTTTTTTGATATCCTTCTTTATTTCAATCTGAGTTTGTTTTAATCTGACAGTCCCTATCCATTACGGATTTTACCCATCATATTGACCTGATAATTTTCATTATTATTTATGATGTTTTAGTGTTTACATCTAAATTTGCAAAAGAGATGTTTAGCCTGGTTAACTTTATGGAGGTACAATCATATATGTACACTTCACGGTAACAGTTCATACCTGAATGACCACTCAGGCCGCCCAGGATGTAGAACTAACGGAAACCTGGTCAGTTGTACTTCAAAGAGATGAGATGACAACGACCTTGGCTCCAGACCAGCTGTTTCCTGAGAGCAAGGACATTGCCAGCTGCTCAGTTGGTCAAAAGGGTAGGGTTGCTCTTAAAACTATGGTTTCCAACTATGGCAATTATTTTTCGAATCTAATATATTTTGTCTTACTTACGCCAACGACTGTCATTGGCAGTACGGCGTGGAAATGCCTCGAGCTTGGTAGGCACCATGTGTCGGGAGAAGAACGATGACATGTTTGTAGTATGAAGATACAGTTAAATAAATCGTGCCCGTAATTACATATGTTTTATATTACGATGAACATTTGATTGTTTTAGTGTTGTTGTATTAACCAGCTTAACTACTGTTGGGGAGTTGTTACAGTAGCTGCGTAGCTAATGCCGATAGTGATGGTTTCCAGGCTCTCGCCAGGATTTCCCATATACAGTATGTAACATCCCAGTTTGCCCTAGCCTACAGAAGGAATGATCCGCGGGACTAATAGATCACTAAGGCAGTGGACTCATAACCTGGATATTGGTGGTTTGACTCCCAATCTTAATTTTTTGTCAGGCTGATTGAGTAAGTAATTCTTTTACCACTCCTGTGATTATCACAAATATGATTTTTTATTATAATTATTTGACCTGGTTGCACTTACTACTGCGACCTAATTAGAGCGATTCTATTTGGTTTTATCTTTCTGCTTTGAGATAGATAGTCAGGATGGGGGCTTTACCCTCCATTCGCTGGGAATCGTACCAGCTACCCACATTAACCTCACCCAGCCTGGGTCTGGCCGGAAATGCCAGCCTCACATGTTTTGAGGGGACAGAATTTTCTTCAAAAAGTCTGCCCAAACTGGGTGTCGAACTCGAGACCTCTGGACTATGGGGTGTAGTCATAACCATTACGCCACTGAGGCTGGACAAATATGATAAACTTGTGAGAAATGTGAGGATCTCAAACATTCACTTACCCAAGGATGACCAGTTCTCCATATTTCACTGGTGGTTGTTCAAACTGGTCATCTGAACTCTTCGTAGAACTGTCATCCTCATCGAGACAGCATTGTGATTCTTTAGCAGTTCCGTCAGATCTGAAAACACAAGTTAATTAGGTACCTTAGTGGTAGTACGTACATACCTCTCAAGAAGTCCAGCAGGCACAGCTGGTGTTATAGAGCTGTGGTGCTGCAGCACCTCCAGACAGAAAGAGAAAAAGAACAGTTTTTTCAAAGTCCAATTAACAGAGCTCCAAAACAGCTGTATCAAAATGACTCCTAATTTACAAAGGGCGGAATAATTAGACGTTTTTGTAATACCTCTGTGGCGCTAAGTCACAGATTACGTACTGTGTAAGATAGGGAAAATCAATGCTTAGCTATGATTTGTGATGTAGAATTTGTCTATTAATTTTGCCCTAAGACTGATAGTCTAAAAATCCTATTTTGTGTGCCAACACCCTGAAACATTTTGTGTAGACTAAGGGTGGGTTAATAGACATTTTTGTAATACTTTTGTGGCACAATGTTCTGGATTGCATACTGTCTTAGATGGGGAAAACCAATTCCAAGCATTTACTTCAATAATCAATTAACTTTAGGGTGGAATTAATAGACATTTTAGTAATACCTCTGTGGCACTGAGTCACAGATTGCGTACAGTGTAAGATAGGGAAAACCAACACTCAGCAATGACTTGAGTTATAGAATTTGTCAAGTCAATGTGGACAAATGAGTTAATGTGCTAGGCATTGGACGCACAGTGACCTTTGTTCAATACCCAGTGGGACAGGATTTTTTTCTGCTCTGTACTTGGGGTCCACTCATACCTCATGAGGAAAAATGAGTAGCTGCTCTTAAGTTAGCAGCAACCAGTGGCAGAATTATAGGCAAAAATAAGATATTGAGATATTCAAGATATGGAAGTCCTATAATTCTGAGCTACCCACTAAATTTGTGATATCATAACACACAGAAACACTTTTATTATATAGATAAAATTTGTTTATTAATTTTGCCCTTAGATTTTTTATTTTTCAGATCCCTATTTAAAAAATGTTTTGTTTGTCATCCTTTTATTGGAGAATTCCACTAGGTAATTACTCTTTTTGATTTCAGTATACTTTCCCCATATGAAATGGTATAGTAACGTAAGTATGTAAAATACCATTATAATATTATTTAAGATATCTATGGTATTAACGTACCTGATAACCATACTGCTTTTTGGCTCAATTTTTCTTTTTCCCAAATCAAAACAACAAAAAAAATTAGCACTCAGGAAATATTGATTATAGTGGAAACATAAAGGATCCCTTCATTCTTTCACAAATCTGGTTACATCAATGATTAAAAATAGCAAGTAATTAATAATTATGTTAAATTGATAAAATTCATTAATATTTTGATAATTTCTGGAGTAACAGGACTAATTTACTGATATTTCTTTCAGTATGGAATTTATTGATAAGAGTGACTTAAACAATAAACCTGGAATATCATCAAGTACCTAGTTTTGTTATCAGTGGTATCACTTTATCATTGGGTAATGGGTACATCAAAATTTTATTTTCCTTTAGAAACCTTATCAGCAAAAATTTCAGTATTTTATTGATATTAATATAACAAAGGCATACTACTTATTTCATAATAGTAAGTACAAGGTATATTTGGTTGCTTTATTCAGGTGAAACTTAGGAAATTAATTATTTATTTTGAAAGAACATAAATTGATTAGAGAAAGTTAAAGATTCAAAAGAATTTCAAATTAGTTTAGACGCCATTTCAATACGCAAATTAGGTGGGCTGAACTTAGGCATAGGCTAGATTAAATTTAACACCAAGGAAAAGGATGATTGGTATTTAATTTTACTAAGGTATATGGGTGTAAAACGAGACCAATAACACATGAAACTTAAGTTATGGGATAATTTTTATTAAAAATACTTCAATTATATGAAAATAATTATTTCAAAACATTCACGATCACGTTCAAACGCACAGAAAACAAAATTCAAACTAAATTTTCAACAAAAAACAATAAACTGCAGTATGAATGCAAGTCAAAACAAAAAGTGCATTTTCAGTGTTGCCAGATGTAGCTCTACTGATTTTTAGTCATTGAAAAGTCCCTCATTATTTTTCTAGTAAACTCAATAATAATAGCTATTGCAAGTAAAGCACAAGTTTATTTAATTATTATAACACTAAAAACTGGGCAAGGTACGAAGCAAGAATATCTTAATATCAGTAGAATTGTGATCGTTTTTGTGAGGAAAAAATATTTTTTGTTCCGATTTCTAAAATAATTATTTTTGGGCATGTTGTAACCTCCTAAGCTATTTGGTTTTGTACCCAAATAGACGACGCGTCTCGAAACGTGTGTAGAAGGTCCTATGTTTAATACCTATACCAGAAAAACACCAGTTCTAATCATTATTGTTAAACATGTTGGATCAGGTTTTATTTACAAATGATATAGAATATAATATGATGCATCCATAGATATTGAAATTAAGAAAACGAAACTTGATTTAAATATATAATATCAGTAGAATTTAGATATTTAAATTCTACTGATCTTTAAATAAGTATCTAAATTCTAGTGATATTTAAATATAAGACACGATTTTGCTTGATCATGTCGCTGAAATTAAGCAAGATCCAGCGGGGCTAGAACTTGGATGGCCGACCATTCAAATTCGAACTTTTATGAAGCTCTTTCCGACCCCACTCAGACTGGGTAAGGTTGTTGTGATTGAGGTTGATGAACAAAAAAAATTCCAGTGTAAAGTTGTCACTTTTAAATGAAAATTACAATACAGTACGTTATCACTACGGATTTCATAGTGTCAACACTATGACGTCATGACTGCAGTTCATTGATGCTTTGCTCCCACACAACATTATTTGGTAAAATATCCCACTCGTGGGAAATAAAAGGAATATAGCCGGCAACACTGTACATTTTCAGAAGAAAGGAAGAATAAAGCACAGCTGATTTGATCTTGAAGAGAAGTCCTTACTAGAGCGCAGCACCAGTCGAGTGAAGAGTTGGTTTGTTAAATGATCCGCTAGAGGGAAGCACTCAAACCATTCAGAGATTGAACTACTTCAATAGTCACCATGGCCGATGGGGCGAGGCTTGCACACACGATGTCCTGGGTTCGAGTCCTAGCTGTGTAGAAAATTTTCTAATCTGTACTTCGAATGTCTGGGTCCACTCATTGCTCGTGAGGAAAAATGTGTAGTTATTTGTATGGATAATTGGATAGCGCCCAGTGGCAGCGTTAAGAGAATAATATTATACAAGTACCTATTGGTACAATATTAAGTGTTGTTTTATATTATTAGGATCCATGGGACTCTATACTCTAAGGGTTGGGTGGAAGAGATTGCCATGGGCAATAACTCCGCACTTTAGTTAGGACATATTTTGTTTATATATATTTTTCTATTCCTTTTCCCTTCTATTGTATACTAGCCGTTTGCCCGTGCTTTGCAACGGGACTAAATTTCAAATTAACTAAGGCATGGCCGTACTGCTGGACAGCAATGCCTTTTTGAACTTTTTTTAATTTTTCTGGACATAGCGATAATGGTTTTAGGTAGGTTAATTCTGAGACATTTTTCGCTATCTCTCACCGTTTTGGCTAAACAACTCCGGACAAACAAACATAGGTAGGTAGTCCTTTTTTCTGTTTTATACATATATAGAGATTGGTACAATATTAAGACAGTGTTGTTTTATATTATTAGGATCCATGGGACTCTATACTCTAAGGGTTGGGTGGAAGAGATTGCCATGGGCAATAACCCCGCACTTTAGTTAGGACATATATTATTATGTTTATATAATATATTTTTCTATTCTTTTTCCCTTTTATTGTATATTTTGTTTCCATTTTTTTAATATTATAATAATTATTTGATTTATTTGTACTGTACATATTATGTCTTCTTTTATCTAATACAGTGTTTACTAATAATAATATACATAGTTACATTTCGGTATAACTTTAAATCCAGCTAATACACGACCGACTTAAGTAATAATTAGAATTTTTTAGACCAAGTATTAGGTAATCAAGATTATTTTTGCTTTGTTCTGGTTGACCACATAAAACTCTGACTCGAGGACCATTATTGTAATTTTTAGGTTTTAGCTTGTATTTTGAACTGTTAGTAGGTATAGATATGTGTTCGCGTCACATTATAAATTGCCGTGAGTGTTATTAGAAAAGATTATCAGCTGACTTTCCGTCACTACAACATTTTTGTTGATTTGTTAATAATGAAAATTACCCAGGAACTTTAATCTCCTATGCATGTGTGTTCTCAACAATACTTCCCAGAAGTCACTAATTCTTAACCTTTCTATTTTTGTAGTTTTTACCACTTCATTTTTCTAAAATCAATACAATTTGAGGTGCGTTAAGCTGACAGCCCACCAGAACGGATTTTGACCAAATAAGGCTCAACGTTTTGTGCTCGTTTTGTGCCAACAAAAGTTTATTTTGTACCCCTACCGTTCTCGAGATATAGACCCCCCCCCCCCAGGTGGGCTGCTAGCTTAACGTTAAGCTAGCAGCCCACCAGAACGGATTGAGTTGAGACTAGGTTTATTGGATTCGGCTCGTTTTGTGCCGTTTTGTGCCAAAAATATTTTTCTCCTGCGACCTTTCGTTCCCGAGATATTGACATTTAGTTTAACTGCATGGTCTCATCACGACGGGGGTTTTACCCTTCATTCGCAGGAAACTCACAATTTCACAAACCAGAGACCTCTAAATTAACCTTACTCAGCCTGGGCCGGGAATAGCAGGAATCACGAGGTTCACCCATCCATTTCCTATCCTCGCTGGACGTTGCTTAACTGCAGTGACTGAATGAGGACTGGTGTATTCAATCGACGGACGCTGGCATGTTGTGGGTTTAAGATATATTATACAGAATATTAGGTACCTATTGAAAATGAGCCTCTCTAAAGGTGAAAAGGGCTGGTTACAAAAAAGAAAGATTAACTATGTTTATGAAAATCAGCAGTGCTTTAATTAGTCGGTTTTTAGTTTCACACAGCAAAATAATTGTAAGCTGCGACGCAGCTTACAATTAGCTTTCAAAAAATTAATATTTAAAGAATAATATACCTAATATATTTAGGTTAAAATAATAAAGTATCACAATAATCTTGACGTTAACCACTTGACCAATTAACACCCTATATTATTATTATTTCTTCCAATTTCTCTCCTTTGAAAGGTAATTATTACCTTTCAAAGGGTATTACACCAGGAGCGGATCATATGATCAATTCTCCTGGTGTTGTAACTTCAGGAGCGGATTCGAAGATCAAGTCTCTTGAAGTTGTTTGGTTCATAATGTGGGGAGGTTATTTTATGATGGACTTTGTGTAGTCCATCTCTTTCTCTCCCTTGGCTATCCCCCTTGGTGGTCCAATGGATTTTTCCATAGGAAAACACTTTCGGGGGTACGGATAGATCCGAACAGCTACTTGGTCACATTATGAACCATTAGGTATGTCAACATAATTTTCATGAGGACACGCCTCACTACTTTTAGAGAAGGTGTCTCTATGCTTCTGTTGACATACCTCGCTGTCAGTGTTCATATGGTATTGTGAATCAACATACTACTTCCTGGGACGTTCCTGATACTTGCAACCATCCAGGGATCACTGACCACTTGTTCGGGTGCCTCGGGAACGCCACATTATTATTATTATTAAAGTATGCTTCATTAGGTAAGACAAAAATATACACAGCAAAATACAATGAAATTATAAAGAAAAAATAAATAGATTGAACAAAGAAACAAGAAAAAAAATGTATAATTATTTTAGTTTTTTTTACAATTTTTGTCGCTCTTTCCCTAAGGAATACTTCTAAGAATGAAACTAATGTCCTACCTAAAAGGCGGGTCAATTGCCTGTGTCAATCTCTTCCACCCAGCCCTTATACCTATGAAGTAGGTACCCACTTTGAACACCTCCCAGAGAGTAAGCATCAGAGTAGTTCCACCTAACGAGGCAATGAGTCACAAATTGGACATACTTGAAACAGCGAGGAAATCATGAGCATAAAATTTAGATCTGGACAAGCGCATCGAATTGAAACAAGACAAACATTCAGCGAGCTTTCCAAACTTGAGCAAGCTTTCGAAATTTCCTTCTCAGTGCTTGTTCAGCTTTCCAATCGCAAAGGCTTTCGGAATATTTCCGGATTTTGAGTTGAAAAAAAAATGTTTTTCGTAATAGTTTTCGTCGAATATTTCGAAGTTTATTTGTTTCCTGTCTAGACTTTGATTCTTGTCTTCAATATTTCTGGAATCATGGTTCGGTCCAAGCTGATCTGGATATGCTATCTGCTTAGCACGATGATACACAGGTAACCAAGACTAGGGACGTGCATGTTTCGGTTGTGTTGATGTTTTTACTGACCTGTCGAAGTTTTAGAACGATAGTTTGTCTATTTATGTCGTGGTTAATAATTGAATGGGTGTCTGGAATAACGGCCTATGTTATTTTCGTGAACTTTTCAGGAGAGCCATTTAAAGTAGGAAGAAGCAAAAAATTCAGAAATATGAGATTTTATTATTTATTTTTTAAACATAGGCCCTTCTTCCACAAAAACAAAGAAAGAACACAGTAGCGGTATTAAGATCACGACAGTACGCGACGCTCGAGACTACTAATTAGTATAACATAGGCCCTTGGAAATCAGAAAAATCTGAGATTACCCACACTCTTTTTTCTTGTTTTACCTAAGCATGATTATTTTTTCCCCCCTCCGCTCATACCAATCGAAGGAGAACACTACATAGGCCCTAAAACTGCAAAAAAAAAAATTATCGATTTTTTCAACATAGGCCGTTATTCCAGACACCCATTCAATTTAAAAGTAAAGGCTAGAAGAAATTTTTTCTCCTCTAAGGCGCTTTAACTCTGTCAGTAGACAGGTTTTTGTTGTTGTTGATATATGGTATGGTATATATTTTATTTACGGTAAGAGGACTAGAAACAGGGAGTAGATCAGCATTGGCTTGGTTCTGGGGGCCCTTCTCAATTATTAGCCTTCTTGTAAAGTCAGTGGTAGAAGTGCTGAGTCATTCTACCACTGTGTATCAGAGCGCGCGGTTAGCTCAGTGGTTAAGCACTCGCTTGCCATGCGGAAGGTCCCGGGTTCGATCCCCCGTGCCGACAAAAATTTGTATTCTTAATTTGGTTACATTTGTTTGTAAGGGATACCTTCCGGTGCGCTCGTGTTGACCCAGCACCTAATTGGGAAGTATTGTGTCACTTCTCGCCCATCGGAGGGGAGGCATACTACGGGATGGGTAGGCTACAACACAGACCACAAGCGTCTACAGTAGCTCCTGTTTCATGGCTACGAAATAAAAACGGCTGTGAAACACTCATCTTTTAATAATAATAAAAAAAAAATTCCTCCACTGCCTGGCTACTATCGTTCACGATGACGCCACCCTATGATAATATGGTGAAGAGTCCTTTTACAAAGTCACAAGTACACAATTCTTCTCAATTTCTTGTGGTGTACTATAGTAGTGTGTACGTGTACGTACGGCTTAATCGCTTAGATATAACTTAGAAGGGAATCGGCACTCTAAGAAGACATTTACTTTTAAAATTAAAGACGATTTTTAAAGAAGCTCAAAATTTTGCGAATTAGGAAACAAGTCTAAATCCATGTCCCATCTGTTTCTTAATCCAATCATGTTCCCTAACCCGCACTCTTATGAATTTAGAGACATTTTGGTTTTTATAAACGCCTGAAAAATATTGAAACTATGCATTGTGCAGTGCACTCACCAAATGAGTGGATGTGGCAGTTGTGCCAGGAACTTCAGAAATAATACAGAAACACAAATAAGCTCGAAACAGCTGTCCAGGTATGTTCTGATATTCATGTACATCTAATACAACTTCTCACTTTTCTGTTTATACTGATTTATACTGAAATGCGTAGGTACCTACCTAGAATATTTTTCCATACCCATTTTCTTCTCTTTTTTCTTATATTATGACTGTTATGTGATTATAAGTAATTGGATATTGATCAAACTATGATTAAGTCAACAACATGTGTATTATATTTAAAATAAATATATACTTTGAATCTATATTTTATTTAAACACACGTTTCAAATTCAGAGCTTGGAAAAATAATGAACGAACAAAATAAATGAAAGCCGACACCAAAAAATTGTGTGCTGTTTTTTTTGTATCTGTGCAAATTCAGATCAAAACATATTGGTGTACGTCCTGTTAATGATCAAAATGTTGAAAAAGAGAAGAATAAAAGATGATATCAGAGATAAAACTATAAGGTATTAAAGAGAGTCCCTTCCTAGTATGATGAGTAGATTCAAGGAGAAATAGAGAGAGAGAGATATAGAAAGAGAAAAAGAAAGAGAGAGACAGAGAGAGAAAGAGAGAAATAATGAAAGAGAAAGAGAGAGAAAGTGGGAGTAGAGAGAGTGATAGGAAGATACAAGATTGAGAGGAAGACAGAGTGAGTAAGAAAAGAAATAGATGAGGAAAGAGAAAACAAGAAAATAAATAAAGTAAGAGAGATGGATGTATTGGGATTGAAAGAAAAATGAGAGAAAGAGAAGTATATAGAAAGAGAGGAATGAAACGGATAAAAAATAGAGTCATAGAGAGATTGAGAGAGGAGTACGGAATTATAGATAGATGATGTGTTGATTAATAGACACGAAAAAGAAAGAAATATTTTAGAAAGCGTAGATCCGGAGATGATAATAATAATTCGATACACTGTGTGTATACTGGTAGTGGAGAGCCGTTAGTAAAAGGGAAGAGATCAGATTTCTTCACGCTCATTAATCTTATCACATCTCTGGCGGCTAGTAATAATAATAATAAAAAAAGAAGAAGAATGATAATAATCATGATATCATTTCACACTGAGGGCTGATGATGATAAAAATGAAGAAGAAAATTTATGATAGTAAAAATAATTTGAATGGTAACAATCACTTCACATTCACACCCCGGCCGGATGTGAAATGATTGATAGATGTGACGGAACATTTCCTATCTTAGAGATCAGGAAGAAGAATATTATTGTGAGATATAAAATACAGGATAATATTGTATTTTCTATTATTATTATTTTTTGAAGGCAGGAAAAAATGTTTTAAAGACACCCAAGCCCAACTCATCCTGACCTGAGGTGTGGGATTTCCAATAACTAAAAAACTCACTTTTTGCTTTTTAGTATTTTTTATGAATGATGAATTTTTGAATTATGGGGTATTAAATGAAAAGTGCTGTTGTTCAAATAATTCATAAGACCTTTTTAGATGGATTAAAGAATACTGGTTAAGTCTACTGATGTTCACAGAACCACTATACAAAACTATTACCATGCAGAACCACTATACCTATAGTATACAAAACCACTAGAAATAATATTGTTAAAAAAAAAAACCAACACAGCTAATCATCACGGTTATTAGTTATTTATCACTATCCCCGTCTTTGATGTTTATTACTTTTTATTTTTCTTCACTTTTTATGATATTCTTTTCCTTTATCATTTTTCTCTTCATCCTTCCTCATCTTATTTTTTTACCATCCTCCATTTTTCAAACCTAAGTGGATTTTTTGTTCATTTTTGATTTATGATGGAAACGCAGCCAAAGTTTTTTTAAACCTTGCTACCTCCTTTTTTCTATAAAAATTGAGATCAAACATCGGAAAATGTAAGTTTAATGTATATTTATGATGGCATTCTTTTCAATATTACGAACGGAACAAAACTTTCAATTTTGTTCCGAAAACAAGAAAACTTTAGGCCCATCTTCTTCGGAAAAAGTACAAAAAGTTACGAACAATAATTTAGCTTTCCCAGGACGTGAAATTTAGGTTCTATTTACAGCTTGTCTGATGGAAGGTAATCACAGTTGAAATCTATACTTAGAAAATATAATTATCACTCCCTATCAGTTACAAAATAATTTGCTTATTCTTGCTTTTTTCAGTTCAGTTAATTATTTTTTTTTGTATACTTGGCACATTGCCTGTCAACCAAGGGATGGTTAGGTTTTTTTACTGTGAGTTACAATATATACAGGGTGTCCATAAAGTTCGACCGCACCCCCCGTATCTCAAGAACTTTTTGTATTTTTTTAAAGGTGCCCCGGAACCGCTTTCGTATTACTTCGGGGTACTTTACCTTTACATCCATGCCATTCCGGAAACAGAAAATTTTGGTCAGAAATTTCCACTCCGGCTGGAATTCGAACCCGCAACCTCCGAGTCAGTAACCAATGCTCTTAACCACTGAGCCACGGAGGTCGGCTGTTATTTCTTTATCGTATGTATGACATTTCATAACAACCAATGGATCAGTTTCGAGTACAAAATGAGGGGGAAAAAAAACAAAATCAGGATACCTTATGGTAAAAAAAGTACCCATTTGAAAAATAATTTGTCTCTTAAAAGTTTTATTTTTTCTTGGAATCTGTGATTGCCGGAAAAATCCTATGAATATTTTTTTTTTTTTGTAAATTTCGACGGTAAATTCTTCAAATTACTTCTGCACTGGAGTACCTATCAGGATGCGGAAACTTTTTTTTTCTCATAAAACAAAATTGTCGTTGAAATTTTACATGAACGACACAATTTTAGTTAAATTTTAATTTAATTTGAAAAAAAAAAAAACATTTTAAATTGTGGAAATTCTGAAAACATGGGGTATTCAAACGGAAAATTGATTATCTCCGAGTGAACATCATTGAAAATTACATCCAACTCAACCACTCATTACTAACTAAATTGTTGTACACATTGCAAATGCACTTTTGGTGAATGCGAGTTTAGTTTAGTTGAAGTTGTTTTCAAAATTAATGTATTGAAATTTTGAACACCTGTGGTTGCGCGTAAAATGATTGCCAAAGTTTCTATATCTTTTTTTCATCAAGTTTTATTTACAACGTTGGAAGTGGAAACACAAATATGATTTTTGTAATTCTATCTACACTAAACATAATATAATTTAAGTAATTGAAAAACTGTACATATAAAATAAATTTACAAAAATTGATAAAAGGTGCTGATATTTTTTAGGGCATTCGCTTTCATTTACATAATCAAGCCCCATATGAGTAAGCACTCAATTTTCCTCACAATTTTTAAGAGGACCCTTTACTGTCATTGTAATGAGTAAATTTTTTGTAACCAGTCGGGAATCAAACACGGGTCTCTATCGTGCAAGCATAGTACTAACCACTTGTACATGCTGACTATTATTAATATTTTTTCTAGGGTTTCTCTACTCGGGGTGTGAAGTACCCCTGAAATAATAATAATAATATCGTCTTATTTATACTGCCCAATTAGTACTATTAAGTCCTATTATTCCAGCAGTAAGCCCAAGACGTATTATTAAGTGGTAAAAAAACCCAAATGGGATGATAACTTCATTTTTTTACTTGTAATTTAAATTTAAATTATTATTATTCTAATAAAAAATAATAATAATTATTTAAATTTAAACCCAGTTAATAGAAAAAAATATTTAAATTTAAATGTACAATTGTCTTGTACATTTTTTTACTTTTTACCATTATTTGTCTATATAATATAATATACATGTTCTACTAATAAAGAGTATCTAAATAAATAAATAAATTAATAAAAGCCTCAGGTATTCTCTGCCACTTTAAAGCCATTGGTCGACTCTTACGACAGACAAGGATGGACTACCTCGGGAGTATTCTATTAACCTTTCCTTATATTTAGGGGATTTATTTCTATTATTAGGCTCAAGAATTTAATTTAGAAGAAGACATTACATGACATAATATATCTCCTCACGTCATAAACTTTCAACACAATGTGTGAGAATAAAAATATCTTCAGCTACAAGATATCAAGAGTCGTAAATTTTTTATGCTTTATTAATGTCGCGAATGTATCTATATTTTTTATGTATTTCATTTATGTATCTATCCTTTTTATGTATTTAATATATGTATCTATATTTTTTATGTATTTAATTTACGTAGGCATGCATGGATGCGTGTTGTTAGAAAAAATACTGTAGAAAGGATTCGTTTTACGACCCAGTTAATGGTTTCATCTAGATATGATATGTACCTTGTCTGTCATTTACGATTGAGTTTAGCTTAATAAACTTTCATTCAATGTTCAGTGGGTGTTGTTAACCCATATAAATATACAGGGCATGTTATAACTCGACATACTCTGTTGATGTTAGTTTCTGTTCGGTTTCGTCAGCCAGCCGGACGAACAGTCGAAAAAAATTTTTTACGAGAAAACAAATCAAATTCTAACTTGTTCGAAAGGTCTTGCCATAAGGAGTTATTACTAACAAGAAAAAAATTCTCCATAATTTACGGTTAACGAGTTATAGGTCAAAATATATGGATATTACGCAGAACGTCCGACCCTATATCTCGAGAACGGTAAGTTGTAGCTCACTGAAATTTGTTGTAATGAACTTCTCTCAATGAAACCTTTAAAACAATATGCCACAAGATACACCATTCTATTTAAGATTTTAAAATTGGTCCATGCCCAGATTGTCCACTTGCCCAGCCTGACTGGGGCCATGTAGGTAATTTTTTTTGGCTGAAAATTAATCCCCCTAAAAATAAAGGAATACGGGTTTTTGCGTTTTTTGATATTTTAAGTCGTTTTCGAGAAACCCAGGCCTGGGTTAGACTTTATGGATGCCCTGTATATCTGTATCAATGTGTGTAAACAGAAAAGAGAGAAGTTGTATTAGATGCACATATCAGAACATACCTGGACAGCTGTTTCGAGCTTATTTGCTCTCATCAGCAGGTTACATTTTCAAATATCTTTGTTTGGGGCCCTTTTCCCTTCTTTTTAAAAAGTTCAAAAATCTTTGCCATCAACTAACCTCTCTATTTTAATCAGTGTAAACAGAAAAGTGAGAAGTTGTGCTAGATTGTTAACCTATATGTACATGTTAACCTATGTAAACCTGTAAAAAAATTATATATAAATATTATCATAAAATAATAATATTAAGTTTGTATCCATGTACTAAAAAAAGTATCTATGTATTAAAAATAAATAAAGACTCAAACCTTTGATCTCCAGATTACAAGTCCACCGTCTTATCGATCAAGCTATGGAGGTCGGTCAATCGGGAAGAGTAAAATGGTCTTATTATTATTATTATCGTTACTATGATATTGTTTAAAAAGTATACTAAGTTATGTTATCATGTTTGTTATAATCACACTCGTGATATTATCACAACGACTCAAACTCGCTTTACTAAATATTTGCTGAACTTGGGACTCGAACCATCTCGTATAGAACTTGAAAAACGGCACGAACGACCATAATTTATTGGTTATAGTGCCTAATTGAAGAAAAAGGTAGGTACCATAAAATAAAATATATAAGTGTGTCATTCCAGCTACATCTTCGCACGATAAACTTCTCACTAGCCTCCTTGTCCCTCTAAGTCGTAGTGATAGGAACTTGTCTTCTCATTTGCTCTATTCTCACTTAAGATAATAATACTAATAATACAATTATACCGTTAGGTATTGTATATTTTATGGTACACGACCATCTTTTTGAAAAAAGAACAATAATAAATAAAATTAAAAAATAAAAAAAATGTACTTATCCACTTATCCCTGTATACTAATCTTTTGTCCCTAAAAAAAAAAAAAAAAAAAAAACAATTTCATGGCTGAGAACAATTTTTCTATTTGTATATTGTAATACTGTTTCAAATGTTTTTTGTAAATTATTTGTTCAATAAAGGCTATTTTATTTTATTTTAATTATTTATTTTATTTTACTTATCCACAATCAAAATAGATGTCTCAAAAGTCAAACTTGAAATATTTCAAGATTAAAAGAAAAAAAAAATACATAATTATTCATAGGAATACAAAAAAAGTGAGTAGGATTTAAATAATAATAATAAATTGTTCATTTACACAGTTACGTATAATATATCACAGTTACATTCACAAGGTATCTAACCATTTATGTAGCTAGTTACATACTTATGTACGTATGAGTATGTGCTCATAACTCATGCTACCGCCTGTGGGGTTTTTCCATAATTTCAAAGTTCAAAAAAGGCTTTCTCATTTACAACACACAAACGTGTTTTATTTATTGACCAGTGCGTGTTTCTTTGGACTTTGAAGCCTCTTCTTGATTTTCTATAGGTATCTCTCTCACAAAAACTTTTCTATCTCTTTCTATATCTTTCACAAACACTTTCCCTGTCCCTTTCTTTATCTCTCTCTCTCTCCCTCTTTCTCTTTCTCACTCTTTTTCTCTCTCTCTCTCTTTCTCTCCCTCTCTCTCTCTCTTTTTCTCTCTCTTTCTCTTTCTCGCTCTTTTTCTTTCTCTCTTTCTCTTCCTCTCTCTTTTTCTTTCTCTCTCTTTCTTTCTCTCTCTTTCTCTTTTTTTCACTTTCTCTCTCTCTCTTTCTCTCTCTCTTTCTCTTTTTTCACTTTCTCTTTCTCTCTCTCTTTCTCTCTCTCTTTCTCTTTTTTCACTTTCTCTCTCTCTTGAGTCTGTCTCTCTCTTTCGGAGTCTCTGTCTTTATCTTTCTCATGCTCTTTCTCTATCTCTATCGCTATTTCTTTCTCTTAGCTACGTCAACTTGTACTACCTGATTGCCATATTACCTTTAAACATAATACTGTACAATTGGCCTTCCCAAAAGCTTAGAATTTGCATAACTGTCACTCAGTTGCTACGAAATAATATTTCGTAGCAACTGAGTGACTGTCACCAGTTCATATTATTACAATTAATATTAAGCTAGATAGTGATATTTAGGGCATGAGAGCAAATCTCCATCAAAAGTTAAAATTGTAAAAAGCTCAGCAGATTCAGCTTTTTATTGTAAAATTTTACAAATCAAATAAATGTCAAATTCAATGTTATTTCTCTGTCTCTGGTTCTGTCGCTTTCTCTTTCTCTGTTGCTATCTCTTTCTCTGTTGCTATCTCTTTGTCTGTTGCTATCTCTTTCTCTGTTGCTATCTCTTTCTCGTTAGGTTCTTCAACTTGTACTACCTGATTGCCATATCACCTTTTAACATATAACTGTACAGCATTATGTTTGTAGCCTTCTTAACAGCTTAGAATTTGCTTAACTATAGTGTCACTCAGTCGCTACGATATGATAATATATTATTGCACTGTCACCAGTTAATATTACAATTATTAAGCCAGATAGTGATATTTAGGACATGAGAGCAAATCTCCATCAAATATTAGAATTAGCTTACTAAATTCTATACATCAAATAAATGTCAAATTCAATTTTTTTTCTCTTTCTCTTTCTATTTCTCTATCTCTATCTCTTTCTTATTCTCTTTCTCTTCCTTCTTTCTCTTTCTCTTCCTTCTTTATCTTTTTCTGTCTTTTTCTTATTTTCATTCTTTTTCTCTCCCTACTCTTGTCCCCACCGTGTCCTATTTCATCAATTCTGTTTTTTCTTTTCTCTCTCTCTCTTTTCCTAACCTCTCTGTTTCATTACCAATGGCTCTTTCTCTTTTCTTCCTGTCACTCTCACTTTCTCCTTGTTGGTTTCTGTCGATTTTTATTTATCCTATTTTCTCTTACCCTCTCTCTTTCTGTTATTCTTGTTTTCCTACTTTCTTTCCTCACACTCTTTTTCTTTCTCATATCTTGTTTCTGAAGATTAATTCTCTCCTTCACACTCTATCTCTCTCTCTTTCTCTCTTGCTCTCTCTTTCTAAATATTCTCTCAGTTAAATTCAACTTTTTTCTCTTCCCTTCCCTCTCTCACCGCCTCTCCATTCTCAACTGACATCACGTTCTTGTCTCTTTCTCCTCCCTCCTTTTTTCCCTTATTTTCTTTCCCTCTCTTTCAAACCTCACCTCATGTTTTCCTCTGTCTTCTATTTTTCTCTCCCTCCACCTGTCTTCCCTCTCTCCCCCCCATTTATTCTCTTTCTCTCTATAAACCTTCATGAAATTCAATCCATCCGACTTGGAAGAATTCATGAAAGCTCACTTTTTACCTTGATATCTCTTCCTCTTCTCTCTCTTTCTCTCTCTCTCTCTCTCTGCATAAGGAAGACTCCTTAAAATTTATCTGGTACCCCTGAGTCTAAGAGGGTCTATTTTACTTTTTAAAGATGAGTGCTTCAGAGCCTTTTTTATGTCGTAGCCATGAAACAGGACCTACTGTAGACGCTTTTTGTCTGTGTTGTAGCCTGCAAATCCCATAGTATGCCTCTTCTCTGATGAGCGAGAAGTGACACAATACTTTCCATTTAGGCGCTGGGTCAACACGAGCGCAACTAGGACCCTCCGCATGCTAAGCGAGTAACGTTTTTTTCGGCGCGGGCGTTCGAACCCGAGACATTCCGCATGGCAAGCGAGTGCTTAACCACTCTGCTATTCAATTGTTTACATTACAAGTAAAGCGTCGTAACCGCTTCAAGTACCAATGGTTGGTAATTGTATATCTTTGTAGCTTGCGGTGATGTGGCTGCAGGGAGTGTAGGGGGCTCTTATTTCCTAATCCCACCGCAAAAAAATAAACAAACTTCGTGGAGTTTTCATTCATACTTTTTTCTTCGCCTCAACATCACTTAAAACTTGTTGAATGTGTTACAGTTTCATAGCTTAAAGGTTTTCTGTATTTCTCATTTCATTCCAATTTTCAAATGCATAAAAAAAAACAATATTGAATAGCTAAAATAACAATACTGACAACATCAATACCAACATCAAAAGTAAAAACACGGAAAAAAAGAACGATGCAACACTATTACAAAGAAAAAAAACCACACATACACAACAAACAACGACAAAGAAACTATGTACCACAACATTAGAAAAAAAAAAAATAACGGTTGTATAATAGTTGCGGGCAGGAGCCATGGTTGTATAAGTATTTTCCTAACACTACTCTACACCCGAGGCATTGCCCTACATCAGGGATGGACACAATTATTAGTAAACACTGAAAACAACATGGGCTTAAACCAACCCAGTAGAATCAGAATCAGTGCAAACAGAAAAATTAGAAGTTGTATTAGATGTACATGAATATCAGAATATACCTGGACAGCTGTTTCGAGTTTACTTGCTGTCATCGGGAGGTTATAGTTCTGAATATCCATGCCATCAACTAACCTCTCTAATTTAATCAGTATAAACAGAAAAGTTAGAAGTTGTATTAGATGTACATGTACATGAATATCAGAACATACCTGGACAGCTGTTTCGAACTTATTTGCTCTCATCAGCAGGTTCTGAATATCCATGCTATCAACTAACCTCTCTAATTTAATCTGAATAAACAGAAAAGTGAGACCCAAGAACATTAGCAACAAATGTAATAACAGTTAAGTAGAGACAAAACGAACAGCAATAGTAACCAAAAGAAAAAAGAGCCAAACCCAGGCTGGGTGTACTTGGTGAGGTGGGTGGCAGGTTTGTGAATTTCCTTGCGAAGGAGGGTAACACCCCCGTCATGATATGACTAATTGACTATGCAGTTGAAAGCGACGTTAAACCAAAATTTAAAAAAAAGACACAGGAGTATGTAGGTGGAAAATGTAATTAGAGAACAAATTAAGGTTGAAGAGAAACACAACAAGACAAGACAAGCAGGGAATCCGAAACTTTCATCAAGGATGGTAAACCACACACACAGAAGTACTTACAAGACACTAAATACCTGACCTGTCAGGTGAAAGGTCAGGTATTAAGGTCACTTTTGAAGGGCAGAAAGGTCACCTTTCTACCCTTCATTAAGAAATTACACGCGGCTTTAACAACATCAACAAAATGAGGTGGACTTATTATTACGTCTTAATTGCAGGGTTTTCAATGGAATCCTTACAATTAACACTGCTACAACCTAAATTAGACCTATTGTGACCAGGTGATTCTATTTAGTTGTAACGTCCAGATTGAGATATATAGTCAGGACAGGGGTTTTAACCTCCATTCGCTGATGGGAATCGTACCAGCTACCTACATTAACCTCACCCAGCCTGGGTAGAAATGCCAGCCTCATGTATTTGGAGGGCACAGAATTTCTTTCGAAATGTCTGCCCAAACCAGGGATCGAACTCGGTATCTCTGGACACCGGGCAGAGGTATAGAGTATGGGTCTCCTGACAAAAACAAGAGACCCATACTATACTGGGTCTCTTTGTGTGACAAATCTGTGTAAGACATACAGTTTCACTTTCATATTTATTTTCCCATGTGCTTTATTTTATAAGTAACTATGTAACTTTAATTAATATTTACTATGTAATGTAATAGAAATTAATGTACAATAGAACATATTATTAGTATTTATTAAATAAATAAGTTACTAATATAATACAGTTATAACCATTATTGATAAACCCCCTGAGGTATAAACCATGGAGAAATCATTTGATAAGTTTTATTATAACGATAGTCAAACCTAGATTTAAAAAATACACAAGGGACCTGCTAGTTTTCTTATCTTATATCCAGTTCTCCTAGGTTTGACTATATTAGATATTATGTTCTTAATGTAACGACACATCTAACATCAAAATTTCATTTCTTGGAACTCAAACCACCAACCTCTGGTAATCAAGAGGTTCAATGCTTGACAATGATGCTACCGAGATAGCCTTTCATCAGACATATTTCGATTGAACTCTTCTCATAAAAAATGTTTCCATCTAAAAAAATAAACTTGAATTTGTCCAAGTAAATACTAACCATTTTTTTCTATTTGTATTGTAAATTGGGTTATTATCTTGTTAGTAACATTTTTTTTTCTATTTGTATTGAAAATTGGGTTATTATTTTGTTTGTATCTCCGCTAGACGGCATTTTTCAAGAAATGAGAGAAGACTATTTTAGCCCCAAAGTGTCCTCTACGGTCGATTCTGGAATTTTCCACACAAAACTTCGTATGATTTTTATACTCGTATGTGTATTATGTATGTATGAAACAAATAAGATAGCTATAGAGAGAACACGAAGATAAAAGAGAAGAAATACATTATAAAACACATACAACATATACCTATACATAATTTATTATGTATGAGGCCAAAGAATATATACTAAAAATGTGGGTGTGTATGTATGTGCGTGCGAGAGAGAAAGAGAGAGATGAACACAAATAAGACACGTATTTATTGAATTCCGGGTATAGCTAAAATATTATGATAGCTCTTCAAACAGACACATTATTAAGAAAAAAGAAGTTCTAGCGTTTGTAAAAGCAAAAAAGAAGTTGGAGGAATAGGAGAAGGAGGAGGAGAAGGAGGAGGAGGAGGAGGAGTAAAAGGAGAAGGAGGAGGAAGAGAAGGAGGAGGAGGAGGAGGAGTAAAAGGAGAAGGAGGAGGAGGAGGAGGAGAAAGAAGAAGAGAAGGAGGAGGAGGAGGAGGAGTAAAAGGAGAAGGAGGAGGAGAAAGAAGAAGAGAAGGAGGAGGAGGAGAAGGAGGAAGAAGAGAAGGAGGAGGAGGAAGAAGAGAAGGAGGAGGAGAAAGAGGAGGAAGAGGAGGAGGAAGGGAAGAGCGCATAAACTTGAGAATTGGAAAGATAAGTGAGTGTAGGAGAGGAATTGTGGATGAAAAAGACGTCTTATATACAAGATGATATAAGAAATACTGATACCAACAAGAGGAAGAGGAATAATGAATAACCAAACTCAGTAGCTTGATCGATAAGGTAGCGGACTTGCAACCTGAAGGGCGGTGGTTCAACTGCCGGTTTCAGCGTAGATTTAGTAAAGCAGTAGTTTGAGTAGTTGTAATATCACGAAAGTGATTAACACAAAGCTGATAACTTTTGATAATGATAGTAAAAATACAAGATAAGGAAAGTAATAATAATATCGACTTACTTATAAGGCCTAACTGGGACTAGTGAGACGAATTATCAAGTGGTCAAAATTCCAAATGAAAGAATAACTTTTCATGTCTCGACTGGGTTTCCAAACCACGAACTCAGCACTCACTAGCGTACCAGTGAGGGACGAAGAGAAAGTGGAGGAGATCAAAAGAGACAGAAAGACAGAGAGAGAGAGACATAGAGACTAGAGAGACACGAAAAGGACAGAAAGCAAGCGAGAGATAGAGACTCCAAAGAAAAAGAGAGTAAAGACAGAGAGAGAAAAGTAAAAAAAACAGAAAGAGGCAGGAGAGAGAGAGAGAGAGAGAGAGAGGGAGAGAGAGAGAGAGAGAGAGAGAGAGAGAGGAGAGAGAGAGAGAGATAGAGACTCCAAAAAAAAGAGAAAAAGAGAGAAAACTAAAAAGACAGAAAGAGGCAGAGAGAGACACACACACAGAATAAAACAGAATGAGAGAAAGAGAACGAGAGACAAAAGAGGGACACTGAAAACGAGAGAAAGAGAAGAGATAGAGTAAAAATAGAGGGAGAAAGCTACAAAAGAGGCGTTGTTATTTTAGACACTTCAAAAGTTGCCGGGGCGACCGTCAAGAGTGATTTCGATGATGCCCTCAGCAACTTTTCGCCGTCTAATGGAAAAGTTGCAGAAAGTTTGAGTGCTTTTTTGCTTCATCAACTCGCAGGGCAAAGTTGTAAAGTTAGCTTTTAATTTGAGGCGTGTGTGATCCAGGTCATTCAACGTGGGATTTTAAGTTTGCTTTTAAACTAGGCTGACATCTATCAGACGAGTGTTGTAGCGCACTTGAATGCACTGTGACCTGGGTTCGATCCCTAGCACGGTGGAATTTTTTTGCTCTCTACTTTAATGTTAGTTATACACTTATATTTCGTGAATAAAATCTTTCTATAGGATGAGGAAAGTAAAAGTGAGTTGCTGCTTTAATGTGGCGCTATCAGTGACGGAAACTTGAAATTTGATGATGAAAGTTGATTTTATATACCTCACAAACCACAAAATTATGGTTGAAATCGGCCCCAGTCTGCGGCCGCAAGGCCTCTGGTAGTCAAGTGGTTAAAGCGTTAATCTGGTAATCCAGGTAGCGTAGGGGTCCGTTGGTTCGAATCCCACCCAGTGCATGAATTTTTCCTCATTCATTTGAGTTTGTGACCACATTATAATAAGACTCTGAGGGTTAGGTGGTAGAAAATGCTTTGAGCATGAACCTCGCCTGGTGGTTACCTTTCACTAAAGAGTATTAGTATTATTATAATAACACTAGTTATAATAACGCTTGCTAGAGAGTCAAATAAGAAGAAGAATAAAAGGAATTGAAAGAATTTCATTATTTATTTCAGAATTTTGTTAATTATTTATGTACTCATCCAATTTATTTTCTAAATGGTGCAATTACCGAGCACAACTATTGCCACTGTTCCGGCAAGGAGAAACGCAGAGGTGGCAGAATTTGACCACTTCGTTAATGTCCCTGGAAAATGAATTAATTTCCTTCAGTGGTTATGTGCGATCCCCTGCTAGTTGCTGAGACCACAAGAAAATTAATTAGAAATTTGCGCAAGAAAATTAAATTGAAATATGTGTGACGCGTTTAGCTAATTTATTCGTGGTCTGTTTGGTGCAATATTGCTTTCAAAGGTCGTAGCTTATGACCTTGTAGGTAGTGTGTTGAAAGCGACGTTAAACCCAAATAAACAATATATCAGGACGAGCCCTATTTTTAACCAACCAAACCTGATAATATAGTCACACCTGGGTATAAATAAATAATATTGCCTTATACACCAACCTCAGTAGCTTGATCGAAGAGGCGGCGTACTTGTAACCTGGAGGTCGGTGGTTCAAGTCACGGTTTCAGCGTAGATTTGCTAAAGCGAGTTTGAGTAGTTGTGATACCACGAAAGTGATTAACACAAATAAATTTTATGTTATTTTTTAAAAATATTGCCTTATTTATACTGACCGATTAGGACTATTTAAAGTCCCATTATTCCAACAGTATGCCAAAGACTTATTATCATAAGGTAAAAATACCAAATGGGAAGATAACTTGTCTTGTCTCAGATGGGTTTCGAACCTGTGACTTCTGAATTCACAGAGTGCCGCCTTTACCACTGAGCTACCGGGCTAGAGAATTCAAGGGATTTTTTTCTCTTATATCAGGTTTCTAAGGGCTAACAATAAAATTGTATTCTAAATTTGGTTATAGTTATTTGAAAGGGATATCTTCCGGGGCGCTCGTGGTGACCCAGCACCTCCATACTTGGGAAGTATTGTGTCACTTCTCGCCCATCAAGGGGGAGGCATAGGTACTACGGGATTGGCAGGCTACAACACAGACTACAAGCTTCTAAAGTAGCTCCTGTTTCATGGCTACGAAATAAAAAAAGGCTGTGAAACACACATCATTAAAAAAACACTGCCAATTATGGACACAATACTTCCTCGTGATTGCTTCACATTGTAAACACATGCCAATTTTGAGATTTTATAGAAAATTACATGTATCTCCAAAACGACTCAACCGATTTTCTTCAAATTCGTTTTATATGGTAGAATATCGTTTCTTATACATTCTAGATTCTACAAAAAATTCTGTATCGGCAAGTCGTGGTCCTTATTTTTTTACTTTTTTGTCAAAAATTTCGGATTTTCTTAAATATCAGAGTCAAATTATAATTAATTTAAAAATAAATATAAATAACCTATGTTAAACAATAATATGCATATTCTCACAAAATTTTATCGAAATCGAGTGTACCGTTCACGAGATATAAGCGTTTAAGTAAAAAGTTAGTGGTCAGGCGCATGGTCTCTTTCACCCAGAACCGCTGGTATGAATTCAATGAATTTAAAATGGGACCATCTACAGAATGTCTCCTAGATGTGTGCAAAATTTCATCAAAATCGGTAGAGTAGTTTCCGAGATTTGCGCGTTACAAGGAATCGTTTTTACAGACCGACAGACAGACAGACAGACAGACAGACAGACCGACAGACCGACAGACCGACAGACAGACACAAAACCAAATTTACTCAGTAGGTTATGAAACGTCCAGAAATATGAAAAAAAATGAAATCGGAGCAAAAAAATATTTTTTTTTTACAAAAACGAACACAATACTTCCGATTTCTAATATTAGAAATTTCTCGGAAGTAAAATGATGAACACAACATTATGGATTCTAATCTTACAGTTTACTTTACTCTAGTGACATGACTAGAACTAATGTTTTCAACAGGTCAAGTGTTATTTCGTACTATTTTACCTTCTAAGGTGGGCACTGAAAGGAATTCTATGTAGAGGACTTTTTTTTATTACATATACATATTATGAGGAATAAAATATTTTCTAAAATCATGGAAGATATGCAAGAGTGTATCACCTTTCTGTGGCACAAAGTCACAAAATAACCTCGCAATTTTTAATTTGTATTATTAATCAAGTTAAGTTTAGCTTTTATATTTAACGTCATGTGCATTCATATTCCCTGTGTCCGCTATGTACAAGAAAATATACTAAATAAATATTAAAAAAGGTTCCAAAGGGACCCCAGAATGCTAAAAACGCTTGCATGTATTTGCACTTGTTGCCCTCGTTCTCTGAAGGACAGACACGATAACACAATTATTTCTGGTGAACTTCATTATCCAAATAATCCAAGGGTGTGGCCAATATATGCGGTGTGTATTGTACATTGTCCTTGATTTGGATCTAAAGTCGCCTGCATAGATAGGATCCGGAGAGGTATTGTACAATGTCCTTTGTTTTGGTTATAAAGTCGCCTGCATAGATAGGATCTTGAGAGGTATTGTACAATGTTCTTGATTTGGATCTAAAGTCGCCTGCATAGATAGGATCCGGAGAGGTATTGTACAATGATCTTTGTTTTGGTTATAAAGTCGCCTGCATAGAGGATCTTGAGAGGTATTGTACAATGATCTTGATTTGGATATAAAGTCGCCTGCATAGATACGAGTAGGATCTGGAGAGGTATTGTACAATGTCCTTTGTTTTGGTTATAAAGACGCCTGCATAGATAGGATCTGGAGAGGTATTGTACAATGTCCTTTGTTTTGGTTATAAAGACGCCTGCATAGATACGATCCTGAGAGGTATTGTACAATGTCCTTGATTTGGTTATAAAGTCGCCTGCATGGATAGGATCCTGAAAGGTAAGGCCATCTGGATGGTTTGATTGATATGATTATTAATTCTCATGGATGCTTAGAAGTACAAAGTTCTCATGCAGGGTGTCCGACTTTTATTTTTTTGAAATTTTCAGAATCAACGCCAGGATAATTATATTCTAATACTAATTTGGTAATATTTGGTAATTTTTCAAAAAATGAAGAAGATAAAAAAATCACGTGAAAAAAAAGTTTTGACCTTTTTGAAAATAAGTGAAAATGATTCTCATGTATTTCTGTATTATGAAGATTGAGCAGATTTCCCAAGGAAATGCCTAACATTTTGTACCTATTTGCATTCAAAACTGTGTTTTTATTTAATTACATCTCCGTTCAACGGTATTTTTCGAAAAATGATCTGAGAATATTTTAGTCTTAAAAAGTCTCTTAGAATTTTGATTCTAAAATTTTCTAAAAAAAAAGAAAAATTACTTGGACACTTTCTTTGGGTCACTTGAAAATAAGGGAAAAAAATAGTGAATGACTGATTCTATAGTAAATACAGGGTGTTAAGAAAAGTGTGCGTTTATTTTAACTACGTGTTATAAGGACCATTTTAGAGGGGATCAAGTTTATAACAAGAAAGGGCGAAAGTGCTTCATAAGAAAGATACGTTTCTAAAGGTTCTTAAAATTCTAAGATTTTGCTTTGTGCCTTACCTGTTAGAGTTATTGAAACACGGAAAAAAATCGACTTCCAACACAAGATGACACCGTTATTTTGATGTGGAAAGGTCATTGCACTCTTAGGAGCGGCCACAGGAGGCCGCCTTTGATTCCCCTTATGAAGCACTTTTGCCGTTCTGTTATAGACTTAACCCCCCTAAAATGGTCCATATAACACGTAGTTAAAATAAAGGCACACTTTTCTGAAACACCCTGTATTTACTATAGAATCAATCATTCACTATATTTCCTACTATTTTTGAAGTCAGTTTACTTTATAACTTTATAATGTTTTATACATTTTTCAATGTCTAATAAACAATAAAAATACTATACTATACTAACTATGTCAGGAGGTCACCCTGTATATGTATGAGGTCATTCTATAATTAGATTACCTTATCACCATGTTGATTACATTGATTACCGTCCCTTTCAAATGTGTGTGAAGAAAGAGAGAGAAGGGGGGAATAATGGAAAAGCGATAATTTGAGAGATGAAGGGATAAAGTTAAAGAGAGAGAAAGGGAGAGAGTAAAGGTAAAGAGATAATTTGAGAGAGGAAGGGATTGAGTTAGAGAGAGTGAGAGAGAGAGAGAGAGAGAGAGAGAGAGAGAGAGAGAGAGAGAGAGAGAGAGAGAGAGAGAGAGAGAGAGAAGGTAAAAGAAAACAGACAGAGATATTGAATGAGAGAAGGACAGACAGACACACGGACGCACGGACCAATGGCCGAAAACAACTTATCCTGAGGCTATGATTCGTCCAGAAATGTAAAAAACTGGGTGGGTCAAATTTTCGACAAATACAATACTTTTCTTATTATAGGATAAGCAAAGTAATGACCCGCATACTGACCCACCCTCCTTCCGCCATCACTCACTGAAGACTGAAGGGATGTGTACCCATCATTGCTCTTGGGTATTAACAGTTCATCTTCGTGCGACTTTTGCCCTTTCAAAACTCTAAAGGGCACGGACGCTTGTGTAGAATGAGTGCAGTCCCTGAATTTTTCTGCAAGCGGAAAATGAGTTGTTTTTCTAAAAATTTGAATATTATTCGGATTTGTTTTTCACCTGGTAACCTCCAGAGATTATACTCGATCAAGAATTGTTTTGTGTTTACGAGCGCACTGGATCCTTTTCCAACATAAATATGTAAAAAAATTATTTATTTATAAATTTACATAACAAAAGTTACGAATTGTACAGAAAAATTTACAATGACAAAATAAGAAATAGGAATTAAAAAAAAAATATTGAATAAATTTTTTTGTTGGCCCGAGGACCTTCCACATGGCAATCGAGTACAATTTTTTTTCTAAATGGTGTATTTTACACATCCACCAAACGAATATCGTTTTTTCATGTTATTATTCATTCATTCAAATTTCACACAGACGACAAACGTCTTCAGAAGCTCTTGTTTCAGGGCTGCGAAATAAATAAAAAAGCTGTGTTGACACAAAATGAAGATCTCAATCGTTCTGATTAGAGTCATTTAGGACAAATTTTGCCCTCCATTCGCTAAGAAATGTACATACATAAATGTACCAGCTACATACATATCATTGACACACATCCGGAAAGCCGGAAGAAAGATTCAGAAAGTAATATTGATGAATATTTCTTCCGGGAATTTTTCGAGATTTCTCGTGCATCGTGCGGGGATACTTCGTGCGGGGATACATCGTGCGGGGATACATCGTGCGGGGATACATCGTGCGGGGATACTTAGTGCGGGAATACTTAGTGCGGGAATAATTATTGCGGGAATACTTCGTGCGGGGATACTTTGTGCGGGGATACTTCGTGCGGGGATACTTAGTGCGGAAATACTTCGTGCGGGGATACTTTGTGCGGGGATACTTTGTGCGGGGATACTTTGTGCGGGGATACATCGTGCGGGGATACATCGTGCGGGGATACATCGTGCGGGGATACATCGTGTGGGGATACATCGTGCGGGGATACATCGTGCGGGAATATATCGTGCGGGAATACATCGTGCGGGGATACATTGTGCGGGGATACATTGTGCGGGGATACTTAGTGCGGGGATACATCGTGCGGGGATACTTCGTGCGGGGATACTTCGTGCGGGGATACTTCGTGCGGGGATACATCGTGCGGGGATACATCGTGCGGGGGGTACATCGTGCGGGGATACTTCGTGCGGGAATAATTAGTGCGGGAATACTTTGTGCGGGAATACTTGCAGAAAGCATACCGGAAGAAAGATTCAGAAAGTAATGTTGATGAATGTTTCTTCCGGGAATTTTTCGAGATTTCCCGTGCATCGTGCGGGGATACATCGTGCCAAAAGATACATCGTGCGGGAATACATTGTGCAGATTCTCCTGGGAGTTTCCACGTACTAGTGATACTGTTTAGATGTTTAGTTACATGTGTATGTAAAAAACCATTTTTTTAACAAACCAAAAGATTCATCCAGAAATGTGAAAAACTGTTGGTCAAACTTTCGACGAATACAATACTTTCCATATTATAGGATAAGGAAAGTATAAACAAAAGTTTGGAGTAAGTATATGCGGTACCCACAAAAGTTAAAGTGAATCTAAACTACGTAATAAGTGCACCAGCAGTCAAATGGTTAATGCGCTAGTCTGGTAATCCAGGTGGTGTAGGGATCCGTTGGTTCAAATTGCACCCAGTGCATAAATTTTTCTTCATTAATTTGAGTTTGTAACCACATAATAATAAGACTCTGAGGGTTAGGTGGTAGAAAATGCTTTGAGCATTAACATCGCCTGGTTACCTTTCAATGAAGAGTATTATTATTATATTTCAGGAACACCCCATATGTTTTCGACAGAACAGCTTTCTAATGTAAAACATCGAACAAAGAACAAGCACAATGCCAACTGATACCATCTTGAAATAAAAAGCAAGTAGATACTCGTCGTACATTGTTGATGCAAAAAAATATATAAACTCATTCGAAAATTCGTATAATGTAAAAAGTTTTTTATTTTGATATATCCCGGTTCTGGATATAGAATTTAAGGGACTTAACATTTCTCATTTCCTCCTTATAATAGAGGCGGCTTTTAAAACAAGAAAATTTAAACAAAATTTGAGTCTTAATATTTTTTTAACCACTGAGTGCGCGATTAGCGGTTAAGCACTCGCTTGCCATGCGGAAGGTTTCGGGTTCAATCCCCCGTGCCGACAAAAATTTGTATTCCTAATTTGGTTACAATTGTTTGTAAGGGATACCTTCCGGTGCGCTCGTGTTGACCCAGCACCTAATTGGGAAGTATTGTGTCACTTCTCGCCCATCAGCGGGGAGGCATACTATGGGATGGGCAGCCTATAACACAGACCATAAGAGTCTACAGTAGCTCCTGTTTCATGGCTACGAAATAAAAACTGCTGTGAAACACTCATCTTAATAAAAAAAAAATCTTTCTTTTACGGGGTTTTTAAGCTAAGTTATCATATTTGTGTAATCACGATGTGATGTCACAATTACTTAAACTGGCTTTACTAATCCTTTGCTGAACTCGGAACTCGAACCACCGACTTACGATTACATGTCCCTCGCCTTATCGATTGAACTACCCAGGTACTCAGGTTGCTGTTTATTGACATGTACTGTGAGCAATCATGAATTTTACTATCAAGATTTTTGAATTATTTGAAGTATATTGTACGTGCGCTACATTTGAATATGTGACTTCTCTTTGAATACGAGTTGCCAATCGCCGAGGCCAAGTCAAGTAAGCTAAGCAACAGCCGACCACCTAGTTAAGTGGTTATGAGTCTGAGGCCCTATCTATCTAGCTACCCACTACCCAGGTCGGTAAGAAATATATTAGGCATTTATAGTACATGACATACGTTTCGTAATCATACTCTGGAAGTGACATACTTTAAAAAAAAGTTATCAAATTTGTTTCAAGTCGACCTCCGTGGCTCAATGGTTAAGAGCATTGGTTACTGACCGGGAGTTTGCGGGTTCAAATCCCGGCCGGAGCGGACATTTCCGACCGAAATTTTCCGTTTCCGGAATGGCATGGATGTAAAGGTAAAGTGCCATGTAGGAATGCGAAAGCGGTTCCGGGGCACAACTACATTTAAAAAAAAAATCGTTTTAATATAATTATTTAATCTCCCTTTGATAATTTTTTACGTACCTCGGGAAACGAACCACGCAACTCCAGATTACAAGTCCGCCGTCTCATCCATCAAGCTGCTGAGGTGGAAATGACATAGCCCCTAGCCGCTAGCACTTTCCTGTGCCGTCTACTCCCATCTCTTTGTTTTGGTCCTGTCAGCGCTCATCTATGTCTCATCCTTTGTTAAATGTACATGTCATGTCTCCCAGTAGATGTATTATAACTAGTGAATACATAACATATGTATATTATGTACGTGGTTGTCTCTTCTTCTTAATGTACAATATATTTTGCCTGTCGGCATACAGGCTGTCAGTCGAAATGTTTCATTTTATTATCACACACAATAATCATGTATCTATACATATTATAATACATAATGCGTAGGTATCTATGTATACATAATACATAGAAATCTATACATAATACGTAGGTACATGGGTATCTATACATAATGCGTAGGTACATGGGTATCTATACACAATACATAGGTACATGTTTAAAATATTTATACTACAGTGTGTATAGATAGGTGAGGGTAAACAACGGAGCCCTAGACCCTAGAGCCTAGGGTGTACCACGTAAAATATTCAAACCATGTTATTAAATGTAAGCCTGATGCCAACGTCGATGGCGCATTCAATGTTCCGGTTCTCGTAGGATTCGGATTATCAAAGCAACGTCCAGCGAGGTGAAAACTTCGAGATGCTGGCATTCCATCCCAAGCCAGTCTGGGTTAGGTTAATTTCGGTAGCAGGTTTGAGAGTTTTCTCCGAATGGAGGGTAACACCCCTGTCGTGATATGACCATATTGACCATGCAAGACATGGCGGGTCATTCGCCCACCAATGGCGATGCTCGATCTTGCTGGTGGGGCTGCCACCTTGGAGAATGCAAGCTTTCCCTTTTTTGTGTGATTCCTCTTCTGGGCGGGGCGTGGCTGCTATCAAGAGAATCTCTTGATACCGCGGGCCTAGGTTGACAGCTCACACGAATTACCCACCAAGCTGAGAAAACCAGGATCCAGATTACCAGGATCCAGATACCAGATATGGTTGGGTGGAAGAGCTCACTCCAGTGAGAATCCTGCCATAAAGAAAGAAAGCCTATATATGCATAAAAAATAAAAATAAAAAAATACCTCTAGACTGCTCAACTCAGCTCCCTCACCTAGTTCTGCCTGTAGACCTGTACAATTGCCCGGAGTGTGGTAGCTTGGAACCACAGGTGAGAGAGAGTTGAGGCAGCTATGATGATCAATCTCTTCAACCACTGGTACCTTCTTCTGTAGGCACCAGTGCGGCCGTCTTAGATGAGAGGTGCTCTACCTATACAACTACCCCAATACATCCCGAAAATGAATGTAATTATTTTTAATAAATTATAATTTCCATGTTCATTATTTAATAAAAAAAAAAATACCACTACGTAGGTACTTGTATCTTTTTTGAGAAGCTACAAAAAAAATGTGCAAAATGCATAATGGATTATTCCGCATAAAATGCACAAAGTATTCGTACTTCTCGTCATAAATAATTTCTGGACTCGAAACACTAATCTAGTGTAGCGTCCAATTTAATGGATCTATTCCTGTGGCAACCTCTTCTCCCCCCCTCTCTCCCCCCCCCCCCCCTGAGACCAAAAGCGCCATTCCAGTCACGTTCTGAAAAATAATTATTTCGAAACGAACTATTTGTATATAAGTTCGAAGCACATGAAAAAATAAATAATATATCATATCGCTGCGTCTACCCATCTGTTATACGTTCACGCTGAAGATTGCATGCGCGAGCAAATACAGCTATTATATACCTATATTTAAAATAAAAAAACAGAAGCTCAGTTAGCTTGAACGATAAGGCGGCGGACTTGTAACCTGAAGGTCCGCGGTTCAAGTACCAAGTTGGATAGAAAATTTAGCTTCAGCGGAGAAATTAATACAGAAAAGCGAGATCACAAGATCAAACTTATTTAAAACAATACGCTAAAACAACCGACCTCAGTCGCTTGATCGATAAGGTGGCGGACTTGTAACCTGGAGGTCGGTGGTTCAAGAGCCAGTTTCAGCGTGAATGCCAACGATTCTAATTTTTTCAACGTCCTAAGTAGGACATTCCAATCGCTTTTTAACCCTCACTGAGAATTTTACCCTCCAATCGCTGGGAATCGTTCCAGCTACCCATATTAACCTCACTTAGCCTGGGTAGGGTCGGGGATGCCAGCTTCACGTGTCGGGGGAAATAGAATTTTCTGTGTAAAATGTCTGCTCCGACCGGAAATCGAACTCAGTATCGCTGGACTACGAGTTAAAATCAAATATTATTGTTGCAAAAAATAAGATGAACTCGGAAGTAAAAAAGAACACGCTATTGGAATTTTTCGCATGAAGCTTTCATTATAACTCACATATAAATTTTATTTCAGTTTATGCTACAGTAAAAAAAGCCACGTATCTATCTGTTCTGTCCAGTTGTTAGTCATAAAACTCATAAATAAACCACTTCACCGCTGGTTTATGGTAAAAATAGTAATGTTAATCTTATATTATAAAAGAATTGTTTGTGGGTGTGTGTGTGAGAGAGAGAGAGAGAGAGAGAAAGAGAGAGAGAATGTGTGTGTGTGAGTGTGTGTGGGTGTGATGTGTGTGTGTTTGAAATTATACATAATTATATTAGGTATGTAGGTATATTAAAATTTAAAATATATCCATCTTTTTCTCTAGTTCCTTTTAAAGCATCGATCGTACTTTTTAGGAAATAACATACTATTAACAGCTCCTCTCTATGCTCCTCTCTATGAATGGTTTCATTATTATTATTATTTTATTTGTTACTTTGTTACAAAGCTAGTACAGTTATTTTTTACGAAATTGAATTTTTTACTAAAAAATTAGAAATCCTAAATGACTAAGGGCCAATTATGAAACAGGATCAAAGTTAAGAGACCCCCTCAAGTCGGAGTTTCAACCAATCACAGTGCACTATTGTATCCCAACTTGAGTGACAGTCTGGTTTATTTTAACTTTAATCCTGTTTTACAATTCATTCCTAATTCGTTTATATTTTTCTTTCGTGTAGGAATATTTTGCAATGGGATCATTGAATATATAGTTATTGAGAGCTTTTTTTTCTTTTTTTTTTTACAAAAATCCGACAGCATTCAAAACTGAACATTCATTGCTGACTACTTTCGGATAAACCCAGGCTTGTTGAGCTTCATATGGATACTAGTTTCGCATGTTTTCAACAAATTGATGATAAAACGCGCGTCTAGAATACCATTTAGTGTTGAAAAAAGCCAAAAAACCATACAAAAAATATCAAAGGTTACATCAGAACATAGCTTTTGGCCTGTCAAGTCAAATAAAAGCCCCTGTCAATCGTCGGCCATTAAAAAATACATCAGTTAACATGGATAGTAATCAAAATGGTCAGGAAAGAAAAGAAAATTTTGAGGGCTTCTTATGTGAAAGGTTCCGGTTTGGAAACCCGTTTTTGCCATAAGTTCTTTTTAATCATTCCAACACTTGACAAATATTTATACACGAGGTGTTTTTTGGAGATACCTGTGCATATTACATAGGTACATAATTTACGAGTATGTACTTGTAATCCCAGCTTATCATCGTTCAGGAGATTATTGAATCTGCTGTCTTAGTTTCCTGCCAACATAATGCCGTCTGGATTAGACAAACATAATCTGAAACGCTGACTTCAAATCTTTGTGGGTTCCCTTGGTTCTAGAAATTTAGAAGGATGGATAAAATGGGTGTAGTTTCCTGAAAGAGAAAGTAATTGAAAGTCAGTGTTGAGAATTTTGTTATCTTTGCTGTATTGATCAGTCAGACTCCGTGGCGTGACGGTTCTGACTACTGCCCGTAGTCCAGAGATCCTGAGTTCGATCCCCGGTTGGGGCAGACTTTTTGGACAGAAAATCTTGTTTCCTCCGAACACGTGAGGCTGTCATTTTCGGTGCTACTCAGGCTGTGTGAGGTTAAAAGTGTATACCTGGTACTATTTCCAGCAAATGGAGGGTAAGACCCCCGTCCTGATCAGGAGTAGCAGGACGTTAAAACAAAATAGAATCGTTGGCGTTAGGAAGGGCATCCAGGCATAAAAAAACATGCTCCAACCTACCAAACTCAACAATTAGGTTGAACAACGCCGACCCCAAAAGCAACATTAGCGAATATGGGAAAATGGCAAGGGAGATAAATCATTGGGAGGTAATAGAGAAAAAGCACCATTGAATTATTAGTTTTATGACTTTAAACAGCAGGATTCTCACAGTGAGAGCTTTCCCATCCAACCGGGTGGTTTTACTCATTGAAAAGTTTTTTTTACTCGTGTTTTTTACCTACTAGGAAAAATTGACAGCTATCTCTTGAAATTTAAACGTATCATCCTATGGGACAAACAGAATGTTAAAAACTGTAGAGACATTAAAGGCTCGGCTGTCGACAGCATTAGGAGATAATTGACTTTTAAAGTTCGCTGAAGTTCTGTCGAAATTTGCGTCGCACGTAGGAACGCATTAAATCTCGTCTGACGTTTATTGAAAGTCAAAGCTCATTCTCAAAACAAGAACATTGTGTAAAGTTTTCAATGAGATATTCGGAGGATATTCTAGCACAACTTTCAATATGCATTAGACTCTCTTGACAGTGTTGCCGCGTAGCGACTTTCTCTTCAACATTTTTAAACTGTATTGAAAGCCAGCGTTGCGTCGTTGCGCGTTGGCAAGTTAAATACGGTCCCAAAACCGTATAAAATAGACTAACAGCCGTATTTATGAACAGAAAACGCCGTTTGAGCGTGGTCTGAAGCATGATTTCCTTTAATATTATTGGCCAATACCTTGCTTGAGACAATGCTCAGATAAAATTCCCTGTTCATATATACGGGTGGTTAAGTGGAGAGGATTTGAGTAAAGAAAGGTATGCTACTGTAAAACGCCGCCATAGCCTACAAGATGATAGTATGATTATCAAGAAATTGAAGTTAAGCAACGTCCAGCGAGGTTAGGACTTGGATAGGTGACCATTCAAATTCAAGCCCTCGATATGCTGGCTATTCCGGCCCCACTCATGCTAGGGTGAGATTAATTGTAGTAGCCGGGTTTATATTAAAACGGAATTAATAGATTTATTTGTTTTACCTCTGTGGACCTAAGTTTGGATTTTGCGTATTTTCTAAGATGGGGAAAACTACCACTTAAGATCGTAATTTTGTCTTTTAATTTTGCCCTAAGATTTATTTGAATAATTGCGATTGATTTGTACTCTAGTAAATTTGATGCTGAAAACAATAGATGCTATATCAGTCACCGTGGCAGAGTGAGTTAGCGCGCTAGGCATTGCATGGTGACATGGGTTCGATCGGCAGCGGGGCAGGAATTTTTCTGCTCTGTACTTGGATGTTCGGGGTCCACTCATACCTCGTAAAGAAAAATGAGTAGTTACTTGTATAAGTAACGACCAGTGGCGGCATTACCAGAGTAATTCGAAAAAGTAAAGGAGGCTCTTAGTAATGCTGTGCTACCCACAAAAATTGTGAAGAGGCCTTGTGCTTCACCACAAATAAATAGAACCATACCAATAGATAGTATAAATATCTACATTGCCTACCTACATGATTAGTTCATTACATTTACTTTTAGTGCGTCCCGGTAGCTCAGTGGTAAAGGCGGCTCTTCGTGAATTTGGAATTTTTACCATTTGGGAATTTTACCACATAATAATGCTTGTTGAACTTACCGCTGGAATAGTGGGATTTAATTGGGCAGTATAAAGTACAAATAAGGCGTTATTATTATTGTTATTTCCCATACCTAATTTTTTTGAAAAGATGAGTGCTTCACAGCCTTTTTTATTTCGTAGCCGTGAAACAGGAGCTACTGTAGACGCTTGTGGTCTGTATTGTATGTTGCCCATCCCATAGTACGCCTGCCCTCTGATGGGCGAGAAGTGACACAATACTTCCCATTTAGGTGCTGGGTCAACACGAGCGCATCGGAAGGTATCCCTTACAAACAACTATAACCAAATTTTGAATACAAATTTTTGTCGGCACGGGGTTTCGAACCCGTGACCCTCCGCATGGCAAGCGAGTGCTAAACCATTGAGCTATTCGTGCGCTCTTAAATTTAATATACTTGGTAGTAATTTCAGAGTTTCGTGTCGCAAAATTCAGTTACAACACGTACGAAATGCGAACTATTAAATAGGCTTCATTTTATATCTCATATTTTTGAATTCATAATTGCATTCCAGAAGATATGCACGACAGTACGCATTCGATTCAATGAATAATCGTGATTTGTGTTCCAATTGAGGCATTTTTAATAAAGTGCACCTACACCTACAGGGAATTTTTTATAAAAAATTGAGGCAAATTTTCTTTAAATTTTATATGAACATGCTTCTTCAAAACAATCTAAACGTTGGTTAAAAGCTGGGCTGTTTAAATTAAATGGTTGGTGGAAGAGCTCAAGCAATTTGAGAATCCTGCCATTAAGTCCAAAAAATAAAAATAGAAATATGTCATATGAATAATATAAAAATACTTTTAAATAGATCCATGTTTTGCCATTCTATGGAGATTTAATGTAATGAAAGTAAATGTTCACTACATGAAACATTATTTTGTTTCAACAGAAATCACATCTAAAATTTCTTGTTTCTGATAGAAGCAATGTTTTCCCCATAACGGACGTCTCCTTTGAAATTTAGAAATCCTTTTTTTTAGCCATCCCGACCAGTGGAGGTTCATTTGAAGAATTCAACCTCCTTGGTATTGGTATTTCGTATAATACAGCAATTAGTCAGTGAGCGAGAGATTAAATCAACGAGTGAGTGGATTTCTACAAATCTGGTTGTATATCTGAGGAGAGAAAAATATCGGGTGGCAGAGAATGCCTAAGACATTAACTTCGCCTTGGATTACGAGACAATTATACATTTAAAATAATGTTGTTCCAGAATTATTATTTTTGTTGCATATATTTTTATATATTTTTCTTTGTTATTAATTTGTCGTATAAAATATTAAATTGTAAATAAATAAATATGTATGGAAACAATCAGCTTTATAACCAGAGTCGACAATCTATGAAAAAAGTTTCTGAGAAAAAGAAGGTTCTCTCAAATTTACCTAAAACAGTTCATTTTGTATTCCCTAGAGAAAATTTTTCGAGCATTTTAAGTACTTTTCCTTCTGGATTACAAATAACTTATATATTCTACCAGAAAAGACGTATCAGGCACTTTCAAATGGAGGTAAAAATGTGGCAAGGGTAATTATTAACTTGGGTTTTGAACATGGGAGTAAATAAGTAAGTTATTTACTTATTTACTCCACTTGCACCTATGCTCTCATCTACCCTGTCTGCGTGTCTGCGCCTCTCACATCATTAATTTCCTCCAGGGTATCTTATCCTGCTCTAATGTCTCGGCTAAATCAACAACTTCTCCCAACACCAAGCTTATCTCTGCTTTCCAACTTGACTGGCTCTGTGTCTTATCTATGAGGGTCCCTCTGTCGACATGTTTCTCTCAGAAGGTCATTCATTCACTTCATTTTGGTTCACTTTCATTCTATTCTCTTATCTCAACAACAGTTTCCTTTATCCTACTGTTCTTCTTTTCCGTTTCCATTTTCATTTCTTCTCTTATAAATAGCTCCCTTACATTTATCTTCTTCTATTCTTTACATTAGTATATTTTCTTCTTTTTTCTTTCTTAACTGAGTTTATTTATGCAACTTCTTCTGGGAGGCATATCCCAGAAGGTTGTTCATTCAATTTATCTTTCTTCACTTTCCTTTCATTCTCTTACTCTTTTCTTATTCATCAGGAGTTATTTCTTCTTTATCTTGTTCTTTTTCTTTTCCTTTTCCCTTTCCATTTTCATTTATTCTCTTTTGACTGATTCTCTTATGACTGATTCATTCTCTTCCTTCTGCTTATTTCTGCTAGCTCAGCAGAAATTCCCTTATGTTTATCATTATCTATTCTCATTATCTAACTCTTCTTTTTTTCTCTTCAAATATTTTTTGTTTCTCTTTTTCTTTCTTTTCTATTTCTTTCATATCTCTGAATTTCCTTCTATTTGTTTCTGCTGCCTTCGCAGGAGATATTTTGTCTTCATTATATTACTCTTATTCATAATTTTCTCTTCATAATGATCTCCTATTTCCTTTTCTTTCTTGTCTGGCTCTACTATTTCAGCTCATTCTGTCGAGCCTCTCAGAAGGTAGTTTATTCTCTCAATTTCCTTTCCTTTACTTCATCAGTCACTTTTTACACCATCTCACTCTCCTTCTCTTTTAGTCATATTACTACAGATCTCTTCTCTTAACATTGTCCCCTTCTCTTTTCTTCTCTCTTGAAATTTCTGGTGACATGTGCCATCTCAGCAGGTAGTTCATTATCTTTACCTTCTTCTATTTTCTCTGCTGTTCTTGAATTTCTCCATCTCCTTTACTTCTTTTTATACTGCAACATCTGATCTCTTTTACTTGCCTGCTTTTTTTATGTCTCGATTATTTTCATATTTATGACTTTTCTTGTACTCCTTCTCTCCCTATTCATTTACATACCTTCTTTCTTCTTTTCTTTCAATCTTACTTTTCTTTTTCTTCCTCTATTCATTTGCTTTCTTCTATTTATCAAATCCTTCAATTTCATTTTCCTCTTAATCTTATTTTACTTCTAGATGTACTAATTCTGACATTACTTTCGTTATTATTTTGCTCTTCTTATTCCAATATACTGGATTGTACTCAAGTTAAGAATACTATTCCTCTGCCCCTAATCTCTATTTTTCTTTATCTAACATATCTCATTTTATTCATTCATTGTTTTCCTTTTAATGTTACTCTAATCTCAATTTTCTTTCCTTTTACCTTCTTTTTCATTACTATTCTCATTTTTTCTCTTTCAATGCTTTCTCTAAAACCTGTTTCTTTGTTATACATACGAATGTGTGTACCTCTATTATTGTTTTTAATGTTTTTATTTTTTTGCTCTCCTCATTTTCTTACAATTACTGCTTCCTCAAGTCTAGACTGTCTAGACTTTTTTTTTTATATTTCCTCATATTTTTTGTGTATTTTTTGACAACTAATGAATGGTATTCCTTCTTCATCCTCGTCTTATTTTCTTTTGTCATCATCGTTAACTTCATTTTCTATTCCACGATATTTGTCATCATTAACGACTTCATAATCCACTCCTAATCTTCCTGTCCCGCTCTACTTCTACTTTTCCTCTACTTCTCCTTTCTTTCCTCTTCTCCTCTTCTTCCTCCTCATTTTTCTTTTTCTCTAGACATATCTACCGAACCACAAACTCTCCTCCAAACTTCATAATTCATAATGACGCCATAACTTAGTATTGCACAGTTAAAATTACAGCAAAAAGTTTGCAGAAACTTTTACAGTGCGCGACAATCTAGTTTTTGATGAATAGGTAAAAAATAAGAACTGAAAAATAAAGGAGCAAGTGTTTCTTTGTACAAGCTAGTTTTGTCTCCTTTTCATGATTTTCACATTTTATTTTTTCCTACCACTCCCTCTCTCTCTCTCCCCTTTCACTTTCATTTCTCTACCTACTTCTCTCTCTCTTGCATTATTTATTTTGTATTTTAACCGAACACAGTGAGGGTCTGTTTTAACTTGCATACTGGACAATTTTGGTTTTCGTTTGTTTGTGTGTGTCCGTCTGTCTGTCTGTTCCGTGATAACTCTCGACCGAACTCTTAAAATTGGTTGAAATTTACTTTACATGTTTATTGAGGTCCTAAAATTTTATCAACATTGTATAGTTTTTGGGCTGAATTCAGCACTCGGGCCCAAATAGGAGTCGTGTTGGTGAAAATTGAAAACGATTTTTATATTTTTATTGAATCAAGCAATGCTCTTGAAGTTTTGTCAAGTTGTTGAGAAAATACATTTGAGTTCAGCAGTGATCTTTGCTGATCTTAAAAGCTAAGGAGGCCGCACTGTGGTGAAAAATCGAATAAGAGTCAAAAAAAGGGCCGGTTGTTATTTTTTAATTAAAACCTATCGAGTGGGGTATTGAATGAAAGGTCTTGATGTCCTCATGCTTGATTGAATGCGAAATTTGAATCTGTGTGAGGTTTACAGTTCACAGAACGACTAGAACATATTTGTGATAACCCATATTTTCTTTGAGGTTAGTTTTTTGCAGTTTTTCGAAATTGTCGTGACACGACGACACACATGCTTAGCGGGTTCAAATCCCGGCGTAGTCTGATTTTTTCGGCTCTGTACTTTGGATGTCGGGGCCTAACCCAGCCTCGTAAGGACAATTTGGGGTGGTTGTAGAGTGGAAAACGACCAGTGGCGGCATTACGAGATTACTATTGGAATATGATGGTTAATTGGAGATATGATGCGTATTATAAGCATTAGTTCTCGTAATGTCCATGCTACCCACTAAAAAATGTGACATAAACACATTGTGACATCAAAAAGACTACATCACAACTACTTAAACTCGAAATACTTGTCATACTTGTGGATCGAACCACTGACCTCCAGATTTCAAGTCCGCTACGTTAT
The DNA here is from genome assembly GCA_024516035.1 of Bactericera cockerelli. Taxonomy (NCBI): domain Eukaryota; kingdom Metazoa; phylum Arthropoda; class Insecta; order Hemiptera; family Triozidae; genus Bactericera; species Bactericera cockerelli. Next base: position 8,092,114 of record CM044958.1, on the reverse strand, counting down.
TGATCGAGCTACTGATTCAGGTCTCTTTTCCCATTACCGTTTCCAACTGGTTATAACTTTTTTCCTTATTATCATATTCACTATTCCCTTCTTATAAAGTTATAGTCCTACTGGATACTCCTTGGTCCCTATTTACTTTTATTTTCTCTCTTTCTCTTTACCTCTCTCTCAAACTGGCTCCGCTATCATCTCTAAACTAACCCCTCTATCTGACTTACCACCTCTCTATTTTCCGTCTGAGTCTTTTTCCAATATCGTTTCCAATATTACACTCATAAAAACGATTGACTTCATTATCCTACCCTAATCCTCCTTCCTCTCTTCCTACCTATGCCCCCTCTTTTTATTACTCCTCTCTCTTTCTTTTTTCCCTCTCTCTTTGTTCTCCTCTTTCCCACTGCTCTTCTCCCCCTGTCCTCCTCTATCTGTTTGCCCTGCCTTTTTCTCTCCCTCTCTCTCTCCGTCCCCTCTTCGCCTCTTCTCTCTCTCGCTCTCCCTGCCCTTTTATTTTAAATTATAATTCTCTATCTCTCTCCCTGTTTCCCCTCCCTCCAGCTCGCTATCTCCTTCTCATCTATCTCCTCCTCATTCCTATAACGTTCTCAGTTGCTGTACGTGTGTACGTCTCTTTTCATGACACTAATAATATCGATTGTCCTCATTATCATATTTTCAATTCCTACCTTTAAACTCCTTCTACCTCACTCTCACTCTCGCTCTTCCTCTCTCTCTGTCCTCTCTCTCTCTCTCTCTCTCTCTCTCTCTCTTTCTCTCTCTCTCTTTCACACACTTTTGGAAGGGACGGTAATCCATGTAATCAACATGGTGATAAGGTAATCTAATTATCTTTCTTTCCTCCCTCCTCATTCTTTTGGTACCTCAGATGTCAAAGCGTCTTCGTATCGGTCTGCTAAATGTCTTGGGTTCGATCCCCGGAGCCGAAAAAATAATTGCATTTAAATTTTGATAAGAGTTATTTGTAAAGGACACCTTCCGTTGAGCGTGTATTGACCTAGCACCTAAATAGGAAGAACTGTCTTTTGCATATCAAATATTTAAGCGTATATGTATACAGATACACTACACATATTAGATCACTCCTTTTTTGTTTGTCTCCCTATCCCGATGCCTTTGATTTAATATATCCTGATCTCTTTGTCCCCCCAGTCCTTTTTTATTTCCCTTATTCCTATAACTAAGGCATGTATTGTATCTCTCGAAAATTTGATCTGTCCTCATTTTTTTCAATTCTACTTAATCTTACCTCACTACCAACGTTGCTTTTCTGCCCTTGTCCTCGCTCTTCCTGTCTCTCTGTCTTGTGTCTCTTGTCTTTACACAGTAATTTGAAGACGGTAATATGTAATACATTGAAAGGTAATCAAATTATTTTTTTCACACACGACCCACATACTTTTGGTACGCCAGATGTCCAAGCGTCCGTATCGGCCGCAAACGGGTTCTTGGGATTCGATCACACGAGCAAAAAAATTGCATTTTTTTGATAACAAATTATTTTTAAAGGACATTCTTGAGCGTTTTTGACCTGCCCAATTCGGAATTCTTTGGGCCTATCAAATTTTTTATTATTACAGAAATTACACAATCCAATATTTGTGTGAACAATTTCACTTTTTGTGTTGCCCTACCAAATCACCGGTGAAATTCGATTTTTTTGGGGATTATGACAAGTGCGTTTATTTTTCGACAAGCAGATTTTTTCCTATACAAAGGAAGTAAACCTCTTGAATATAAACAGGGAGTAGACCAGCAGTCTGACTGGAGGACTATAAAAAGGGAGTAGACCAGCATTGGCTTGGTTCTGGGGGGCTATGTCCAATTATTAGCCTCCTTCTAAGACAGTGGTAGAAGTGCTGAAGTCATTCCTCCTCTGTCTGGCTATCATCGTTCACGATGACGCCACCCTATGATGATGGACAGGATATCTCTTGTAGAGAGAAAAAAGTGTGTGTGTGTGAGAGAGAGAGAAAGAGAGAGAGAGAGAGGAGAGAGAGAGAGAGAGAGAGAGAGAGAGAGCGAATTTGGCGCCACACTTGAAAGGAAAAAGAGAAAATTACCCCAGGGAGAAAAAAGCATACTACGGAATGGGCAAGCAACAACACAGACCACAAGCGTCTGCCGTAGGTGCTGTTTGAGGGCTGCTAATTAAAAAAAGGCTCTTTAACACTCATCTTACAAAAGAGGGTGGGGTAAAGGGAGAATAATTGATAGTTGTTGTTGTTGCACGCAACAGGCAATCATCAAACCATAATTACAGGTATAATTATGGGGTTCGTGGAAGAGAAAGCCGTAGGCTTTAGTTTTTTAACGAGTATTATGTAGTTAGACCCAATTAATAGTATCAAATAATACTAATTAATATAAGTAGTGCTATATTTAGACAGCCTATGACAGGTTAGTCTCATTATGCCAACGGTTTTCTTCTGGTAGGTTGGTCCTCTTCACGGCTAAGTCCAGGAAATCTGCAGGATGCGTCCTCGTCACTAGACCTCACGGAGTCTCCGTCTTCAACCAAAGGTCATTGACCTCATTCATCAACAATGAGTAAACATGGTGAGCACGGTACTCAACCAAAGGTCATTGACCTCATTCATCAACACATGATGTAAACAATGGTAGAGCCCGGTACTCAACCAAAGGTCATTGACCTCATTCATCAACACATGAGGTAAACAATGGTGACCACGGTACTCAACCAAAGGTCATTGACCTCATTCATCAACAGATGAGGTAAACAATGGTTGAACACGGTACTCAACCAAAGGTCATTGACCTCATTCATCAACACATGAGGTAAACAGTGGTAGAGCCCGGTACTCAACCAAAGGGCATTGACCTCATTCATCAAGAGATGAGGTAAACAATGGTTGAGCACGGTACTCAACCAAAGGTCATTGACCTCATTCATCAACACATGAGGTAAACAGTGGTAGAGCCCGTTACTCAACCAAAGGTCATTGACCTCATTCATCAACACATGAGTAAACAGTGGTAGAGCCCGGTACTCAACCAAAGGTCATTGACCTCATTCATCAACAGATGAGGTAAACAGTGGTAGAGCCCGGTACTCAACCAAAGGTCATTGACCTCATTCATCAACACATGAGGTAAACAGTGGTAGAGCCCGGTAGAGAAATAAAGGAGACTCGATGTAAACGATACCGAGGTCCGTGGCTCAGTGGTTAAGAGCATTGGTTACCGACACGGAGGTTTAGGGTTCGAATCCCGGACGGAGCAGAAAATTCCGACCGAGATTTTCCGATTCCGCAATAGCATCGCTGTAAAGGTAAAGTGCCCTAAAGTTATGCGAAAGGGGTTCCGGGGCACAGTAAAATTACCTTTTAAAAATAATAAATAAGGAAAATCGAGAAGGTAGGTGAAAATAGGAAGGAGAGACAGGAAAATGGGAGGCGAAAAGAGGAGGAGCGATTATTAAGGAGGAGAGTCATGGAGGTAGGAGAGAGGAGAGGGAAGTGATAGCGCCATCAGTAAAGTGGCTTCATTAGGAATTCTACATTCGACACCATCATTGAATTTCTCAATATGAAATATTGATTAAAATATTAGAGAGAGTGAGGGAGGGGAGGGAAAAATAGAGAGAGAGAGAGAGAGACAGAGAGGGGGGAAGAGAGAGAATTAGAGGGGAGGGAGAGAGAAAAAGAGAGATAGGAGCTGGAGGTTAAAGGCAAGAGAAAGAGAAAAAAAATGTGGAAAGTAGTGCTAGACAGAGAGAAAGAGAGAGAAATATAGAGGACAGAAGGGAGGTATGGGGCGATTAGAAATTTAGACACACTTTTTAATAATCACCCTTTTTTGTTTAGGTATAACATGGTCAGAGTTGACTCTCTTTCTCATGCTTGAGAGACTGGTTTTTAGACTAGTATGAAGGAACGTTAAGAGCCAAATAAAGATGTTTACTATTAAAAACCCATTTGTTTATTATATTTACACTTTATTTTTTTATACAAAACAATCAACATATAACAGAGATAAAAAAATTATAACGATACTATTTACAAAATAAAATATAGAGAAAAAAAAAATATTTAAATTTAAATATGCAATTGTCTTGTATTCGGGGCGAAGTTAATGCCTTAGGCATTCTCTGCCGCTTAACCCCGAAAAAAACATTGAAATTTTAACCAAAAATAAAATAAAAGTATGCATTTAGAATAAGTTTGAGGATATAATGTTAATTAGATAAATGAAGTTGAGAAAGAAGAAGGACGGGATCAGAAAAACAAATGTTTAGTTTTCAAATTGAAAATATTACAGGAACGAGAAATTGAAAGAACAAAAATTTTAATTACAGATCAAATCAGATCAAATCACAGGGATTAAATCATAAGAACAAATGCTTTTTTTAGGACAGACGAAATTGGAAGAACCTAAATTTAGAGAAACAAAAGTTCAGAAAGATGGAATCAGGTACAAGTGTCGCGAGTTGAAATCAGGGGGACTCGGGAGATGAAATTAGAAGTACAATAGGACTGAAATCAGAGGAACACAAAGTTTAGAGGGACGGCAGCAAAAATTCAGGTCTACATCTAAATTTTTGGGATCCATTCATGGGATCCCCCATAATCACGCATTAGGAGGTATAAACGGAAACTCTGAGGCGAAGAGCGGGAGAGAGGCCCTTTAATGGTTCTGGTAATCTCCATTTGAAACATGCTAATAGAGTTTACTGTATTTTCTGCGAAGGAGAAGTGGAGAGGAGAGAGATAATCGAAGGAGCGAAAAGAAAGCAATAATGAATGGGAAGGAAAGAGAGAGAGAGAAAAATTGAGAGGGAGACAAAATGGAGGGAAGAGAACGATAAGGAAGGGAGAGAAAGAGAGATAAAGAGCCAAAGAGAGAGAGAGAGAGAGAAAGACAGAGAGAGAGAGAGAGATATATAAGGAGAAGAAATAGGAAGGAAAAATAACATAGAGAGAGAGAGAGAGAGAGAGGAAAGAGGGGACAGAAAGAGAGGAAAGAGGAAGAAAAAATGAGATAGACAGAAAATGGAGCATAGAGAACTATAGGCAAGAATAAATGGGAAGTAGAGACAGAGAGAGAGAGAGAGAGAGAGTAGGAGAGAAGAAACAGTGGCGGGGGGAAATAGTGGATAGAGGAGGAGGAAGAGGAAGAAAGCTATAAGAGAATTAAATTGTAAGCACGAAATTCTACTCCAGTGGCGTGGTTTATACGTTTAGTTCAAGTCGCGGTTTTCTCAAGGGTAGCCATTCTTTTTATAATCCATTATAAAAGAAAAGTTACTGTTTTCCCTAAAAAAGCATACTTGACCAAAAATATAATTACCTACATAATTATATAATTATACTAGCCGTTTGTCCGTGCTTTGCAACGGGACTAAATTTCAAATTTACTAAGGCATGGCCGTACTGCTGGACAGCAATACCTTTTTGAACTTTTTATAATTTTTCTGGACAAAGCGATAATGATTTTGGGGGGGTCAATTCTGAGACATTTTTCGCTATCTCTTACCGTTTTGGCTAAACAACTCCGGACAAACAAACAAACAAACGTAGGTAGGTAGGTAGGTAGGTAGGTAGTCCTTTTTTCTGTTTTATATATATAGATATTGTTGTGATTTTCTTTGTTCACCACTTATTCAAAAATGCCCGCGGTTTTTTGAGACAGGTTCATTATATTTTGCATTTCACACCAATAGATGAGACTTTGTTTAGACTGTGAGAGTAAAGTCAAGTGGTCAACTTCACTGGTAGTCAAATGGTTAACGCGCTAGTCTGGTAATCCAGGTAGCGTACGGATCCGTTGGTTCGAATCCCACCCAGTGCATGAATTTTTCCTCATTAATTTGAGATTGTGACCACATAATAATAAGACTCTGAGGGTTAGGTGGTAGAAAATACTTTGAGCATTAACCTCGCCTGGTGATTACCTTTTACTAAAGAGTGTCATTATTATTATTACAAAGGGACTGACTCTTTAGTCTCAGTCTTGCAGGATTAACAGAGTATTGTATTTCATTGTTCTTCATTGCATTTTATTGTATGTTATTGTATTTTCCATCGGATATACCTACTGTTAGACTTGACTATATTACTCCTTTCATGGTTCTAATATCTGTGATGCATTTTTATGTGACTTCCAAAGAGGAAAGTCATGTGATCCCCAAATGTTTACCCACGCTCCGCCACTGAAAATATCCCTGGCTTCTTCCACAGGTGGTTGAAGGTAGCAAGGTAATGAACCTGTAAAAATAACCTGTGATATTTTTTAAGGGATTCCCTGCACACCTTTTTCTCAAGGAAAACATCGTTTCCGAACCTTCTCTCTCTCTCTCTCTTTCTTTTTTACGTATTCTCTTACGCTTTTTCTTTGTCTCTCTGTCACTCTCTCTCTCCCTCTCTTTCTCCCTCTCCCTATCTCTCTCTCTTCCTCTCTCCCTCACTCTCTCTCTTTGTCTCTCCCTCCTTCTCTATCTATCTATCTCTCTCTCTTTCCTGCCCTTTTTCTGTTCCTCCCTCCTCTATTTTATCCTTAGACGGGTGTTTCTTTTGTGTAATTTCTCGCGAAGGTTAGCTTTGACGGAGTTCTGAAGAGCCCTTTGACTTTCAGTTATGTAGGGGAAGGAGAGGCGTTTTCGTATAAAGTTACACACGCACAGTAGAGTTGCGTGAAGATAGCACCCGACATTTGTGTACTACATACCATAATAAAATTCTACCACAACATACCACTTCCAAAAGAATTTAGCAAATGAAATCAATAGATGGGTTTGTATACAGATAAGGAATGTAAGTGTTACATACAAGTAGTTATCATATTTGTGTTAATCACCTTCGTGATATCACAACTACTCAAACTCACTCCACCAAATCTACGCTGAAACCGGGACTTGAACCACCGACCTCCAGGTTACAAGTCCACTACCCTATCGATCAAGCTACTGAGGTCGGTATACAAGTATATCAGGTAAACGGTAAGCAAGTCTACATCGGGGAGGACCTCAACGGGGTGCAAGTTGGTACGATCTAAACCATGACTGGGGAGGAACTTGGTAAAAAAAAAGGTCGATGGGGAGGAACTCGTTGACTTCCTAATATCTCATGCACGAAAAAAACTACCGTTAAAAAAGGGCCAAGTTCCAGAACTCCTATCCAAAAAGGTTTAGACAATGAATGTAGTGATATAATTATTATCTTGTTTGCGGCCAAGTCAACTTGGTACTAAACGATTACGTTTTTAAAACCCGTTTTCTGAGTTCCTCATTTTGTATGTTTTTAACTGCAAACTTTACTATAACTTGGCCAGTTTCGCTCCCTGTGATGGTTATACTGTCATTTTGTATACATATAATATTTCATACAACCGATTTCATAAAACTGGCCAAGTTAGAGGATAGTTTGCAGTTAAAAACATACAAAATGAGGAACTCAGAAAACGGGTTTTAATAAAAGAAATATTTAGTACCAAGATAACTTGACCGTAAACAAGATATCACTGCATTCATCGGAGAAACCTTTTTAGATAGGAGTTCTGGAACTTTTTAAAGGTAGTTTTATTGTGGGATATCATTACTTTTTGTAAATGTTTCGTTTCACAAACATGCACAGCTTTCAGGATTCTTCAGTTTACTATGCTCCCTAAAACGACACCGTTTAACAGAAGAATTAGTGCGAATCCTGTACTTCTACAATAAACTTTTTAACTGCTAACTATACTCTAACTTGGCGAGTTTCGATCCTTTGCTCCTTGTCATTTTGTATACATATTGTCTTAATATTTATACTGCGGCGTAAAAAAAACAGCCCGCTCTATTATAGTGCACTGTGATTGGTTGAAATATCGACTTGAGATCTGCTGTCATGTTTCATATTTATTATTATTATTATTATTATACAACAATTTGTTAGATATAAATGGACATTATGTACAATTGTACATACAAATAATTATTTTAACAATAAATACAATTAAAATGGAAAGGAATAGAAAATATATATAAATCATATGTCCTTACTAAAGGGCGGTGTTATTGCCTATGGCAATCTCTTCCACCCAACCCGTGTCATGAGGTCCTATGTTAAAGCCCTACGATGAGAAATTGACGTGAATTTCAAGTTTTCATTTATGAAGGGCGTTCGTGTTATGTGAGACTGATGAGTGTTTCGACAAGACGGTATTGTGTTTGCGTGAAAATCGTAAAAAATATGAGGAGCTGTCAATTTCAAGGACTCTTTTCATAATGTGGAACTCGCAAACCTCAATAATTAAGAAAAAAATCGATCGTAAACAATTCTTTCTATATTCTTTGTACATAATATGTTACTTACTTACTTTTCGTGTCCGTGTTATGAAGAAATTGTAAAATAACTCCTTCCCAGAAAATATGTTAATCTTATTTATATAAAATAAACAAATAATGACCCCAAGCAGAAGCACAAGTTCTGGGGAACAGACTATTTTCCTGTGATGACATACACGAAGAGTCCTGTTCCGAGGACATCAGAGCAGAGAAGTTTTTTTAACTTTCCATGTCATCATAATATTTTATTCATGAAATTTATGTTTTTGAAACAACTTTGTTCTAGGTATGGAAAACAAACAAGGTAGAGACAGTAGACTTGACGGGATCACACGGTATGTTCAGATTTATAATAGTCTAAATATACAATATCTCATCATCGACTCAGTAGCTTGATTGATAAGGCGGCGGACTTGAAGCCGGAGGTCTTTGGTTCAAGTCCCGGACTCAGCCCAATTTTGTAAATCGATTTTGAGTAGGTAGTTGAGATATCACTAAAGTGATTTTAACACTTACTAACTCTAAATAGGTAATCGATGCAACACTTGTTTAAAAAAAAAATACATAATAAATTATAATATCGCCTTATTTATACTGCTCGATTAGGACTATTAAGTCCCATTATTCCAGCAGTAAGCCCAAGACATATTATTATGTGGTGAAAATCCCAAATGGCAGGATAACTTGTCATGTCCCGGCTGGGTTTCGAACCCGCGACCTCTAGTATCTCTGGATTTACAGAGTGTCCCCTTTACCACTGAGCTACCGAGACAGAATAGAATAATACCATTTTAAGCTACGTCGAGCTAGGCTAGAGTTTGAACTTTCGGCATGCCATAACAAATGGACACGGCATGTAAGTAAGTACCCATTTTATACAGCCATCATTAAATTATCTCCCATATTATAAAGCCAGCAGGGAATCTGATACAAGAAGAGTGAACGGAAATGAGATGCAAACTGTATTTCATGCTTGAAGAGGGTGAGCTTGATAACAGAATGGATTTAAAATGCTTAAGGTTGATACTTTGATAAGAGTGATAAAGATGTTGATGAAAGAAAAGATACAGGGAAGATTTTTCTGCAGGTAACGTATTTTTTAAAAAAAATACCTTCACTAATGACAATAATTTTACTATGTAGGTGTAATAAATAGTGTTTGTAGGTATATCCGTATATATGGGTATATAAATCTTCTCCTCCTCCTTTTTCTTCTTCTATGCCTTTTCCCAAACCTACTTGGGGTGGGCATTTGTCCCAAGAATCCTTTCCTTCCATATCTTTCTATGTAGCTCGTCCTCTTTTCTCCAGTTTTTCTCTTCAAGGTCCTCCTCAACTTTGTCACTCCGTCTCATCCTCGATTTCCATCTTTTTTCCCCCCCTTCTCTATTTTTTTTATGATATTATAATAATAATGTGTTTCTTTGTGTTCTTATATCACAATCACAAAAATAGTAAAAAATCACAAAAGTATGTTATTATAGTAAAACAAGTAACACTTCAAGGATTAGTACCGAATTTTTTTAAAAGGTCTGTTCAGCAAAAATTACAACAAATTAAATAGCTTGATGACGAATAATATATTCGGATTTATATCTGTTGTAATCCTATTTGTAACCGACTTAACCGACCTCAGTAGCTTGATCGATAAGGCGGGGGACTTGTAACCTGGAGATCGCTGGTTCAAGTCCCGGTTTCAGCGTAGATTTAGTAAAGCGAGTTTGAGTAGTTATGACATTACGAAAGTGATTAACACAAATATGATATTTTTTTTAAACTTTTCAATCCAATAAGTATTACCTATTAGGTAAATGTTTGGAAGTTTGTTGTAAGAAGTACTAGAAATTGACATGTCCCCAGTAGCTAGATTGTTAGGGTGGCGGACTCGTAAGCTGGAGGTCGCTGGTTCGAGAACCAAGCATGGTAATTTTTAGTAAGGCTGGTTTTTAATGAAGACAAATAATGATTACCTACAGCAATCACACAAAAACCTTCACAACCACTTTCTATACCTCTTTCCACACCCAAAGAAAAGTTATCATATATTATTTGTGTTCATCACTGTGGTGATATCACAAACACTCAAACTCGCTTTACTAAATCTTCGCTGAATCCGAGACTTGAACCACCGACCTCTAGGTTACAAGTCTGCCACCTTACCCACACTTAGAGAACCAAATAGGCAGCAAAAAAGTTCGATTTTTTTTAACTTTAACGTCGCCTTCAAGTGCATGGTCAGTCATATCCCGACGGTAAACGAAAAGTTCGAAATACAAAAAAACCACATTGAAAAAAAGTTGTCAAACTGACAATACTCTCAGAAGCAAAGTTCATGAAACAAAAAACACACCGAGAGAAACTACAAATAGGAAATTTTTTAATATAAAAACTTGTCAAAATATAAATTGATAAAGTTGTTGAAGTGGGAAATGGAGATGTTGGAATTCAACTTGCTAGGATGAAAGATGTTGCTAAAGATACTGTCTTGTGGTGTCTGTGTGTGTGTGTGTGTGTGTGTGTATGTTGAGCTCCGGAGATGAAGCAGTGGAGGATAAAGGAATCCGGAAAAAGAGAGAAAGAGAGAGGTGAGAGATAGAGAGGAGAGAGATGAGAGAGAGAGAGAGAGAGGACAGAGAGAGAGAGAGAGAGAGAGAGAGAGAGAGAGAGAGAGAGAGAGAGAGAGAGGACAGAGAGAGAGAAGAAGGAGAAAGAAAATAAGGAATCTCTGTTTTTAAACACAATGTACGAAGTTAAAAAAATAGTGTTTAATTAAACAAAATAAAATTGTAATGTTTTGTTATTTTTCAACCGGTACTAAAAGTCCTCAAAAAATGGATGGGTTCTTTCTTTAATGTCATTAAATTCATTATTAAACAAATTATATATAATTTTCATTTTTTGCTGTTGTTTTAAATCCGAGGATTACTAATCTTCAAATTCTTGCTTTTAAAAATAAAATACCTACCTTTTTAACGAGGAAAAAAAAACTAAAAAAAATTAAAGTATAAATGAAAACAACTACGTATGTTTAAATGTAATTTACGAGTATTGTTTGGAATCCCAGGCTAACTCCACATGAAGCTTTTTTTTAAAATCATTTAATGGGGCAAAATTAAGAAAAATAGTTAAAGTCAAAATAAAACATATATAAATGTAATTTATCGTTTGAAATCCAAGGCTTGACATCAAGTTCTTTTTTAAAACTCATTTAATGGGCGAAAAATTATGAAAAATAGTTAAAGTCAAAATTAAATGTAATTAAATGATTCTTTTTTTTTGTTTTTTAAACCAGCGGGGCTAAATAAAAGCTTATGGCATTCTCTGCCACTTTACTTTTACCCTTCCCTTGTTCATAATTTTTTAGTTTTACAATTTTTTTCTCAGACATCAGTCTCTGTGTCCCTCGATGATAATTGTTTTTGCACTACAGTCATTAACGCTAACGAACAGATCATGAGAAAAATTAATTCGCACAAGTTTTGCAGCTTTCATTTGCATTTTTTAAAACAAAAAATCTAGAATTGCAGACTCCTGATCGCTTCATTTAATTTTTCGTTCTTTCTTTTTCTACTTTCTCTCATTTATTCGAAAGCGGACTTTTTTTTTCATTAAGAGTTGATTTTTTAAAGAGAGTTCCCTGATAAAATTTGAAGAATATTCCTGGGCAAAAAATATTGTCTCTTTAGCCAACCTTGATGCTTCGTAAAAAATGGACACCATTACACTGTTCCTGAAAACTTTCCACTCTTATGATCTCCAAATCTCCCTTTTAACCGTCACTAAACGCTCTCTGAATCAATCAGAGTGCGTCGTGTGACTGTTGAAACGGAGATTTGAGGATTTTGAGAGTGGAGAGTGTTTTGGAATGGAATACAGTTCTCGTAAGATCGCTGAAGTGGAATGTGCAGAGTGGTCAAGAGATAGTGGGTGACACGGAAGAGTATTCAAGGTTTTGGCTATTCCTGGCCCAAGGCAGTATAGTTGAGGTGGGTGGCAGGTTTGTTAGTGTCATGAATAGGGAGGGTAAAAATTCTTGATAGTTGAATACACAATAATAACAAACTTAAAACTTTAAAAAAAAGAGGAAATGCTTCGTGCATCCTCGATTCCTTTCCGGAAGGACGGTCCCTGGGACAAGTTTTTATATTTAATAAAACTAAATAGAACAGAGAATAACATCTACTATATTGAGACAAAATCCTTAAAAAACTATACATATTAATTTTTAATCAATATAGATTTTCATGTCCTATTTCATGAGGTAGAGAAAATTCGACAAAATCTGTTTTTTTTTTTTTTTTTTGCCGTGGAAATCGCAATTTTATTCGTGATCGTGAAACCTCAATTAAAATTTCACAGGGCCTTTAGCAGCGGAAACCGTTACAAATTAGCATAATTTGAAATCTGAAGAAGCATAAGAAGAGTGCCAATGGGAACGCCCTATTCATGCTACGCAAGAAGGGCTAGTAAATGTTTCAATTGGGATGCTAATTTAGTATTCACGAATTAACAATGACCAAAATTCGGTTTCTCTGTAGGAGGGGATTAAAAGTTGCCACTAAAAAAATTGATTTCCGTAGAAAAATGAATAGCATTTGAGAGGAGAGAGAAATAGTAAATATATTTACTACAAACTGACATCACTGTGATGCTTGCCGTGAGACACAGTACTGACAAACTTTAACATTTTGAAACATTTTTTTTTTTTAACATTCTTCTACCAACCCTTATCTTGGCAGATAATTTCAATTTTTAATTTATTATTGGATGGTTGGATGGAAGGATGATTATTGGATGGAAGAGCTCCATCCTGCCACTTTAAATAAAGCGTTTAAAAATTGAAATAATTTTAAATGTTCTGTGGAAGAAAAAAATGCTTTAGGATTAATTTTTGGCCAATAGAGTAAAAAAAAACTGATGGTATCCAAATATACACATTGCCAAGATAAGGGTTAATCGGTTTCAGTAAGTTATCATATTTGTGTATATCACTTTCGTGATATCACAACCACTCGAACTCGCTTTACCAAATCTATGCTGAAAGCGAGACTTGAACCACCGCCTTATCGATGAGGCTACCGAGTTCGGTTTGAGACCTAAATTATTTTTAGGTCTGATATCCACCAAAAAAAATACCAATTCAGGATCTTTTTAAAAATCTAGAATCACTGCGGATTCACATTCATATTAGCTGTTAAGAGATAGTGGCTTCGATTAACAAGACTAGATATTAAATTCTGTTTCACAATACGGCCCTTAGTAATCCTATTTTTTAATTCGGCCCTAAAACCTTGATAATCTAATATTCTAAAATAACGGTCCATGTCTTTATACAAAATGGCCTGTCTTTCTCATTTCCGCCCTTGACTTATCCGTGCCTCTCTTGCTCTCTGCCTGCCGGAATAATTCAATTTCATTTTCAATTTTTATTGCTCTTATGAAGGCCCGAGAATATTTTTCTGGCAGGAAATGTTTTTTCCTTATTTTCTTCATTTTTTTTATTTTATGAAAAATAAAGGACAGAAAAAGCGAGAGATAGAGAGAGAGAGAGAGAGAGAGAGAGAGAGAGAGAGAGAGAGAGAGGGAGAGAGAGAGAAATAGAGAGTTAGGACGAGAGAAAAATGTATATGAGGGTAAAGACGTTCCATTGCCAGAAGGTAAAAAAATGCGATTTCAAGGAAACTCAATTTTTTTACCGAGAAATAGGATCATATTCGCAAAGGTTTGTTTCTGAGTCCGCATTTTTTATTCAAATTAACTTGGATTCCCTGTCTAGACACCTTGATTTATTTTACTTAAATTCAAATAACTTATAGATTAAAATTACTTTGAGTCGTTCTCGTTAAATAGCATTCCGAACAGGAGGCTGGGAATCGAGTCTCAGTCATGGCAAAAAACTATTCAGCAGAAACAAAAATTGAAGAGAGACAGACAAGCTAGACATTTTGGAAGACAGACAAGATAAGCTCAGAGCTAAGATACTCGCTTGCCATACGAAAGGTCCCGGGATCGAACGCCAGAGCCAATGAAAATTTTTTATTAAGAAAATAGTTACAGCTTCCGGTGCGTTCGTGATGATCCAGAAGAAAAATATTCAAGAAATACTATGCTAGACATACTTTAAAAAAAAATACTTTTATTATTGAATAGAATAAATTCGATCCTCAATAATGTCAGGAATGTTGAACATTGCTTTTTTTTGCCACAGTGCCATTCCAAGTTTATTGCAATTCTTGGCCACAGAAAAGACAATCACATTTTTTAACCCAAGAATTTATTCGTTTATTGTTTATCACATTTCACAGAACAAATCTTTTATATGTAGCACACAAACATATTGACAGTATTGGAGGTTTAAAGGGGGGGTTTTACTGGAATCGGAAGGGATTTTATCTTTTATCATTCCAGATCTAGAACATCTACTTTGTAACAAAATCTCTAATGTTAGAGATTCAAACTTTTCTGTTTGAGAACAAAGAATTTTTCTATTAAATAGTTAAATATAATTTTTATAGTGAACTTTGTTGCTTCGCCTCTGGGCTTTTTTGTAAACAAATCAATCTCTGTTCAGATTACTCATTACAAAATATATTAGAGTTTTAAAATCAACAGTGTTTCTCTTGGGAAAATCATGCGTTTGGGACCGAAAGACTCAGTCACCAATAAAGTGCTTTGGTAGTCGAATGGTTAAAGGGTTGTTATTTTTTAAAATTTAATTTGTAGTTTAAATTATGAAATCTACCAGTAGAGACCAAAATATGTATGAAATAGTAAAAAAAATCTCATTGTTTGACATACACAAATAATGGCACAAACTGCTGTGTCCTACCGACCTCAGTAGCTTCATTGATAAGGCGGCGGACTTGTAACCTGGAGGACGGTGCTTTAGTAAAGCGAGTTTGAGTTGGTGTGACATTACGAAAGTGATTTATTATTATTAAAACATGTTGGATCAAGGTTTATTTACAAATAACATAGAATATTAACATACATAGAAATTAAAATTAACAAAACAAAACTTGATCAAGGGCGGTGCTAATGCCAACGGCATTCTCTTCCTAGTTCAACGGCATACACCTTTTCAAGCATCAAAATTAAAGTCTATCGGCAAAATTATTTGTGTTGATGTTTATATTGACAAAGAACGGAACTCATACAGTCAACACGACATGAAACATGAATGAAGTTAGTCCCTAGGCTTAACAACCTAACAAGAAGGCACTCGGTTTGTAATAATTCCACAAAGGACCTGCAATACCTACACAATATGGGTACATTATCCATAGTACATAATTCTAGACATACTAATTAGCCACATTCCTATATGTATAAGATCCGTGATATAACACAAAGCAACCTACATTACTTTGTACATACATAAAATATTTTCATCAAGCAGACCGCTACTTTTGCAACGCCAAAAAAAAAAAAAAAAAAAAAAAAAAAAAAAAAAAAAAAAAAAAAAAAACGAGCGTGTAAACCTAGTTCGTATGTATTTTCTTTTGTAATTTTGACCTTTTTGGATATAATATACGCTTCACAATGTTCAGCCTTTAGATACCCTATCTACCCCCAAGAACGTGGGAAAAGCAAAGAAAAAGGTGTCCCAGCGAAGATTCAATATTAAAACCCCAACACAAAACACACTAAATTTACGACCTAATCACCTAATGGAAACTTTTTTTTTTTCCTTATTGAAAAGGTAATTGTGCCCCGGAACCCCTTTTGCAACTTCAGGGCAGTTTACCTTTACATCCATGCCATTCAGAAAACGGAAAATTTCCGCTCCGGCCGGGATTCGAACCCGCAACTGTAGGTACCCAGATAATATAATATGTTCTGATATTCATGTGTGCATGTATTCCTCAAGGATAACTTTAATATTTGTTGGGTTTTTTTATTTCGAATACTTTTATTTAAAAAAAACCCCTTTCTTATTAGTTTTTACACAGTACGAGTCACGTAGGATTTTTTGAAGAAAGGACAAATTCCAAAATTTATTCAATACACACAGAAGTATTCAATACGTCTTTGGGTACAAATAGCACATAATACACGCATTCATGGAGAAAATGAAACTTAAATGGATTCCAAACACAGCACACACGAAAGTATCTCACAAGAAACTTTCCATAATTCAACTTGGCCAAACAGCACATGTTGGGAGAAAGGAGTTCCCAAAATATTCGCCTCATGTAAGAGGAATGAGTGGGACAGTGAAGAGTACTATGAAAAATAATGTGGAGAATAGAGGAAAACAAGAAATAGTAGGTAGTAATAATAAGCGGATAAGTCTCGACAGGTGCCGCGCCCCGAAATTTAAGCTAGACTAAAATCTAGCAACATCAAAACGCTTATATACATAGTATATATGCTACAGAGGTAGTAATGATAATAATAATACTTTAAAATAAAACTACAACTGAAGTTGTGAATATGTTATTTATCCTAAATAAAAAAAATAATACTCTTTAGTGGAAGGTAATCACCAGGCGAAGTTAATGCTTAAAGTATTTACCACCACCTAACTGTCAGAGCCTTATTATTAGTTGGTCACGAACTCAATTTAATGAGGAAAAATTCATGCATTGACCCTACAAATTTAAACCATGACCCTACAAACTACAAAAACCTATATCACGACATAGGTTTGATTTCAACTGTCAGGATGAGGCAAAAATAATTTACTAAGTGAGATTCAAACCAATCCCTGCGCTTTCTTGATTAACAGACTTTACTGACCATTTAACCACCAGTCCACTAAAAAAAAGGAACTAACATACAAACTCTTCAAAATAACACAATAGCAATCCAAAATAAGAGACTTTTAAGGAAGCTAATTTGACAGCATCACATCACTCAGAAAAAAACGCACAAAGTATTTTTTTTTGTGTCCAGACTCCATATCGTAAAAACTAACATGACATTTTTTACGACCTAAGACCAATGCTCTTCTGTTTTATAGCCCGACATTCCGACATCGTCCATATGAGACACGTTTAGACATGTAACGTCTGAGTCTTGAAATTTCTTTGATGAAAGTGCTTAGTAAAAAGGGCGATTACTATCTCTTTAGAACTACCTCTTTTTAAAGGGGTCGATTACTATCTCTTCGGAACTACCTCTTTTTAAAGGGGTCGATTACTATCTCTTTGGAACTACCTCTTTGTAAAGAGGGCGATTACTATCTCTTTGGAACTACCTCTTTGTAAAGAAGACGATTACTATCTCTTTGGAACTACCTTTTTGTAAAGAGGGCGATTACTATCTCTTTGGAACTATCTCTTTGTAAAGAGGACGATTACTATCTCTTTGGAATTACCTCTTTGGAGGGCGATTACTATCTCTTTGGAACTATCTCTTTGTAAAGAGGACGATTACTTTCTCTTTGGAATTACCTCTTTGGAGGGCGATTACTATCTCTTTGGCCATACCTCTTTCTAAAGAGGGCGATTATTATCTCTTTGGAACTACCTCTTTGTAAAGAGGGCGTTGACTATCTCTTTCGAACTACCTCTTTGTAAAGAGGTCGAAAGAGAGGTCTGTAACAATGAAAGTCCATTACCTGCCTGTTTATAGAACTGACAAAATTGAACAAAATACTGAAATTGAAACAGCACTTAATGGGCTATCATAAGTATGCCTTAATGAATTGGATCACCTCAGAAAGCCATGTAAACGCTCCAGGTCATTTCATAAGGTTTCCTTCAATTACCTTTCTTGTGTAAATTAATTGAGACCTAAGGAACAGTAACTCAACAGGTAGGTACCCTAAAGTTTTCAAATTAAGTAGCCCTTCGGAGTATACTTATATGCAGTATACATTTACGGCGTATGCTTCTTAGCTGATTGCTCTTGCTAAAGTTAAATTATTTTGGGTATCTAACTATGTAAATTTTAAAACTTTACTTTTTGGTTAAATTTCAAGTTCAAAATTGTTCAGAAGAATGTGAAGTTTGAAGAAAATAGGTTTTCATTGGAGTTCAAGTTTAATGTAAATTTGTTTATTAGATTTGAGGTTTAGAAGTCAATAGAGAAGAAATTTATTTTCAATCATGAAAATTGAATGGTGCTTAAAGGAACAACCGTTTGAAAATGACTTTGATGTGAACCAGACGTTAACAAAAAGAAGAGAGTTTCTTCAATTTTTTTTTTTTTTTAAATCGTAACAACTTCAATTTTAGTATAAACACAAAAGTAAGTTAAATTAGAGAATAGTCACTGTGGCCGAGTAAGTTAGCGCGCTAGGCATTGCACGGATGGTGACCTGGGTTCGATCGCCAGCGGGGTATGAATTTTTCTGCTCTGTACTTGGATGTTCGGGGTCCACTCATACCTCGTGAGGAAAAACACAAAACCAGTGACAGAATCATAGGTAAAAAAATAATACAAGATATTGTAATTAAAAGTGGTAAGTCCTATGATTCTGCGCAGCCCAATAAGGGTTGGTGGAAGAGATTTCCACAGGCAGTAACCCCGCCCTTTAGGTAGGACATTAGTGTTATTTTCTTTTTTACTTATTTATTTTGTCATTTGTTTGTTTTTTCTTAATTTTATACTGTTAACATTGTACTCTGTCCTCTTAATAAAGCATACTATAATAATAATACCTTCTAAAATTGTGACATAATAATACAAAAAAAAGCTTTAATTACTATTATTAAGTTAATTTAGAGAAAATAAAACAAGCAGAATAATAATTAATAGTTATCATAGTTGTGTTATTCACCTTTGTGATATCACAACATCTCATGCTCGCTTTACTCACCGACTTATGTCGTTAGATCTCCCAACAGTGCGAGCAGTGGGGACTTTTACCACCGGAATTTCTATCTCATATTTACAATAAGAAACTCTTATTATAATCTCTTAAGCTTTGGAAACTTCCAAGGAAAATCGCGCGTACTGGTCCAAGACAAATCAAAATAAATCCTTTGTCCCTAACCCAGTTAAAAATAGCAATGACAGTAAGTAAAAGCAATTTACATTCAAACTTTTCTCAAATAAAATTATTCATAACTTTCGCGACTTTAAATCGAATAGCATTAATTTTAATTTAAGCCGTTGTTGCAGAATTGGACTAGTTTTCTAAAGTTTCTTCGCAGAGAATAAAGCTAATTTTAATCTCAACAATTTGTTTCGTCTACGGAAGGCCGTACGTATCAGTATTGTCTCTTTCCGTCTCTTTCTGTATCTCTCTCTCTCTCTCTCCTTCTCTGTTCGCTATGTTTGCTGTTTCTCAGGAAACTTTTGCAAACTTTGACATGAAAAAGATTTGGAACTTTGCGTCTGGAAGCATCGTCCACACTGTGGCATTTACTTCAATCTTCAAAGTCCTTCATTTTCAAGACGAGATAACAGAAAAATATTTTTAAAAAAATTGCAGGATATTATTTTAATGATGAGTTTACCTATAAAACCTACATAATTATTATATTATTAAATTACAGAAGAACGCGCCTTGCCAACTAGTGTAGGCAGGGAGGACGATGATGTTGGTTGGCAAATATCATTATCGTAGGGTGGCGTCATCGTGAACGATGGTAACCAGACAGTAGAGGAATGACTCAGCAGTTCTACCACTGTCTTTACAAGGAGACTAATCATTGACAAGAGCCCCCAGAACCAAGCCAATGCGGATAAGTCAAAAACAGGAGCCGCACCCCCAAATAAAGCTAGATAAACTATATCTAGCAACAGTAAAGTTGCAATTATTATTATTTGCTACAGAGTCCCCCAGCCTACACCCTGTTTATACTGTTGGCAAATATACACGCAATAAAAAAAAAATCTTTAGTAATTGATAACTTCCAAGCAGCCCCTCGAACATTAATTATTATGTAGGTATTAAAATGAACTAATTTTTGCATTGAACATTGAACAAGAAATTGAATGTCAACATCCCATCAATATACTCGTACATTTATATATTATGCTGTAACATACTAACTAGTAGGTGATATTATGGTTGGGTCGAAGAAATTGCCATAGGCAATAACCCCGCTCTTTACTTGGGACATATATATATTATGTTTATATTATTTTATTTCTTCTTTATTTTTTTCTTCTATTATATTGTATTTTAATTTGTAAATCAGTCTAAACAGAAATCAGTATAAACAGAAAATAATTGTATATAATTTGTTCTATAAATAAATAAATGGTTGAAACTCTCCTTAACGATAAAAATCACACATTACCCCTGAGCTGAACCTGAATGCTAATGTACAAAAATTGTATGCACGCCTGTTATTTAATGCTTATGCAATGCGCAATGATTTTCTTAAACTCAGCTTCAGGTTGTGACCACTTTCCGTTGTCCAGAGATCTTGAGTTCAATACCCGGTTGGAGCAGACTTTTGGCACGGAAATGCTGTTCCCTCTGAACACATTAGACTGTCTGGGGGATGATAGAGATTGGTTACGAGTCTATTTGAAGAAAAAAATCTCAAACAACAAAATGTCATGTATTATTAAAATATTAGTATGTAACCTACCTGTAATACATGATACCTGCATTAATAGAGAGGAAAGAACGTACAACTCGATTACAAACATGTGGTATATCTGAGAAAATAATAGAGAGGAAAGGACGTATAACTCGATAGCAAACATATAGGTATAACTCGAAACAAAGCTCTTCTGATACAAAGAGTGTGGAGAAAGCCAAGCTGCTTGCTTATTCCTAGAATACACACACCACGTTTCACAGAACAGAACAAGATTCCACTCGTTTCAAATGAAACAGAGCACTCGGAAAACTTTCGTTTTAGAAAGTAAAATTTCTAATAAAATAAATGTATTGATTCGGATAGCAGAGCTTTCCTATGAAATAGCATGAAACCCTAGGGAAGAAAAAGCTTCATTTACTTCTGAAAGTTTTAAACAATTTACCAGTTCGATGATTTATTGTAAGACTTACTTATATGATGTAAGACTTATTTATTCATCGTACAGAATGTGAAGTTTATATGTTTGATACTGGTTTCTTTCAAACTTTTATTTGCGTGGTCGGAGGGATAATGTTTAGGGGGTGCTGCCACAGGAACTTGGCTATAATAGGATTTAAAGATTGCGGTTTTATAAACGTTTCATCATAGCGTGTAGATTTAAGAAGCGTGGAAACCACCTCCTGCCGGCCTACATCGTGGCGTCCTCAGCGCTAGTATCGCAAAGGAGTGTCCTCTCCTCGTCCCTCACCCATATCAAATGTAAAAACATAAATATATATCAAATAAACACAAACATAAATAGACCGCGAGAAATATTCTACTTCTTTGCGATGGTGTCGCGCTATGTGGCGTATCCGTTTCCACACTTCTTGAATCTACACGTTATGGTTTCATATTCGTGTTGAACATTTTCGTGCTGTTTAGCTTTACTAAAACTTTGCAGAACATGGGACTCGAACTACTGATCACCTAGTTAGAAGTCCGCCTCATCAATAAAGCTAAGTTTGGTCGCGGTCGTTGTACCTACAGTCTGGGTTTATTCCGAGTCGTTCGTTGGGTCGTACATTCATTTTACATGACCTGCCCATTTTCACTATCATATTTTTGGCTTTCCATGATATTATATTATGTACAAGCTAGACAAGAATATTTCTTGCCTGTCTTATCAGAACATAAAAAGGGTAGCATAGGGCCAAAATTATAAACTGATGATTTCCATCGTTATTTAGTATACAATTGAAGAATATACCTATTTGGTTTTAGAGCTATTATGAACAGTAAATGGAGATCCAATCATTAGTACAAAAAATTATAATGAATAATAATTGTAGCAACTCGAAGAGGAAATTTGGCAGCAGTTGTGGGCTGTGTGCCCTAGGGAGATGATTTGTTTGACTTGTTTATAATATAAAACAAGTCAACCAAATCGTATTATAGTAAAATACATATTTATATAGTAAAATAAATATATCTAAATATATTTCATAAAATTATATAATAATATGTGATGAAATGAAATGTCGGAACGATTATCTAAGACCGGAATGTGCTGCATAAAATACCAGGACTCTAGGAATGAACTATTTCAAAGACTGAGTTATATCTTGGACCCTCTAATTACGTTAATACTATCCAAAATCCTTCCTGTTATAATTCTGTTCATTAATATCTTGCTAAAAACAAAATTTCCACCTAAAAATAAAAGGTAATCTCTATTGCGTAATGTAACATTTAATATGTAATTAAAAATAAATAAAGTGACTGTATGAGGTTATTTTTACACCTACGCCAATGCCAAAAAATATACATATAAGACCGGAACAAAATCCAAATTTTAAAAACACCAAGTAAATTTTAAAACGCGTTCTTTAAAATAAAGAATAACCTCGAGAATAATATGCATCCATCTGAGGATGATTAAATGAATATTTACCTGGTTATTGTGAAAAATTTCCACCGGATATTAAATCATCAACTCAAAATTTTAGTCCGTGTCAACATGAAAAAAAGGAAAAGTAAATAATGAAAATATTTCTCAGATGGCATAATCTAGTTACTTACTGTCTCTCACTGTTGTGTCTGTGGAAACTGAATTTAATACATTAAGGAGGAGGAAAAATACCAGGTGTTCGAATACCAAATTTATGCTAAATTAATAATCATATTACCTAATTTAAGAAGCGAAATAAAAATGGCTTTGGATGGGTCCTCTGTGAATAAAAAAATAAAATTAAACAAATGATTATAAAAAATAAAATAAAAAAAAAACACAGAACAAACAGTAGTTACCGTGGCCGAGTGAGTTAGCGCGCTAGGCATCGACGCCAGCCGAACAGGATTTTTTCTGCTCTGTACTTGGGTGTTCGGGGTCCACTCATACCTCTTGAGTGCAAATGAGTAGCTGCTTTAATGTTAGCAGCGACCAGTGGCGGAATTATAGGCAAAAATTAGATGTTGGGATATTAAAAATACGGAAAAGTCCTATAATTCTGCGCTAGCCACTAAAATTGTGATATAACAATACAGAGAAACAAATTATTATTATTAATTTAAGAACAAAAATAATACATGTGTCAGTTCTCGTTCCGTCACTGCAGTTAAGCAACGCTCAGCGAGGTTGGGACTAGGATGGGCGATAATTCGAACACTCGTGATACTGGCTATTTCCGGTCAGCTAAGGCTTGGTGTGATTAAAATATTAAATGAAGGTAGCTGGTTTGGGATTTTCGAGCGAATGGAGAGTAAAAACCCTGTCTTAAAGGAACTAACTGACAAAGAAACGTAAGAAAATAAAAAGAAAGAATAATTATTTTGTTACACTAATTGTATTTGAATTTTTTACAATATAAATAATTCTAGTTTAAGATTTCTTTATATTATGAATACCTATAGTTTAATATACTCACGACTTTGTTTGACTGCATGCAACATCTGTAAATTAAAAAAAGAAAAAAAAAAAAAAAAATATAACTTCTCAGACGAGCAAACAAATAATAATATGATTACACAATCATGTCTCATAATTTCATTTACGAAAAGAATTACAATTAAAAGTACGTTGAATTATTGAATTCATTAGAGCGAAAAGTTCAAAAATTTAATTCAATTAAAAAAGAGAAAAAACAAAGCGAACTAATTTTCTTATAATTATTATTCTTAACAATATTATCCGTACGCATTACGAGTGCACTAGTAGTCAAGTGGTTAACGCGCTAGTCTGGTAATACAGATAGTGTAGGGATCCATTGGTTCGAATCCCACCGAGTGCATGAGTTTTTCCTTATTAATTTGAGTTTGTAACCCCATAATATTAAGTAATAAGACTCTAAGGGTTAGGTGGTAGAAAACGCTTTGACCATCAACCTCACCCGTTGGTTACCTTTCACTAAAGAGTATTATTTTAATTATTATAACGAGTATATTTGCTGCTTTTTCACCTTATTACTTTTTAGTTTGACTATCTAGTTTATGGCAAATAATAATATCGCTTTTTTTATACTGCCCGATAAGGACTATTAAGGTCCCATTATTCCAGCAATAAGCCCAAGACATATTATTATGTGGTAAAAATCCCAAATGGGAGGATAACTTGTCATGTCCCGGCTGGGTTTTCGAACCCACGACCTCTGGAACTTGTGGATTCTTTTACCTTTACCACTCAGCTACCGGGACAGACTTCTCTATAGAAGTACTTCTTTAATCATTACCCAGAACCACTTCAAAAATTGCAAAAAATGTAGTCAATACAGAGAAGAAAAACATTTCTCCTGTAAATAGGAGTCATTTCAAGTACTTTAGCGATTTAAAACAAAAACAATAAATCAATGAGAGAAGTCCAGTTTGCCAATTTGTATGATCACATAAATTATAAACTTTTTAATCCCAACAATGAATGAACAAGTAAAAAAAAGGTTAGCACATGTGACTACAGCAAAATATGAGCTATAACTTAAATTAATAGGGTCCATATTTTACACCCAAACACAGGCCGAATGTACTTCGCGAAAGTAACTTATGGTATTTTGCGGTGAGAAACCCCGAACTTCCATATTGCTGGTACCCCACCTCACTGTACCGTGATGTTCCAATTCACCCGCTGTCTTAACTTGCCCCGCCACGTCCTATTGTATACCACGTTCCGTTTTTCCCCGTGTCCTCATTTTCCCCGTTCTGTTGTAGGTACAGTGCACAACCATTTCCCCTTGTGACCTCCGTTCTATTGTGATTTTTTACCCTATGCCTCTTACCAATGTCCCGAATATGGTAGAGTAGGGGGAATGAGCGCAGTGGGAAAATGGGGTTCTTTGTTCAGGCATACGCATAAGGAAGACAAATTGAGTGTGACAGGTTTGGGTGACATTGCGACTCTGATATTATTAATACGAAAAATACTGAGGTGTGTCTCTTGGGAAAAATAGACACCTTAAGGGCAAGGTGATTACATTAATGAGATGAAAATTCAATGGTAGAAAATGTCATTAAAAAAAAAAAAACTAAAGAAGAAGTCAGTATGGCCTAGTAGAGGAGCGCTTTAGGGCCAAATTATGAAACAGGATTTGTTAATTTTAGTGGACACTATCCCTAACTTTCAACTTGACAACAACTCTTTACAGCGCGCGATTAGCTCAGTGGTTAAGCACTCGCTTGGTTCGATCCCCCGTACCGACAAAAAATTGTATTCTTATTACAATTTGTAAGGGTGTATGTGTATGGGATAGCTTCCAATGCTCTCATTGTTAACCCAGTACTTAATTGGGAAGTATTGTGTCACTTCTCGCACATCAGAGGGGAGATATTCTACGGGATGGGTATAGGCTACAACACAGAAGCGTCTACAGTAGCTCCTTTTTCATGGCTACGAAATGAAAAAGGCTGTGAAAAAATCATCTTTAAAAGAAAAAAAAAAAGAAAAATGAGGCTTTGTAGCTGTATATTACCACTGTGGCACAGGGCACACGCACAACTCAGCTCTAGCCAGTCTTCGTGGCGGAAAATCTTGTTTTAAAATACCTATCGGTGAGCTGATAAAATCTAAGGATCGGCTTAGATTTACTAATCCTGTTTCATAATACCACCGTTAGACTTTCACGCACCGTGGCCTCGGTTCGATCCCTAGTGCGGTAGGAACTTTTCTGCTCTGTAGGTACTTGGATGTCCGGTGCACACTCATGCCTCGTGAGGAAAAATGAGTAGTTGTTTGTATGGAAACAGACTGCGGTAGGTGGTGGCTTTGCAAAAAGGAATGGATATTGATGGAAAATGATAATTTGAAGTTTCGTAAAGCTGAACTACCCACTAAAGTTGTCTCGCAATAAGACAAAGAAACACCCATAAAATACAAAATAATTGAACACGAAGACTAATTACTTCTATTGTCAAATATTTTGCATGCATGAGTAATTCTCAAAACTAAATATTCTGTTCATAGTCAAAGTTAAGAATACTGTGTAAAGCTTTTGCTCAAAAATTAGTCGCACATCTAAATTTCTTTAAAAGTTCTGAACTGGGTGGGCTAATGTGGCTTTCAGCTTTCTTCGAATGAATGGTAAAACTTTCGTATAGAACCCTTTCAATTTCACTAATTACTGACTTGTGATTTCTGATTTGTAATACGCTCCGCCGGAGCCGATATAAGTAAAAAAACAGACCGACAGACAGACCACAAAACCAAAGTTGCTCAGGAGGTTATGATATCAAAGCTACTGAAACTAGTTTTACTAAATCTGCGCTGAAACCCGTACTCGAACCACCAGTTTCCAATTCACAAGTCCGCCGCCTTATTAATCAAGCTACTGATGTCGGTCAAAAAAATAAATAATATTAAATACATATATTATATAATTACGTATACATAAATTCAGTTCATAAGTGAATGAGAATGCACACCGTAGTTCCCTATCAACTGGAAAACAAACCTCAGTCTTTTGACAGCATTACCTGCATGAAAAAGTTTGAATGAGGAAGCTTGACTTTGAAACTAGTGTAGTTAGGTACAAGATTGTCTCTCTGAGTGCAGATGCAGAATCTGTTGCTGTCATGAATTATTTAAGTAGAGGAAGTGACACAAGAAGGAAGAGAAATATTTGGAGGGGTGAGAGTATGAAAAGGAGGATAAAAGATTTGAAGGAGAATAAGAGTACAAATAGAAAGAGATTTGGAGGGGATGAGAGTATATTAAGGAGGATACTGGGGAATATTTGGAGGAAATATGAGTAAAAGAGAAGGATAATATATTTTTTTGCAGGAGGCATACTTTGTCAAGTAACGTCATAATTGAGAAAAAGATAAATACTTGTCTCCACTTGACAGAAATTTGAAATATGAACAGTAATATTTATTTAGGAAACAACTATAAAAGTTCACAGATTCGACATGTTTCGCCCACTTCTATAGGCATTTTCAAGACAACTGAAAAACTAAATTTGAAAAATTTGAATAGTCGCGCGTTACTACTTGGGAGTCTAGAAGGATTTTAAGGTCATAGGAGAGATAATGGAAAAAATTGAATGAGCATGGAGCTATAGGTAATTGGAAACTCGGAATGCCTCAAACCTGTCCCGTAATATCGGCCATCTTGGATAGTTGGATCCCAGAGGAAACACAACAATAACAAATTCATTTTTTCTCTTACATGCTTTTGAAGGAAACAACGGTGGCATATTGGGTAATTTGTTATGCGACAGATTTATTACGAATGAGATAAACATCCGTTATGACGTCACCATTACTTAGGGTAAGAGAGAGAGGGAGAGTGTTCCTCCATGAGAGTGTATGAAAAAGGAAAATGAAAATATTTAAAGGGGTGAAAACAAGAGGAAATGGGAGAGAAATATTTGGAGGAGATGTTAAGAGTAATAATAGTAATATTGCCTTATTTATACTGCCCGATAAGGACTATTAAAGTCCCATTATTCCAGCAGTAAGCCCAAGACATACGATTATGTGGTAAAAATCCCAAATGGGAGGATAACTCGTCATGTCCCGGCTGGGTTTCGAACCCACGACCTCTGGAACCTCTAGATTCACAGAGCTTTAGCTCTGTGAATCTAGCTCTGTCCCGGTAGCTCAGTGGTAAAGCCGCCTTTACCACTGAGCTACCGGGACAGACTGAGAGTAAAAGAAAGGGTAAGTATGGAAATACTTTGAGATAAAGATGGGAAGAATGATGGGTTAGGTGGAAGAGATTGCCATAGGCAATAACCCCGCCCTTTAGTTAGGACATAATATGTTTTCAAATATTGACATTTTCATGTCTTTGCTCTGGCACATAACCAAAATTATGTGACGAAATTATGTAACGAAATTATGTAACGATATTATGTAACGAAATATTGAATTGTAAAGGGAGAGAAGAGGGAAAGTGTGTGTCATGCGCACAATGGCGAAGTATTGAATTGTAGAGGGAGAGAAGAGAGAAGGTATGTGTCATGCGCACAATACGAAATTTGGTCAGTTGGGTTTTGGACCTTGAATAGTAAAGATGAAAATGTCCCAATGGTTGCAGACTCGTATGCAAGCGTTTTTTTAAACAAAAATTTAACATCGCTTTCAACTGCATGGTCATATCAGTAGTCACCGTGGCAGAGTGAGTTAGCGCGCTAGGCATTGTACGCATGGTGACCTGGGTTCGATTCCCAGCGGGGCAGGAATTTTATTATAAATCTTTCATGTCTTTCACGATTGATGGGGGATCTCTAAAATAGTCAAACAAAAAGTCAAATCAACTTATTTTCTATTCTTTTTCATTTTTATTGTATATTATATTGTTTTTTTCATTTTTTCACTGTTAAAATTATTATTTATATGTACATAATGTCCTTTTGTATCTAATAAAGAATTGTATATTAATAATAATAATAATGATGGGGACTAGCTTAAAATAGAGGGCAAACAAGGACATTAAATCCATGTTATGTTGTAACGTCCTGTCCATGGGCTAAGGTCATAGTGTCGAGACGGGGGGTTCACAAACCTTCACTCCTCCAGTTTGCAGTGAACTTATCAACAAGCTAGCCTGATTAACCGGATGCAGTCAAAAGTTGAGCCGGAAATAGCCAGTAGCCGGCTTTAGGAGAGACCGAAGGGCCACTCATGTGATAAGAAGAATATAAAATACAAATAGAAGTAGAAACGGAAAAGAAAAGAAATGTACATAAGGAGGTGAACGCAAAAGTCGAATAGAGACGGAAAGGAAAGAGGAGAGGAAAAAGACAAAGATACTTGTAGAGGATGGGATGTTTGCGAATTAAGATGTAGAAATAATAATGAATTAGAAAGAAGAAGAAACAAATGAAGGAGAAAAAGGAAGAGACAGATGGAGGAGAAACAGGAAGAGACAGATGGAAGAGGAAGAAAACGAGAAGTAAGTAGGAAGCTGACGTAGCACTGACGAAAAGGAGGAGGAGGAGGAGGAGGAAGAGGAGGAGGAGGAGGAGGAGGAGGAGGAGGAGCAGGAGCAGGAGAAATAACTGTGGAAGAGGAGGAGGAGGAGGAGAAAGAAGTGAGGAGGAGGAGCTAGAATGAGACAGAATGAAGAGGATAAGTAACACTCCTCCCCTCCCCCTTCTCGAGGGAACAAGTTTGTCATTTCTCCTCAACTTTTTCCTTTTTCTCATCTCGCAGACAAGAAACTTACCGAGCAAACTTTCCAGGTAGAATTCGCAAATTAGCAAAACTAATTTTCGCAATGCTTTTATTATGTTAATTCGTTTGGAAAAAAATCTGCGATTTTCATCTGCTTTTCTCTTTTTATCAGCGGAAACAAAAGATTCCGGATTAGTCGGCATCCACAGGAAGAGAGAGAGCTTCATATTTTGTTTTGAAATAATTTTCAAAAAACATCTAGGGCCCAGAGAACAATGTAGTTTGCCCAAACAGGAGCGATTGTGAATTTCGTTTTAATTGAATAAGTAGAGAGAGAACAGGAGAGGGAGGAGAAAGGGGTGAAAAAAGAGGGAGATATGGGGACTGAGCGGTAAAGATAGGGACAGATAGAGAGGAAGATAAGAGAAAGGAAGAGGTGAAGATAAGGGCAGACAGAGAGAGAGAGAGAGATAGAGAGAAGCGGAAGAAAAGGTAAATATAGCGATAGATAGATAGATAGAGAGTTAGAGAGAGAGAGAGAGAGAGAGAGAGAGAGAGAGAGAGAGAGAGAGATTTAGAGGTAAGATAAATTATATATTAGCTGTTTGCCAGTACTTTGCAACGGTACTCAACTGAACTAGAACATACATTAAGGAGCGCGGTAGCGCTCCGACCCGCCAAGTCAATCGAAATAGTTCGCGCGCTACCAAGAGTATACTATACGCGACAGCATAAGTAGCACTTTTCGTGTAGTTGTAGGAGAAAAAGTACAAGTGATGGAGGAAATTGAACTACATGTACAGATTGGGGCACGATAATGGACAAGCTTTTAAAAAAGAAACATCGAAATCGTTTGAGTTAAGTTGGTCAAAACCACACTATAAAAACGTCATTTTTTTTCAAAAATTCTGCTTCTTCTTTGACGTTGACCGCTCTACAGCCAAAACTACTGGACCGATTTTCATGAACGATGGCTCATTTTTTTTCTTCTGGGTGGTAGGTGTGCCTTTTTATGGTTTTATTATCCCAAAAGCTACCATTTGGCCGTTATTAAGGAAAAGGATCATTTTCAGAGCTCAGAATAACATTGGAGTATAGATATTTAATCTAGTTTATTATGTATATAAGTATTCATTCACAAACCTTTCAATCCACATGTCCCGATGTGAAATTGTGTAAAGGTATACTAACCCATAAATAGTCGCCGGTGCTGAGTGAGTTAGCGCGCTAAGCTTACCACGCATGGTGACCTGTATTCGATCCCCAGCTGGGCAGGAATTTTTCCGCACATTACTTGGGTGTTTGGGGTCCACTCATACCTCGTGAGGAAAAATGAGTAGTTACTGAATAAGTAACGACCAGTGGCGGCAATACCAGAGTAAAAATAAATTAATGTGATAGAATTTGAAAAGTAAAGGAGGCTCTTAGTAATGCTGCGCTACCCACAAAATTTGTGAAGAGGCCTTGTGCTTGACCACAAATAACGTCATACCTACATAGCTATAATAAACCTGTAATGCCCAAGGAGTGAAAAAGACAGGATTTTTTTTTTCTTCTAAAATGTTGGTTATATTATCTAGGTTCAAAAATGTAAAAAATCTCTAGTACCCAATGTTACATAATATGTATGTGTAACATGAATGTCTAAATGTTTGGGGACCTTTCTAAGTAGGAAATGTAGAAGTTTCATAGAAAACTTTGTAAAAGCCCCTACACTACCTAATAATACCTATTCCTAATTAGGAATGTAGGTACCTATTAGTTACATAGGAAGTGAAAGGCTTCCTTCCCTATCCAATTCCCTCTAGTAAATATTTCTTTCGCTGGCCGCTAAAAAGTTTATTATACAAAGTAAAATAAAATTAAGCTTTTATGTGTTGCAAAAACCACATGGGGATATCAAAAGTCCAGTTAGCTCAGTGGTAAAGGCGGCACTGTGCGATGCTAGAGATGTCAGATTTCCGCGGGTTCAAAACCTAGCTGGGACATGTAATTTTTTTTTTAACAAAATACTCTTTACTTTTTTTTAAATATTTTACATTAAATTTAGTGAGTTTCTGAGGTACGTACCCTTTTTGTTGTGGGTTGTGTTGTACCTCATCTCTATATATAAAAGAGAAATTTATAATATACCTACTATAAAAAATTAACAGTTGAAAAAAAATATGTTTATACATTTATTACTTGAACAACACAATAAGCTTCGTTTTTTTTTTTTTTTTTTTTGGTTTTTAACGTCGCTTTCAACTGCATGGTCATATCACGACGGGGGTGTTACGCTCCATTCGCAGGAAACTCACAAACCTGCTACCCATATTAACCTCACCCAGCCTGGGTTGGGCCGGAATGCCAGCATCACAAAGTCTTCACCTCGCTGGACGTTGCTTAACTTCGGTGATCTAACGAGAACCGGTGCATTCAACGCGCCATCGACGCTGGCTAATAATAAGCTTCGTTCTCAGTATTCTTTCATAGAAATTAATTGTAAAAATTCATAGTTAGCCTCCCATTTGGGATTTTTACCACATAATAATACACCTTGGGCATACTGCTGGAAAATGGGACTTAAAAGTCCTAATTATTATATCTGACATAAATTAAGGAAATATGTTCAGGGTGTACCCACTATCTGAACCAGTTGAGAGGCCCATCTGGATAAAATGAATGGCACCACACAGTATCCTTGTAAAAATCTGTGGCAAAGGGCCAATTTATGAAACGGGATTAAATTTAGAATAACCCGGACTATCTCTCTAATCGTTCTTCGACTTGAGGGAGGGGTCTCGCTTGTTATCTTACCTTCTTTTAAACATAATTAACCGAACACAGTGAGAACGAACTTACTAAGTGAGGTTCTTTGAACAGTAAACCTCAATTTACTGTTCAAAGAAACACTAGTTATTGTTGGATGGAAGAGCTTCTTTAAGAAGAACCCTGCCATGTAAAATAGAGCAAAAAATAATAATATTGCCGTTAAACAATGTAGGACATACTATTATTAACCGAACACAGTGAGGGAGCGAAGCAACGATAAGTGGGGTTCTGTTTTAACTTGCATTCTGGACGATTTGGCTTTCGTTTGTCTGTCTCATAAATATGGCGAGATCATTATTATAATAAGAAAATGCTATCATTATTATAATAATAAAATTTTATAATTTAGGACCGAGGTAGCGCTCTGAACCTCCAAGTCAAAGTAATTCGCGCGTTACCAAGTGATATTAAAAATGTTATCATATTTGTGTTAATCACTTTCGTGATGTCACAACTACTCTAACTCGCTTTACTAAATCTACGCTGAAACCGGTGATATTATACCAAGTGATATTATACGCCAGAGCAAAAGTAGCACAATTCTTGTAGTTGTAGGAAAAAAAGTACAAGTGATGAAGGCAATTGGACTATAAATACATATAGATTGGGGCACGATAAAGACAAGCTTTGAAAAAAGAACCATCAAAATCGTTTGAGTTAAGTTGGAGAAAACCGAACTTTAAAAACGTCATTTTTTTCATCATTTACTGCTTCTTCTTTTTTTTTTTTTTAAGTGGGGTTTAACGTCGCTTTCAACTGCCATGGTCATATCACGACGGGGGTTTTACCCTCCATTCGCAAGAAACTCACAAACCTGCTACTCACATTGACCTCACCCAGCCTGAGTGGGGCCGGGAAAAGCCAGCGTCACGAGAATTAGAATTTGAATGGTCACCCATCCAAGTCTTAACCTCGCTGGATGTCGCTTAACTTCGGTGTTCTGAAGGGAACCGGTGTATTCAACATGCCATCGACGCTGGCTGACTGCTTCTTCTTTCACGTTGACCGCTTTACAGCCAAAACTATTAGACCGATTTTCACAAACGATGGCTAATTTTTTTTCTCGTGGGTAGTAGGTGTGCTCTTTTATTGTTCTATTATCCTAAAATAGACATTTGGCCCATAATTGAAAAAAGGATCATTTTCAGAGCTCAGAACAAAGTTGGTGTATATATATTCAGTATCTAGTATATTATCACTCTCCCAGATGAGTCAAAAGTCGCATATCTACTTTTTAGGTGAAAAAATAATTTGGAGAAGGATACTGTGCTTGGTTATGAATATCAAACTAAAATCTTTATCTTCACATTCAAACTGTTTCATTTATCAATACTTGTTCCTTTAAAGTCATTATTGAATATGTTAAATAGTTTTATATTGAATTAACATGTATCATACATCATACACCACACACCTATGCAGGGCCACTACAAAAAGTTATAAGATCCCCCAAAAAATATCACTTCGTGACATAAAAAAAGTCCCGCCAAGTCGTTGCACAAAAATATTTCAGTTCCCAATTCATTCCTCCCTTCCCAAAAAATATATTAGTTATTATTGACCTCCCCCAAAAAATTATTGAAATCAATTTATGGCCCCGCCTTTTATTCATTCACCTAAGTGCAACAGTATACTTATTAATAGCCTCCCCTCTCTCTTTCTTCTAATGTCCTCTTTCTTTTGTTGCTTGTTGCATGTTGGAATGTTTCCTTTACAAACTCAGAACTTAAGTCTTATTTCCTTGCTCCTTTCACCGACTTGGGCTCTTGGCGGAGTACCACCCTGCAGGTCCGTTCTTAGCCAAAGGAACTGATGTCTTGGTTCTTTTCTAAGATTATATATAAATGTAGACATATCTAAACATGTGATCCTTGTGGAAATGATCCTGAATCGTGACTTGATCTGATGGTCCAATTCTCGTTGGTGGCAGATATTTTGCGACTTAGATACAGATAATGCATCCTTGGGTCGCGGTCGGCTAGACTTCTCCTTTCCTGTTCTCCATAAGAACCACTATGTTTAAATTATCTCTTTTTAATTCTTTAAAAATAGCACTGTCTATTAGATTCATATATTTATCATTCCCAGTTAGTGGTACTCCGCCAAGAGCCCAAGTCGGTGAAAGGAGCAAGGAAATAAGACTTAAGTTCTGAGTTTGTAAAGGAAACATTCCAACATGCAACAAGCAACAAAAGAAAGAGGACATTAGAAGAAAGAGAGAGGGGAGGCTATTAATAAGTATACTGTTGCACTTAGGTGAATGAATAAAAGGCGGGGCCATAAATTGATTTCAATAATTTTTTGGGGGAGGTCAATAATAACTAATATATTTTTTGGGAAGGGAGGAATGAATTGGGAACTGAAATATTTTTGTGCAACGACTTGGCGGGACTTTTTTTATGTCACGAAGTGATATTTTTTGGGGGATATAATATACATGTACAAAGCAACTGTAAAAGCATGGTCATTCTGAGTTGTACCTACCGTCGTTTTGTACTCTTTATAATTTTTTCAGGGAATAATCCGTGGTTTTGGGGGGATCGATGCTCATGAAATTTTCAATATCTGTTACAGTAGTTGTCATATCTGTGTTAATCACAATCGTGATATCACAACTACTCAAACTCGCTTTACTAAATATTTGCTCAATTTGGGACTTGTACCACCGAGAGAATGAGGAAAAGAAGTGCTGTCAGGTCGCTATTTGTAGGTGGATCTCTATACATCTTGGAGTTCTCTATAAGTACATCTTGAAGTTCTCTATAAGTACATCTTGGAGTTCTCTATAAGTACATCTTGGAGTTCTCTATAAGTACATCTTGAAGTTCTCTATAAGTACATCTTGAAGTTCTCTATAAGTACATCTTGGAGTTCTCTATAAGTACATCTTGAAGTTCTCTATAAGTACATCTTGAAGTTCTCTATAAGTACATCTTGGAGTTCTCTATAAGTACATCTTGAAGTTCTCTATAAGTACATCTTGGAGTTCTCTATAAGTACATCTTGGAGTTCTCTATAAGTACATCTTGAAGTTCTCTATAAGTACATCTTAGAGTTCTCTATAAGTACATCTTAGAGTTCTCTTTAAGTACATCTTGAAGTTCTCTATAAGTACATCTTGGAGTTCTCTATAAGTACATCTTGGAGTTCTCTATAAGTACATCTTGAAGTTCTCTATAAGTACATCTTAGAGTTCTCTATAAGTACATCTTAGAGTTCTCTTTAAGTACATCTTGAAGTTCTCTATAAGTACATGTTGGAGTTCTCTATAAGTACATCTTGGAGTTCTCTATAAGTACATCTTGAAGTTCTCTATAAGTACATCTTGGAGTTCGCTATAAGTACATCTTGGAGTTCGCTATAGGTACATATTGGAGTTCTCTATAAGTACATCTTGGACTTATCTATAAGTATACATCTCAGGGTATCTCCATACATCTCAGAGTTCTCCATACATCTTGGAGTTCTCTATAAGTACATTTTGGAGTTCTTTATAAGTACATCTTGGAGTTCTCTATAAGTACATCTTGGAGTTATCTATAAGTACATCTTGAAGTTCTCTATAAGTACATCTTGAAGTTCTCTATAAGTACATCTTGGAGTTCTCTATAAGTACATCTTGGAGTTCTCTATAAGAACTTCTTGGAGTTCTCTATAAGTACATCTTGGAGTTCGCTATAGGTACATCTTGAAGTTATCTATAAGTACATCTTGGAGTTCTCTATAAGTACATCTCTATAAGTAAGTTGGCCCTCGGTCTAGGGTACACAGGGGGTGTAATGCGGAACTGTGTGCACCTAGATAACTCTTAATAGACGGGTCCACGTGCACGTGCTTGTGCATGTCCCCGGGGGCTGGTAACATTGCATTGCGCATCTTGGAATGTAAGCAAATGACATGGCTAAGTTCTATTAAGGACCGGGTGAGCGGTATATCTTACCAAACACTTTTATAATTTCTTATGACAACGCATATGAAAATTATAAAAGAAAAAAATGATCATTAATGATATTAACAACTCAGAAACGTTTGTAGGCTGTGTTGAACCAATATCAGAGAATGACATAAAAAAACAACAACTCAGAAACTTTTGTAGACTGGGTTGAACAAACATCAAAGAATAAGCAACAACTCAGAAAATTTGTAGACTGGTTGGAATTAAAATCAAATAATGATAATAAAATAAAATAACTCAGACACCTTTGTTGACTGGGTTAAACAAACACCAGAGAAATAGTTGGTTTACTACCAGGTCACTATTTCCTAAGAAACAACATTGGAGTACACAATGACACCATTGAGTACGATAAATGTGGTGAGGGAACACCCTCTCCCATCCTAATCAAGTCACTCACAAAAATCCAAACTCTTGTATACTCAGGACAAAAGCTGGAAACAAACACTGTGAACTTATATAACACCTGCTAAACTTTTTAGTGCAGCAGACGTTTTTGAAAGTGATGAGTGAGCTTAATGGGGTGCAATAGTTCTAAATAATGGACGCAGCACATAGGAATTTCTTTTAGAAAAGACCCCCAGATATAATGTAATGTAATGTAATGTAATAAGTACATCTTGAAGTTCTCTATAAGTACATCTTGAAGTTCTCTATAAGTACATCTTGGAGTTCTCTATAAGTACATCTTGAAGTTCTCTATAAGTACATCTTGAAGTTCTCTATAAGTACATCTTGGAGTTTGCTATAGGTACATCTTGGAGTTCTCTTTCAAAAGCACTAATGATGTTTGCTGCTCTATTCAATTAGTTTTCTTGAACAGAAAATAACCTTTAGTCCCCGCTAATTGCGACAAACAATATGCTGTTTCAAAGAAGGGTTTTATAAGAACATTTTGAGTTGTAAAATCAATTAGAAAAAACTGAAACAAAGAAACTGCTAGTATCTTGGGAGCCCTCTTTTTCTTTGGGTAGGGGATGGCCGGGAGGTTAAACCTCTCTAATTTTACTTCCATCCAAAAAAGAAGGGCTCCCAAGATACTATCAGCATAACCGCGCTGTATTGCGAGCGCGATCCTTCGTTGGGAGCCTGCCTGGAGGAAAAGGGTTGGGTGAGAGTTATTTTATTTGGAATAAATGTATTCTTCATTAGGAGAGAAATTATCCAAAATTGGGAATCCTCTAATAAGTCGTATTTTTCTTTCTAACTAAAAAAAATTTCCTGGTTAGGTTTTTTCCAAATATTTCCATTTTATTCCAAGGTCATTCGTGAAAGAAAAATGCGTTTGGTTACTTTTAAAGATAAACAATGGACTGGAAGTGGAAATTTTTCCTGGAACTGGAAGCAAGAATTTTCTACTTCCCCTTTGGTTAACTTTGGAAGTGGAAATTTTTCCTCTTCCAAAAGAAAAATGACTTACTTCCAGTTTGGTTCATTTTATTCCCGTTTGGTTATCTTTGGTTAGAAAGAAAAATACGGCAATAGAGACAGTCGATATGAAGAAGTTGTAATATGTAGAATGAGAATTGGACACATACGTGCTACACTGCTACACATAGTTTTCTATTCAAAAGATCTCCACCACCCTCCTGTCAATGTGGCCAAACATTAACGGTACTCCACATACTATCCTCTGTCTTACACACCAACATCCGCGCCTCTCTCCCTGCTCCCCCGGCACTGGCAGACAGTACCGAGAGCGTCGATTCTATGATCCAATACCTGAGAGCTCTTAAACTCTACAACATGATTTAAAATTAGGGAATCGGGGCGAACGACCTGTCTGTCGACAAGGTTAAAGCGCTTACAAGAAAAAAAAAGTGTGAACGATTTTCCATAGTAATAGGTAGTAGGATGTAAATAAAGCTATCCTATAATAATAATTCAGTGTCCGACCGACCTCAGCAGCATGAGTGATGGTGGACTTGTAACCTGGAGGTCGGTGGTTCAAGTCCCGGTTCAAGGCGTTGATTTACTAAAGTGAGTTCGACTAGTTGTGATATCACGAAAGTTGACGAAAGTGATTAACACAAAATCTGATAACTTAATTCCGTTTCCGTAAGATAGGCACAGTTAGATATCTTACGGTGCTAGGCTTCCTTGGTGTCCATTGTATTTGGTTTAAGCGTCCTGATTTTGTGTTATTCTGGTCGGGGGCTTTACCCTTTAAGACAGAGTTTTACTCTTCAATACGGCAATTTTACCCTCTAGCCGCTCGGAATCATACCAGCTACCCAT
Source organism: Bactericera cockerelli (assembly GCA_024516035.1). Lineage (NCBI taxonomy): Eukaryota > Metazoa > Arthropoda > Insecta > Hemiptera > Triozidae > Bactericera > Bactericera cockerelli. Next base: position 8,053,773 of record CM044958.1, on the reverse strand, counting down.
ATTAACCTCAACCAGCCTGGGTTGGGCCGGAAGTATCAATTTCGGAGGAATTTTTTTTGTCTGAAAATTCTGCCCAAGTGGTTAACGCGCTAGTCTGATAATCCAGGTAGCGTAGGGATTCGAACCAACGTCGATTCCCACACAGTGCATGAATTTTTCCTTATTAATTTTAGTTTGTGACCTCATAATAATAAGACTCTAAGGGTTAGGTGGTAGAAAATGTTTTGAGCATTAACCTCGCCTGGTGGTTACCTTCCACTAAAGAGTGTTTTGTTTCATTATCATCAGTATCATCACCGTCATCAGGAAAATCTTTCTATTTTTATTTTTTATTTTTATTTTTTTTCTTTCCTGATGAAGAAAGCTCTAAGGGGGAAAGCTCCTCAATACTGATAAAATAAATGACTGTAATTTCCTGTGGGAAATCAAGCTTTTCTCAGGATTCACGGTCTGACCTGACGCGATTAGTCCGTCTTGGGGAGATTGACTTAATTGATATGGACTTGGCAATGTTGCAAGTTGCAGGATTCAACTTGGCAGAATTTATTTTTACGTAAGGTTTTGTTGACCTATAAATACTATGGGTGACCTGTCGGCAAATATAAGGGGAGATAAAAGGAAATACACGATTATAAATTGAGGGGAATTATTTTTATCGCGGTTTGTCGGCTTTGCTATTAGGGTTTTTTTATTTTTAGAATTTCTAGAAATATTTCCTTAGTCACAAAATACATAATATCCATGAACAAGACTACTTTTTTTATACAAAAATGAACACAATACTTCGGATTTCTAATATTAGAAATTTCTCGGAAATAATATATGTCCATTCAAACATTAATTTTATTTTTCCATCTTCTCTGAATAGCGTTGTGTTCTTTCATCAATTTGTAAACATCTTATACACTGAGTGACAAATTTAGCAGAACGTATAGGTTTTTTCTCGTATAACGTGTGTATTTCTTGTTGGACAAAACATTTTTCATATACCTACATATTTTTCTAAATGCGAAAATAACACAATTGGTACAAAAATAGCAAAGGCATAATAGCCAATTTTCATAATAAATTGAATGAAGTGCTTGTCATTGTCGACCTTCCCCATACAGAGTGTAGAAAAAAACTGTTTTCATTGATTTTTTCAAATTTTCTTAATTTGGATTCAGAGGAATAACGACATGTCCATCAAGAACATTTTTGAGACAAGAAAGAATGAGAATGAGGATCAATACATAAAGCAAGAAAATATTACTCTTAATCCAAAATAATGAATATGAAAAAACACTGCCAATTATGGACACAATACTTCCTTGTTTTTGTTTCACATTGTGTACACGTGCGAATTTTGAGTTTTTATACTAAATTACTTGTATCTCCGTAACGGCTGAACCGATTTTCTTCAAAGTTGTTTTATATGGTAGAAAACCGTTTTCTCTACATTCTAGATTCTGTATCGGCAAGTCGTGGTTCTTATTTTTTGACTTTATTGTCCAAAAATTCGGATTTTCTTAAATATCAGAGTCAAATTGTAGTTAATTAAAAAGAAAATATAAAAAGCCTGTGTAAAACAATAATATGCATATACATACATAAAAATTCATCAAAATCGGGTGTACTGTTCACGAGATATAAGCATTTAAGTAAAAAGTTAGTGGTCAGGCGCATGGTCTCTTTCACCCAGAGCCGCTAATTCGATGAATTTAAAATGGGACCATCTACAGAATGTCTCCTAGATGTGTACAAAATTTCATCAAAATCGGTCGAGTAGTTTCCGAGATTTGCGCGTTACAAGGAATCGTTTTAACAGACAGACAGACAGACCGACAGACAGACACAAACCAAATTTGCTCAGGAGGTTATGAAACGTCCAGAAATATGAAAAAAATTGAAATCGGATTAAAAAAATATTTTTTTTTTACAAAAACGAACACATACTTCCGATTTCTAATATTAGAAATTTCTCGGAAGTAAAATCATTGAAAAACAGTTTCTTTTGTACATACTCTATCCTGGAAAGGTCGACAATGACAAGCACTTCATTCAATTTTGAAAATTGGCTATTATCTCTTTGCTATCTCTCTACCAATCTTTGTGCGATTTTCGCAATTAGAAAAAAATATGAAAAATGTTTTTGTCCAACAAGAAATACACACGTTACATGAGAAAAAAACTATGCGCTCCGCTAAATTTGTCACTCAGTGTAGTTTATTCTACTGTATTCTGCACTTATACTAGTACTAGTCTGTCTCGGTAGCTCAGTGGTAAAGGCGGTACTCTATGAATCCAGAATTTCTAGAGGTCGCGGGTTCGAAACCCAGCCGAGACAAGACACGTTGTCTTCCCAATTGTGATTTTTACCACATAATAATACGTCTTGGGCTTACTGCTGGAATAATAGGACTTAATAGTCCTAATCGGGCAGTATAAATAAGGCGATATTATTATTAATATTATTCTACACTTATTCCTCACTCTACTTTAATTCACTGTGCAAGAATCTACCTTTTTTTCCCTCCCTTTTCCCAGTATTCTCTCCCTTCTCCGTCTATTACGTTTATATTTGCACACAATTCTAAAACGATACAAGACATAAAAAGAGATACAAAAAGAAAAAATAAAAATAAAAAAATAGAAACGCAGTTTATTTTTCAAGAGCTCTCAACACCTCCCATACACAAATCCAGACGTCAAAAAGATAAAAAGGAGGAAAAATAGAGTGAAGAGCTAATATTCCTTCTCTGTAAAAGAGTAGAAAAGGTTTTTTTTTTGAGGAGGCAATTCTTTTTGATGGTCTTCAGTTGACAGATGTTGTGTAAAGAGTACGAGGGAGTCACCATCAGGGTATGGTGTTTCGCGTTTCTGTGGCACCATGGCTCAACCCGCTATCAGGTCAGTGGTTCGAGTCCCAAGTTATGTAAATATTTAATAGGGCGAATTTGAGTAATTGTCAGATCACAACTGTGATTAACACAAATATGATAACAACTGCAACAAATATTTAAAAATAAAAAATAATTCAATTTGTTATTTGTTTGTGATTCCAACACAGACATTATCCTTGGGCATAGCAATACTTATGTATATGCATTGTACGAGTGTACCCCGTATTTTTTCAAGAATTTCCATGCTTTGAAGGACTTGATGTTATATGTCAGGGAACATTATGTCAAATACATAAATTCCTAGAGGAATGTTGAAGAATATTTTGAATTCTATAAATATTTCTAAATAATGTTATAAAATACATGATACCTTTTTGCCAAAATGTGAATTATCCAAAATTTCAATTTTCGTTTTATTTCAGATTCTTAATCAGTTTTAAAAGCTCTTTCGGATGAACTCACGGCCAAGTTTCTATCTAGTATAGTTTTAATTTTAAGTTTTCATTTTTTTGGTCAAAATTTGAGATTTATCCAGCTAAAACGTGAAAAGTTTTCGTTTTTTTTCTTTCACATTATACGAGAATGTGAAAAATCCGATAATATATTGATACCTTTTTGCCAAAATGTGAAATATCCAAAATTTCAATTTTCGTTTTATTTCAGTGTCGCTTTTCACAATTGAGAGGTTGAAAAAGAATTCGCAAAAAAGTGGAAAACGTCATCTTTCTTTGACTAAGTATTAGCCTTTCTTCCTAGTTTTTCTTTTGAGATGTTCTCATTACTATTTAAACATTAAAGGATTGTTAATAAAAAACAAAACAACAGGATTTATTTTCAAAGTGTTATATACGTTAGTGCGGCTAAATACCTTCCATTCGATTCAGGGTTTCAAACTATCTATGTCCGGATTCAATTTCCGCCGCAATAACAAATGATGAATTTTGTGTAAGTATTCATTAATATAATAGGGCCCGCCAATAAAAGGAGCCACTCAAAATACCTAGAGAACGGATTAAATTTTTTTAAATGCTAAAACACGTGTACCATTCTATAGCAGCGGAAACCTTTTCTACTAGGTATTGGTTTTTTTATCATTACCAGGGGCGGCCCCAGGGGTGTCAACTTTGGAATCTTAAAAGGAACCACCATATTTGTAAGACATTTCCAAAAAGTATTTGACATTAAAAAATACAATTTATTTCTTATAAAAAAATTACTGAAACCTGTGAAATGAAATGTACGATATCTCCGACCCTGTTATGATTAAAAATCTCAAACTTGTCTTAAAATAATTTTATTGTCAACTTCTTTTCAAAAATGTATTTCAAATAGGGATATTTCATTTAAGATTCCAAAGTTGACTCCCTTGGGGCCACCCCTGGTAATGATAAAAAAAAAATCAGAACCTAATAGATAAGGTTTCCCCTCGATATAATGGTACAGGTTTTTTTTTTTTTAGCATTTTTAAAAAAATTAATCCGTTCTCTAGATATTTTGAGTGGCTCCTTTTTTCTGGCGGACCCTGTATAAAAAAATAATAATCCCTAAAAAAATACCCCTTCGCGGTATAAAAATTACCCGACCAGTCGTCAGCCCAAAAATATCCTGTAAAAATGTTTGGGATCCGCTTCATGTTAACTATCCTCTCATGTACTACCGTTTATTATCTACTCGACATACCTACACTTAGAGCTATTTTATAGAGATAAGTTAGTAGTAATCAAGTAGTTAGTATTTTCACACGTTTTTGTATGTTTTCAAAAGGAAATAATATAGAGACATTTAGGATAAAATACTTGAAGTTTGTATTAGAAATACCCCCAGGCACCTTCTAACAAGAAAGGTGTCTTCTTTAAATGCATACACACACAATCACACCATTGCATTATCGCCCTACGATGTACGTAAAAGTATTTTAATCTGTTCGTACAGGTATGTCTATCTAAATGTCTGCCTGTATGTCTGTACGTATACGTATGTGTCTGTTCTAGGCGCGGCCGGTGGGGAAATGTTTTGGGGGTACTGCATACCGGACTAAAGAATTTATAATAGTTATGCATTAATTTTTCTAGAAATGTGTGATAATTTTTATTGTGTATTGTGTACGACTTGAGAAAATCCTCTCTTTTTTTATTTTTCGTCTGGGGGTGCTAGAGCTCCGCAGCTCCTTAGCACCGGCCGCGCCTGGTCTGTTCATATGTCTGAACCTAAGTATGTTTGTATGTCTGTCTGTTTGTCTATGTGTATGTCTACTCAGTGATAAATATGCTTCACTTTACAATTAAAATAACACCTCATAAGGTTATATCCATCAAATAATTATATGTGCCTGTATGTCCGTCTCTTGTATATCCGTAGGTCTGTCTGTCTGTTTATATGTTTTTTTTGTACTTAATGATGAATGTGCTTGACTACGAATAAAAGGGCGACTCATAAATTTATAGACATCAAAGAACTATGTCTGTCGGTCTGTTTTTATGTATGATTTTACTCATTGATGAATTTTATTTTTCATTACAATTAAAATTGCACCTCAATCGTCTATATCGGTAAAGTTCTCTGGAAAATATAAAATTTCTATTAATATTTGTACATCAATTAGCGGGTTTTTTGGAATTATGGGGCTGAAGTGCCCATTTTGGAGCTATATAAGTACTCAAAGGCACACCTGCCACCAAAGACGAGAAAAACAAGATCAAATTCATACATCAAAATTGGCCCAGTGGTTTAGGCTGTAGCCCAGTCAAGATCGAATAAGACCATCAAGCAGCAGAAAGTGAAAAATGGTTTTTTTCACCATTGATTATCAACGGTTTAAATCAAACATTTTTGATGATTCTCTTATTAATCTTCATTCGAAAGCTTGCTTCTTTTCAGTAAATAATTCATCCTTTGTAGTGTTTCAGTTTTCATTCATCCTTTGTAGTTAGTTATTCCGATACAGAGGCGTGAAATTGGCACTTTGTGCTGTGACGTATAATATCTCTTGGTGCGCTTTTCTTAATTTTTGACTTGGCGTTGCGGAACGCCATCGCGTTCTTTAATAATAATCATTATTACAGTTACTATACGCACAAATTATGCACTATTTATTCTTCTTATATGTCGCTTTTCACAAATTTATTGTATTCCATATGGCACTTTCTACATTTTACGTAAACCACTTTTACTTAAACCCAAAAAATCGGGCGTTTTTCACATTCTGGTTTAGCGGGCTGAGGAATAGGAGTGGACTTTTCACATTTTGGCTAAACTAACTTTACTTAAAACCCGAAAAATCGGGCGTTTTTCACATTCTGGTTAGTAGGCTGAAGAACAAGAGTGGACTATTCACTTTTTGGGTAATACTTAAACAAAGAAAGATGGAGTTTTTCACTTTTTGGCAAATTCTTCTTAAACCTCTCAATTGTGAAAAGCGACACTATCTCAATAACTAAAGGCATTGCGCAGTTAAAATTATCAGGAATATTTAAAGCAAACAGTTTCAAGTATTATATCCAAATTTGGTATAAATCGTACGTAGGACAACGGAATAATGAAACTTTTTTTGAAAAAAACAACTTTTTATTTTTTCAAACCTGTCTCCTGAAAAATTTGATTTTGGCGCAATTCACATTTTGGCAAAAAGGTATGGATATGCAGGAAAAATACCCATAGACTATTTTTTTTTTTTTTTTAAGTGGGGTTTAACGTCGCTTTCAACTGCCATGGTCATATCACGACGGGGGTTTTACCCTCCATTCGCAGGAAACTCACAAACCTGCTACTCACATTGACCTCACCCAGCCTGAGTGGGGCCGGGAAAAGCCAGCGTCACGAAAAGCCACCCATCCAAGTCTTAACCTCGCTGGATGTCGCTTAACTTCGGTGTTCTGAAGGGAACCGGTGTATTCAACATGCCATCGACGCTTTTACTCTGTACGTGTACATATTAAGTACAATATCTTCGCCTTCTTTGTCATTTTTTTTTGATAAAAACATATTTTTTTATGTAGGTACTCAAAATAAATATTCACTTGATCTTAGCATTTCTTGTAGCATAAGCTGTTACCATTACTGTTGAAGTCATATGATGCTACATGGTCATATCACGACGGGGTTTTACCCTCCATTCGCTAGACAATCGAAAATCCAGCTATTCAAATAACCTCACAAAATTTCAGTGCTGGGGTCGGGAATTGTCAGCATCACAAGGTTTCGAATTTTGATGGTCACTTATCCAAGTCCTAACTTTGCTAGACGTTGCTTAAATTGAGTGACAGAACGAGAACTGGATCACCTACGCTGGCTACTGATTTTTTTTGGGGGGGGGGGGGATTTAACGTCGCTTTCAACTGCTTGACGGGGATTTCACCCTTTATTCGCTAAAACTGACAAACCAGGTACTCAAATTTGAAAATTTGTTTACACTCTGTATAAATACAGCACCCTTCAGAAGTGACAGAAATATTACTCTGAATTGTTCAAGGAAAGGAGAAGACAGAAGAGGAAAGAAAAATAAGTTAACAAGGAGGTTTGAAAATGAGGTAGTGAAGAGGAAGAATGTTACGAGGAGAAATAAAGAGAGAAGAGAAGAAAATCAGGTAAAAGAAGGAGGAGGTAAAGTGTATCTGAAAAGAAAACGAAAAAAAGGGGATAAAGAGAGATAAGAGAGGGAGGAGAGAGAGAGAGAGAGAGAGAGAGAGAAGAGAGAGAGAAAGAGAGAGAGAGAGATAGGAAAGTAAAATAAATCCACCGATTTGAGTAGCTTCATCGATAAGGCAGCGGACTTGTAACCTATTTCTGAGGTTACCTATGATAACATATTATAGTTCATAAAAGGTAAATCAAAGAAATGTAATCAGAATAAGAGTGGGAGAGGTATTATAGGAGTGACAGAAAATAAGATTAGAGAAGGGAGGAGAGTGATAACGAAATAAATCCTAGAAATGTAAGTTAGTAAAAGGTTATAAAAAGAATATAAGGTAATCAGAATAAAAAGAGGAGGAATAGAAAGAGAAAGGGGAGAAGGAGAAGGAGGAGAGGGATAAAGAGGGGGAAAAGGAGAAGTGGGATAAAGAGGGGGGGAGGGGAAGATAAGAAAGAAGAGGAGATGAAGGACTTGAGAGTAATAGAAAAACTCAAGTATCTATGCTTGAATTTATTTTCTAGAAGCAAAACAGAGGTATAAAATAGAGTCCTGGGTGTGGGGTAATGTAAGAAAAGAGAAAGAGGGAGAGAGAGAGATAGATAGAGAGGTGAAGAAGCGTGAATAAGAAAGAGAGAGAGGAAAAGAGAGGAGGTAAAGATAAAAAAATAAGAGGAACGGAGAAGAGAGAATAGTAAGGGAAGATAAATAAGAGAGGGAGAGAAAAAAGGGGAGGTAAAGTTAAGATAATAAGAGGAAAGGAGAATAGTGAGGATAAATAAGGGGAATAGAGAGAGGAGAAGGAAAAGGAAAAGGAGAGAGGAAATAGATAACAGACAGAGGGAGGAAGTAAAAAAGAACGGAATGAAAACTTTAAAATAATCATGAGGATTTGCTGGTGTACCATGCTGGGTAGAGCAACTTTTTCTGCAACTTTATTAAGTTGCTGATGATGTAGACGGCGCTACAGGCCACAGTTTGTTAAACAAACTTCACCACTCATACAATGAGGGATACTTCGATGACTTCGTGTGTGTTATGATGACTTCGTGTGTGTTATGATGGCTTCTTGTATGTTATGATAGATTCTTGTGTGTTATGATTGCTTCTTGTGTGTTATGATGACTTCTTGTGTGTTATGATGGCTTCTTGTGTGTTATGATGGCTTCGTGTGTGTTATGATGACTTCGTGTGTGTTATGATGACTTCGTGTGTGTTATGATGACTTCTTGTGTGTTATGATGACTTCGTGTGTGGTATGATGGCTTCTTGTGTGTTATGATGGCTTCTTGTGTGTTATGATGGCTTCGTGTGTGTTATGATGGCTTCTTGTGTGTTATGATGGCTTCGTGTGTGTTATGATGGCTTCTTGTGTGTTATGATGGCTTCGTGTGTGTTATGATGGCTTCTTGTGTGTTATGATGGCTTCTTGTGTGTTATGATGGCTTCGTGTGTGTTATGATGGCTTCTTGTGTGTTATGATGGCTTCGTGTGTGTTATGATGGCTTCGTGTGTGTTATGATGGCTTCGTGTGTGTTATGATGGCTTATTGTGTGTTATGATAGCTTCGTGTTTTATGATGTTTGATATAGTGCAGTGCCATTTGTACAATGTATGTTATGTATATTATAAAACCATTTGTAGTCTAGTATATTAATAATGTTTCTGAGATATTGTAAAGCATAAATATTCATTGTGTTTTTGTTCGAATCACACTGAAGTTCAAAAGTTTTATGAATGATTAACGGTGGAAATTTTCAAGAGCTTTTATGAAAACTAGTTAATATTCTCTACACAGTTACTGTTCATTCAAAATTAAACAATGCTTGTTCTAAGTATAGCTCGAAAACTCTAAGTGAACACTTCATATTTTCTTTGTGGAATTTGTCTTAACATTACATGTATGTACCTTGTATTCTATGTCTAGGTACATTTCCTTTTATATTTTGAAAAAGTATCTGTTTAACTGTTGAAATTTTCCTTACTACTTGATCTATGTTTATCCTTTCTTTAATTAGATTAATTTCTATACAGATTTATTCTTACTGAATTTAATTAAAATTTTAATATCACAACTATTTTTTAACAACTTTCTTTTTTAAACTTGACAACTCTCAACATTACGATATTATTAAATTTGCAGTACTTCCTCAAAATTTAGCATGAAAATGAAAAGCTGAATTGAAATCTCCTTAAAGATCAAGTTAAATATCTAGGTACGTACTGTTTTGCTTTTTTAATTTTTGAAATGTTAATTAAATCTCCATTGTTTTATTCAGACAAAACAATCTAATTAAAGCTGAAATTTTATCAGAGATTTTTTATTAATTTTCTTTTTTATTTCAACCACAGTTTTATATTCTATTGTATGTTCGTAATTTTAAACAATAAAATATCTAGTAATACTTCTAATTTAAATTTGTTTACCATAATTTCAATTGTATTTATAATCATATACGTAAAATGTTACTAGAAACAATACAAATACAATGTTATAAGAAACACTGTAATGAAATTATGTACAAATAGAGCACATATCTTGTTAAAAAAAATGTATTGACCAACTAAATTATAATGATTTAAAAAAATACAATGAACCTCACTGTGCAATGGTAGTCAAGTGGTTAACGTGCTAGTCTGGTAATCGAGGTAGGTAGCTTAGGGATCCGTTGGTTTGAATCCCAACCAGTGCATGAATCACATAATACTAACACTCTGAGGGTTAGGTGGTAGAAAATGCTTTGAGCATCCTCGCCTGGTGGTTACTTTCCACCAAAGAGTTTTATTATTATTATATTTGTTTATTTATAGATAGATAGATAAAAAAAATGTATTTACCTATTTTTAAACAAAAAATATTACAATGACACAAAAATACATGGTAACTAGAAACAAAACTCTATAAAACATTAGCTAAGTAGCTCCTCTCAGACTAATCTTTTTAAATACATTACAATAATCAATTCTTTATTTTTATATTTAATATTATTTCAACCACACTTTATAATTCCTTACATAATTTTTCCTGTAATTTCTCCTACAAATATGTGGGAAAGTAATAAAACACAAAGCTACTTTCCAAGTAAAAGGTTGCCCCATTTTATTCCTGTTTACTCAAATCCTCACGTTGTTTGAGCTCTTTCCTTTCACATCCTTCCAGTTCTTACGGTAAATATTGTTTCCACCGCAAATGTTTTGTCTACTGTAGTCGGGTTCAACCCAAACAATGCTTCCAACCCCCCCAAACAATGCTTCCAAACCCCCCCCCCAACCAAAGCTTGCAAACCCCTCCAAACAATGTTTCCCGATAGAAAATTTAAAAGCTATTCATGCGAACGATAAACATGGTGTTCACAACAATGTTAGAGGTAAATCTTGAAATGTTTGCGAGTTTATGCAAATAATTGTTTTGAGTGTGTGCGAGGACTTCGCAGTGTTGAAAGTAAAGGAATATGTTTTTTGTTGGCTTCTTAAGTTCTTAAAATAAATAATAATAATTAAAGAAAACCATTACACGTAACTAGCACACAAGTGCGGGGCGTTAATTTGTTATTTTTCTTTTGCCCAAACAACATTGCTTACCCACAACCACAAGTTGCTGAAAAGATGTAAATTATATCTAAGCGCAACATTTTACCAATTATTGAAAAATACTTAAAAATTTCTTTTGCTGACTAAATAGCAGAAAAAATCTCTTTAATCCAGTATTTTTTTTTTTGGTGAAATATAGTCACTGATACAGTGGTCAAATAGGTTCTCTAAAAAGCATGTACTGGGTGGGATTCGAACCATTAACATCAAACCGAACCCTGGTCAAATACTAATAAAATAAATGAGACCTTGTTTTGACTGAGAGAATAAAACGACTCGACTGAAAATACATTTAATGTTGAGTAATGTTGGCCATAAGAGCGCACGACTAGCTCAGTGGTAAGTTACTCACTTGAAGCGCGAAGGTGCCGGGTTCATACCCCCGAGCTGGCAAAAACATTTATTAAAAAATTTGGTAACCATTTTTTCCTGGTTTTGACCCAGCACATCAATAGTATGTATTGATGTAACTTCTCGCTCATCACAGGGAAGACATACACATACTACGAGATGGGCACTGGGCAGGCTATAACACAGTCCTCAAGGTTCTATAGTAGCTCCTGTTTCATATTTCAGTAAAAAATATTTACTGAATATAAAAGCGGTGAAAACGGCGGTGTAAAATAATAACGTGTTTAATAATTTTTCACACCCTATATATACAGATAAGAATTGTATTTTTACGAAGTCGTCAGGAACATAGTGATCCTGTATACATACATAGATAAGAAGTGCAATGTGCAGATGTCTGGTATAAAGTGAATCTAATGGAACCAACAGAGATAGAAGAGCAGGGAATGTAAGAAAAACTGATACATACAGGGTGAGATCACTGTATCGAATTGTTTATTCTAAATTAGATAGTGGTACAATAGCTGTCCTCTTCTTCTTCTTTCACTTTGGTTTGGTGCCAGAAATGTCACTCATACCTCGTGAGGAAAAATGAGTAGCTGCTTCAATGTTTGCAGCGGCCAGTGGCGGAGTTATAGGCAAAAATAAGATAGTGGGATATTAATAATACGGAGAAAAAAATTCTGCGCTATCCACTAAAGTTGTGATATCATAGCACACAGAAACACATTATTATTGTGTAAACCCCTCCGCGTGGTTGATTGGTTTTGGAGGTAGCTGTCACACAAACTGAAATGGGATCCATAGAATCGCTCCCCTATTACCTATAGAGTTTGAGTGTGCTTGCCTTGGAAATCATTATAATTATTGAATTATTATAACCACAAATAAAATCATACATAAGTAATAAATTATTACAAGTTAACTATTTTTCAAAAAGTAATAAATGTTTACGAGCTAAGACTTGAAAAAATACTCTTTTTCGTTTCCGTCTTGAGTCGCTGCAGTTCCGCAGCTCCTTAACCGGCAAGACGCCTGTTTGGTTGGTGAACTCGAATCCTTAGACTAGCTGGATCAGCAGATTCACTGGAGTAGGTATGACTTTCCAAAGGTTCAACCCCCTCCTACACCTCTGTGGTTTTTGGTTAAAAACCAAAAACCAGACAGGTGGAGGAGGGGGTTGAAACCCCAATATTCCCTTCCCCCTTCTTTCTTACCTACGCCGGTGATCAGACTTTTTCTCTAATCAATACTGCCCCATTGAACCCCATCAGTCTGGCTGGGGGACTATAAACAGGGAGTAGACCAGCAGTCTGGCTGGGGGACTATAAACAGGGAGTAGACCAGCAGTCTGGCTGGGGGACTATAAACAGGGAGTAGACCAGCATTGGCTTGGTTCCGGGGACCCTTTTCAATTATATTATTAGCCTCCTTGTGAAGACAGTGGTAGTCATTTCTCCACTGTCTGGCTACCATCGTTCACCATGACGCCACTCTATGAACTCCATCATCCTTCAATCCATGAAGCATGAAACATCAACGAATAGAATGTCTGCAGACTTGTCAACATCGAATAAAACTGAACCACCCTGAATACGTCACACATCAGCAAGGCGTTATCTGGATGATTAATATATCAGCAAGAAAAATAGGCTTTAGTGACATCTGACTCGTTCATATTATCGGGACTAAAGCCTTTGACTACTGTGGGGCACAGACGGTATTGATTTCTACTTTGAGCATAGCATACATAGCAATTCTTTCTCTGGATGTTCTTGGTATTTCTACACTAAGCATAGCATAGGTACATAGCAATGTTATCTATGGATGTTCTTCTTGGTACATGACAAGGATTTTGCAAGTTTATTTTCGTGGAAAATTTACGGTACAAATACCATTTCGTACCCGCAAAATAGCTTAAATGGTCTATTTTCTCGTTTTGAAAGGACATAGTTGTCTTGTTTTAACTGGACGGAATACGAGTATATTTGTTGTTTAGTATGAACACATTTAGTACCCCTTCACTAAATGCGTTCATTCGTTATCCATGTGTAAAATGTAAATATCTTTGTTTGACATTTGTACTGCTTAAAAAGTTATTATTGTTCTCTGTTGTTAATTTCTTAATGACCATGAAGTTATACCTATTTTTGGTTGTGGTGTTCTTTTTCTTGCTAAAACAAAAACAAAAACACAATTAATAAATCATTGAAGAATAAGATCTATTTTTCATAATCAAAAGTTTGTCTGATTGGGAGATGTTGAACAGAAAAAAGACTAGTGCCTCGCTAGAGGACTATAAACAGGGAATAGCCAGGCTAGCTTGTAGTTTCCTAAGGGTTCAATGGCTTAAAAAGAAAAAGTTAAAGTCCTCACGATGGTTGATGGCACATAGAAATATGTATGGTTCAGGACGAGCCAACTTTGAAATAAAGTTGGCTGCAGATCATCCAGCTGTAGTCAAGCTGGCTACAACAACAACAAATTGAAGTACTGAGCACAGAACCACTCATTGAAGTTGATCCGTGGACAGAAGATAGGAGGCAGAGAACTTAAGGGCTCAATATTTTCGAAAGCTGAAAGGAGAAGGGATTTGTAGAACTGATACGTGTGACTTAAGGCAAAGGGTTGAGAGACAGTGAAGAAAATCAATTTGAAATGAGAGAGATAGCAGATTGACTTTGTTCCTTCATATGCATGTGAGACTGTAACATCTGACGAGGAATAGTTGTTCGTGTAGGTAGTGCAGCAGCCGTAAGTAACTCGATCGATAGACGACAGATTTTCAACCCGGAGGTCGTTGGTTCGTTTCCCACGGTCGGTAAAAAAAATCGAGTTTTAGAAATTGTGACATCACGAGAGGTGTTCATTTCGAATTCCACCCAGTGCATCATGAATTTTTTCTCATTAATTTGAGTTTGTAACCACATAATAATAAGACTCTGAGGGTTAGGTGGTAGAAAATGCTGTGAGCATTAACCTCGCCTGGTGATTACCTTCCACTAAAGAGTGTTAATATTATTATTATTATCAACTAGAAGAGATTGCCATAGGCAATAGCCACGTCCTAATGAGGACATATGTGTGTATATATCTATCTATTATTTTATTCCTTTTTTTTAAGTGGGGTTTAACGTCGCTTTCAACTGCCATGGTCATATCACGACGGGGGTTTTACCCAACATTCGCAGGAAACTCACAAACCTGCTACTCACATTGACCTCACCCAGCCTGAGTGGGGCCGGGAAAAGCCAGCGTCACGAGAATTAGAATTTGAATGGTCACCCATCCAAGTCTTAACCTCGCTGGATGTCGCTGAACTTCGGTGTTCTGAAGGGAACCGGTGTATTCAACATGCCATCGACGCTGGCTTTATTCCTTTTTAATTGAATACATTGTTTCCATTTTTTCTTTTCTTTTGTAATTGTTATTTGTACTGTACAAATGTAGGTTGTCTAATAAAAAAAATTCAATAATAATAATTCGGGTTAAAGTTCTTCACAGAGGGCATGCGCGGATATAGCCCTCTTGTACTGGGGGGGCACAATCGCACATTATACCTAACTAGCGGGTTGCACCCGCCGCTTCGCAAGCCACACACACACACAAACGCACCCCCCCCCCACGCACACACACACACTCTCAAATGTCAATATTTTTTGTGTCACCCATCCATTTCTTGTCCTTACTAGAGCTCAAGAATGGCTCATCAGAATTTCGCGATCAATATGTCAAATGAAGACTCCAACCCTTGCAAAAACCTTCTCGCTTTGAGTTAATAATTCGTCACGACATATTTCGAGAAAAAATGTCATTCAGGTCAAAAAACGTAAATACTTTTTGTTTACCCATTCATTTTATGTCCTTACTCAACGTAGCTCAAGAACTGCTCATCAGAATTTCGTGATTGATATCTCAAATGAAAACTTGAACCCTTGGTTAAAACTTTTTTTTTTGAGTTGACACGCCGCCGCCGTGGCGCCGTCACGACAAATTTTGAGAAAAAAAATGTCATTTCGGTCGAAAAATGTGACTTTTTGTGTCACCCATCCATTTTTTTGTCCTTACCCCGTGTAGCTGAACCCTAGAGATATATTCCCTGATCCAAATGGACCTATAGGTAAAATTTCAGGTTTCTCGGACAATCTGTGTGGATTTAACAACTTTATTATTTAGTTATTTCTTATTGGTCTTAGAATTGGGAATTATTTTGGGGCCCGTTTCCCCTGACTCATTGAAATCTTTTTTTTACGGGATTAGTCTTAGAATTGGGAATATGGGGCCCGTGCCCCCCTAACTCATTGAGATCTTTTTTTAACGGGATTAGTCTTAGAATTGGTAATTATTTGGGGCCCGTGCCCCCCTAACTCATTGAGATCTTTTTTTTTTACGGGATTAGTCTTATAATTGGGAATTATTTTGGGGCTCGTGCCCCCCCTAACTCATTGAGATCTTTTTTTTTACGGGATTAGGATTAGGTATAATGAAATTTGAGAAACACCGCTTATCGAAAAAATCTGGGGGGGCACGTGCCCCCCGTGCCCCCCCCTATATCCGCGCATGACAGAGGGAGAGGGAAAAAAAGTCAGTGTTGCAAACTGCACAACGCGAGGATATTCAAAATCATTATGTTCAGTGTTCACAATATTTTGGACATCATAATGAAATTATTATTGGCCACCACACCCGGAGCTGTAAAAACACATAATTATAGCTCCCCATATCTCCAGAGTAAATAATTTTATTAATTTGTCCTCCCTTTGTATGTTTGTCATCTTCCTAGGGTGAAGGGGGGAGGGGGTGGAGGGGGGGGGGTACGCAAGCAAGGGCGGCTCTTTAACATCGAAAAGAGGAATGAAAATGATCAGAACAACGCTAAAAATAAACAAAAGAATAGGAGAATTATAAACAAAATGACATACTGATGAAACAATGAAAAACGATCAAGCACCTAGGTACCTTACAGAATATTATGTATTTTACTTGTATGAGTAACGAACAGTGGCGGCATTACCAGAGTAAAAAGAAATTAATGTAATAGAATAATTCGAACCCACAAAAATTGTGAAGAGGCCTTGTGCTTCACCACAAAGAAATTTGTACATACATATTATGTATTTTATATCTATGTTTGTTTGTGTAGGTATACGGTATTTTTTTTTTTTTTCTTCTTTAAATCAGGAATCTTTTTGTAATAATCAATATTTATCTTATGTCTAAAAGAGAAAATAATCCCCCAAAAACACCACTTCGTGGTTAAAAAAAGAAGAACGCCTCACTCAAAGAATGATTATAATTAGCTAAAAATAAATGATATCAAATTGAGAACACCTTGTCCCCTCTCTTTCTATATCTCTGCACTCCTCTCTGAATTTATTCCACTTATGTTTAGCTTTATTTATCCTTTCTAGGGGTCATCCCGAACTTGATTTCTCTTTAAATTTACTTGTTGCACGGCAATAAAAAATGGCGGTCGGAGTATGATTTTTCTGAAGTTATTTGATTTGAATCGAGAAAATTACACCGCGACCGCCATTTTTTATTGCCGTGCAACAAGTAAATTTAAAGAGAAATCAAGTTCGGGATGACCCCTAGAAAGGATAAATAAAGCTAAACATAAGTGGAATAAATTCAGAGAGGAGTGCAGAGATATAGAAAGAGAGGGGACAAGGTGTTCTCAATTTGATATCATTTATTTTTAGCTAATTATAATCATTCTTTGAGTGAGGCGTTCTTCTTTTTTTAACCACGAAGTGGTGTTTTTGGGGGGATATCAGTTCTTTTTGTACGAAAATATAAGTTCATACACTACTGAAACTTTAGGAATGACAAAAGTAAATAAGCTGGGAAAATGTGAATGTACCAAGTTGTCTTTTTTAAGATATAGTTTTAGCAGTATGTATTTAATTTTTCTAAGGTCAATATGTATTTGGATCACAGATTTGGCCTCCTAAGTCCCCAAAGTGAGTAAATAATAAATAAATTTGCAATGCAAGATCTTTTGATTCTATTCTCCACATGATTAGGTTTATCTTTCAATGCTAAATAGACCTCGGAGCCTCCTATGAGGGACACTAAAACACCTGGATTTACAAATGCCAAAGAAATTAATTAATCACCTTATCAAGGTGAGGTAATGAGTGCTCTCTCCCGTTGACCTTTTCTTACCCGAATTCTCTCCAGCTTATTGCAGGGGTCACCACGAGTATCTCTCCCGGAAAAAAGACCACGCTTTTTTACATTAGGTATTTAAGAAAATGAAAACTATAAAATTATCATTTTTATATAAGAATGGGCCTTTTATAAGGAAATCTTTTAAATCTCTAACTACTGAAAGACAATGCCTTCAGTGTTTAGTAGAGTTAGGTAAAATACATAGAAGGTTATGCCTCAGGAATATAGTATATAGGGTTAAGGATAATACATAGAAGGCAATGCCTCGGGATTATAATAGGGTTAGGTAAATATATTATAGAAGGCCATGCCTTGGGTTTATCATGGGGTTAGGAAAAATACATAGAAGACCATGCCTCAGGTCTATATCAATGATTCCTAGGTGTTTCGATTATAATTTTTATGCTAGGCCTAAACTATGTAGGTATAAAATCAGGTAAAAATGCAAGCGACGGGAGACAATTTGATGTTGATAAAACCATGAGCGGGAGAGAACTCGCTTGTGAAGTCCCTTATCAATACCTGACGAGGTATGAGTGTACCCCGGACATAATGGACAGAGAAAAAAAAAACTTCCCTCAAGGGGATCGAACCCAAGCCTAGTATGCTACCCACTTGGCCAAAGTCACTACTTTGTCACAACTTTTAGTGAGTAGCATCGACATTATGAGAGCTACATAATTCATCATATTTTATCTCCATCCAACCATGATTGTCCAAAATCAATCTCGTAATGCCGCCACAGGTCATTGTCCAATTCTGCAACTTCTAAAATTTTCCTCGCGAGGGTAATGGGGTTGTCATGAAGATCAAATATAAAGATCGGAAAAACAAAACAACGTTAAGCCCAAATTGAAAATATAGAGCTAAAAAATTTCGTCCCCGCCAGGATTCGAACCCATGCTGACTGGGTGGCAGGTCGAGCATGCTACCAATAGACAAAGTTATCTTCTACAGAAACGGACGGAAAATGAACTAAATTAATACTTGGAAACTTAAACTTTAAAATTTTGCAGTGAGAGAGCGAGGTCATCTCGAAAAATACATACTGGCCAAGATCTGACCACTAAGCTAAGAATTCGAAGGTACCTACCCGCCAAAGAAAATGAAAAGGCCACCAGGTGCCACCCAGTGGACTGGATGAAGGAATAAAATCAATAAATTTGGTATCTGCTCATCAAGATCTTTCATTTGATACCACTTGAGACTAGTATTATCCTTCAATTCCCGATTTGGGCTCCCAAAACCCGAGGCCGCCCAAATGGGCCGCCCGCTTATAATTTAGAAATTTTTTTTGGTCCGGGCTCATCTCCATTATATCTTGATCACTTTAGACACCTCACTTAATCTTCAGTGCCAAGTTAAAGACACGAAGTCGGGTCTCAAAGGATCCGTATGAAAAAAAACAGAAAAAAAAAAAAAAAAAACAAAATTATGAATCTTTTCATGTCTTTCACGATTGTTGGGGGGTCTCGAAAATAGGGTTCCCGGCGGCCTAGGAAGTCAAACAAAAAGTCAAATCAACTTATTTTTCAACGTAGAGCCCAATTCTGCAATAAAAATCGCGATTTTTGAAATTTATGTTGCACTTTTCGCTGGCTGAAAGTACATGAAATGCATGGGAACTATGTTTTCCGTAACCTTACACTCTGCCGGGCTGTCTCTTTCTTTGTATAGGCGTTCTTCACACCTCGGCCGAGGTGTTTGATACGATTATATTGTCTATTCTACTATGTACTATGCCTTCACGGCTCGATAGTAAAAGTAATAATAATAATAATAGGTAATCCAACAAGGGCAGAGCATAAATTATTAGAGCTAGTAAGCCCAGAATTTCTCAGAAGCTTTAGTTCTTAGAAGCTTTAGCTTAGGAAAAATACCTTTGTATATGTTATCTTGTAAATAAATAAAAAAAAACTTGATAGCATTAAAAATTCAAAAAAATAAATCAATAATATTAATAATTACAGATTCAATTTTCACTTCATATGAATTTCTAATATGTATTCGAAAACAGAATTATAGTGTTTTTTTTAATATTTTTTTTTAAATATATTTTTAAGATATGTATATTTGAAAAACTTTATCTGCTGATTACAGCACGAGCCCTCACTAGCTCAGCAGAATTATTAATATTAGTATCAACAATGTGTTTTTTGTTTATTCAGCACATTCCATATCATTGTGTCAATACGGCAGAAAAGTTTGGCGGAAATGAGCCCTGTACAACAGAATCATATACAGTAGAAGTCCATAAGGGTTGGGTGGAAGAGATTGCCATAGGCAATAACCCCGCCCTTTAGTTAGGACTTATGTTTTTGTTTTATATTTTCTATTATTTTTCATTTTCATTGTATATATTGTTTCCATTTTTTTCATTGTTAAATTAATTATTTCTATGTACATAATGTCCATTTATACCTAATAAAGCGTTGTATAATAATAATAATTAGTCCGGCACCCAACAGTTCGGAATGCCCGATAGTCCGGAATCGCTCCGGAAAATTGTAAAAAAAAAGTTTTTCTCCAAAAGTGTGTCTTTAAAGCAGTGCAGTGGTCCGCAACAGGGGTGCCGTAAGTCACCTTCAGGGGTGCCGCGAGAACTAAATTGACCTACTTTGATTTATTTAAAACGTTCAATTGAAATATTTCCTTCACAGTCAATACTCTCTTTTCCAATGATCAATTCCATCTTCATACCCCAACAACGACTCTCCACTCCTCCATCTTCTCCTAGGTCTTCTTATGCACATACTCGCTGCACGCTGCGGAGCAATGGAAATTTTTGCTCGTACCCATCCTTTTTTTTGGCCTACTTAGCTGACGTTTTTCATCATCTGAATCATATGATGGCGTTCATGTAACAATCTAGCATATTTTACAAAAAACCCTTCTTTGTCTATTTGATATGTTTTAGGAAGACTTAAAAATGTCTGTCTGGTCCTTACAATTTTTAAATTACACACAGTTCTTTTGACTGTATTTTTATTTATATTCATTGGGCATTGAAAAAGTCTATTTCATGTTTAATTGATTCCATTCTATGTAACTGCTACACAAAGACATAAAAATATTCTTTCAGTTTTCACACACCCACCGTCTCAAATTAAAAGAATCGTAGTTTTATAAAATATTAATTATAACATTACTTGAACTGTTTTTTTTTTTTTAATATGAACTTTATAACAAATAATTCCACATAAAAATATGCTATAGAAAAACGCAGGTCAAAGTTATTAAACGTAGAAAATTCTCTCCAAATATATTTTATTCTATTTTATTGAAATAGTCCAAAACGACATAAAAATATTTAAAAAACATTTTTTATTATTTTCACACAGGTGAAAGGAAATATACTATTTCTATTAAACGTAGAAAATTCACTCCAATGTTTATTTTATTCCATTGTATGGATTTTCTGTCAGTAGTTTTTACTTCTGACAGATTCTGTGTTTTTCAGTTTTCTTCTTCATTTCTGTTTGTATTGTCATTCTATTATCTCTTTCTTTCACTCTTTGTATTGCTTTCTTTCTTGTTTTCTTTCTCTCTCACTCTTAGTATTGCTCTCCCTCTCCCTTTCTCTTTCTTTCACTCTTTGTATTACCACTCTATTCTCTCTTTCTCTTACACTTTGTATTTCTCTCCCTCTCTCTTTCTTTTTCTCTCTTTTCACTCCTTCTATATCTTTCACAATTTTAATGTACTTCTCTTCGTCTCCCTCCCTTCCTCGTATTGTATTGTATTGTATTGTTCTCTCTTTTGGAACCCAATTTACGGCTTTTTTTTACTACAAATATTTTTTTATCTTCATTATATTTCTTTATATCTCTCTCTCTTCTCCTCTTGTTACCTTGGCATCTTTCTATTTCCTCACTGCCCGATTAGGACTAATGAATCCCATTTTTCCAGCAGTAAGCCCAAGACGTATTATTAATTCAAAGTAGATATAAGTATATGTATAACATTTCTTGTCCGCCCTGGGTTTCGAACCCTTGACCTCTGGATTACCAGACCGACTATTGCGGGATGGATTGAGAAAAAAATTGAGGACAGGAAGTTAACAAATTTGATAGACCTGATAACTAAGGAAAATTCCTACGATAATTGGCTTGGTAGATTCAAAGGGGTTTTCGGAGCAGATTTTTAACAGAGAATTCTATTCCCTCCGTACATGTGAGGCTGGCATTTCCGGCCCTACCCAGGCTGGGTGATGTGGGTAGTTGGTATGATTTCTAGCGGATGGAGGGTAAAACCCCCTCCTAATCCAGGACGTTAAATCAAATAAAATCGTTGGCGTTGGAAAAAGTGTCCAGCCGTAAAAATGTGCCAAAACCTATCAACCTCAACCATGAGGTTGAACAACGTCGACCCTGTTTGAGCGGGATGAGACAGAGTAAAAGGAAAAGTAGACAGTAGTCTATCATTATAGATGTCACTAGCATTATGTGAAATAAAGAAATACTATCATGATGTAAAAAACAACCCCTTTTCAAGCCTAATGAAAATTGCCGTCAACTGCAGCCTATAATTTTCAGCATGCAATATTCTTTGGTTCGTTTGCCTTAAGATCCTTGAAGCTTTATTTTTCTTCACAATAGCATATTTTCTTTTGCTCTAGTCCAGTAATTTTCCACAGACATGTTTTTGTTACGTATGCCTCTTTCCTTAGAACTATACCATATACATTATTTTTGTTTTATTTATCAACCTCGTTCTATTATTATTATTATCATGAATAATACGCGCACTTTGATTTCAATAACTTGATAATAATAATTCCGTGTCCCGTGGGGTAGGCACAGATACCTATATCACGGTGCCGGTGGTGAGAGGATTATTATGGACGCCCACATCCCATGTTTAGAGTCCTTTCATTTCTTACGATTCTATTGGGTTTTAACGTCTCGATTTTATCCTTTTTACCCTCCATTTGCTGGGAATCGTACCATCTACCCACATTATACTCACCCAGCCTGAGTAGGTCCGGAAATGCGAGCCTCACGTGTTCGGAGGGAACAGAATTTCCTGTGTGAAAAGTCTGCTCCAACCGGGAGTCGAACTCGGTATCTCTGGACTACGGGCAGTAGTCTCAACCATTACGCCACGGAGGCTGGAATGAACTAGTTAGAAACAACAAAGTCTGATGTGAATTGTTTTTTCTACAGACCACTTATCAACGAGATGAAAGTCTGCTCCACCCGGGAATCAAACTCAGGATCTCTCTGGCTGTACAAACTTCATTATGTTCATGTTTACTTCAGCAAAAAACAGACTGTGAGATCCTACTGTTGACACATTCCAATTCCCAGTATTGTCTATTTAGTCTCTATTCTTGCTAACTTCACTCACTCAAATGTAAGTGACTTCTGAATCCATTTGCATTTATTGCCATGTTTTATGTCAGTCGGAGACAAATATACAGTACAAGTGTGAAACTGTCAATTATCCTCGTGCTCTCTCTCTCACTCTCTCATACTCTCTCTTTCTCTCTCACTCTCTCTCTATTTTTTATATCTCTCTTTTCCTTTTCCCTTTCTCCATTTTCTTTCTCTTTCTCCCTTTCTTCTTTCTCTTTCTCTTTTTTTCTCTTTCTCTTCCTCTCTTTCTCTCTTTTCTTTCCCTTTCTTCTTTGTCTTTCTCTTTGTCTTTGTCCTTGTCTTTTTTTCGCTTTCTCCTTCTCTTTCTCTCTCTCTATTTGTCTCTCTATATGTCTCGCTCTCTGTATCCCTTTTTCGCCCGTCTGCGCAGAAAAAATCGACAGCATCTATCTCCACTGTACTTTTATGTTCATTATTATTTTCAAAATTTATATCATCAAAATATTTTTTACTGCCAGCAGCAATATTTTTATCACAAACATCTACTCTGACAACACAACGGAGTCGACACCTGATATTATTTCCCAAGGATAAAAAAAATAGGAAACTGAATTTTACTTCCGATAAATTTCTAATATTAGAAATCGAAAGTTAGTATTCTGTCCGTTTTTATAAGATTTTGTTGAAATTTAGTTGAGCTCTGATACCAATTTAGGAATACCAATCTTAGCGCAACACCGTTTTTTGTAGAATCTCTTATGTATCAAATTTGAATGGTCGGTTGAATTTTTTTGAAGATACGTAATTTATTATAAGTTATCATATTTGTGTCAATCACTTTCGTGATAGCCACAACTATTCAAACTCACTTTACTGAATCTACTCTGACCAATTCCAAATATCGATTAAGCTTCTGAAAATACATATACATATGATTTTCGTCAAAAATATCAGAATTTATCGATAATGGTTATTGGAAAAAAACTATTAACTAAGTGTTCAAGATTTGAAACATGAGGAAGTTGTATGTCCATTATTAGCAGATCCTCATATCCTTATATTGATACTCACTTCTTTATCTTTCTCTCTCACTCTAGCTTTCACATTCTCTTATCTCTTTATCTCCGTTTCCCTGTTTTTTATTTGTCTCTATCTCAATTTCTCTCTCTCTCTTTCTCTCTACATCCCTTTCTCTGTCTTTTATTATTCTCTATCTCATTTATTTTTATATCTCGTTCCCTTTCTCTACCTTTCCGTGTTTTTCCTTTATCTGTCTCTCCCTGTCTCAACACATCTATTCCTCATATCTTCCTTTTCTATTTTTCTCCAAACTCTTCTTACTCTTCTTCCTTTTCTTCTTACTTTTGTTTATCTTCTTTATCATATTTATCCTTCGATGTCCTCTCTCTTTCCTCTCCCCCACCCCCTTTCCTAATTCTTCTCCTCTCCTCTCTTTCCCCAACATCTTTGTCTCAATTTCTTCTCTCTCTCTCTCTCTGTTTTCCTTCTCCCCCTCTAACATCTCTGACTCAATTTCTTCTCTCTCTCTTTCTTTTTTTCCTTATCCCCTCTAATATCCGACACGATTTCCTCTCACTTCCTTCTCTCCCCCCCCCTTTCCTCTCATTCTTCTTCCCTATCTTTCGTTATCTTCTCCTCTCTTTCCCAAACTTTCTTGACTCAATGTCTTCTCTCTCTCTCACTATCTTCCTTGTTTCTCCCCTCTTAACATCTCTCATTGTTCTTCCCCCTCCCTACCTTCATTCTCCCCTCTCTCTACCTCTTCCTCTCTTTCCAGAAAATTACCGGCTCCATTTCTTTCAATCTCTCTCTCTCTCTCTCGCTGTATTTCTCCTCCCCTCCTCTCCATCATTACCCCCTCTATTTACCTCTTCCTCTGTTTCCAAAACATCTCCGGCTCCATTTTCTTTCAATCTCTCCAATTTCCTCTTAGATGGATGTGCGAAGATGATTATTTTCTATTGGTCTGGTGTCTAGTGAAGGAGAGGGGGAGTAGAGGAACGATAAAGGAGACGAGGGGAAGTGGAGAGGAGGAGAGAAGAAGTAAAGAGGAAGGAGAGAAGTAGAGAGGGAGGATAGGGGAAGTAGAGATGGAGGAAAAATGAAGAGAGGAGAAGTAGAGAGGGAGAAGAAAGGATGTTAGGAGAGGGGAAGTAGAGAGGGAAGAGAAGGAAAGTAGAGTGGGAGGAGTTGAAGGAATAGAGGGGCGGGCATTGTGGAGAGTTGGAGGATATGGTAGGAGAGGGGAAGTGAAGATGATAATTTTGTATTAGCCTGGTATCTAGTGCAGGGGGTGG
This sequence comes from Bactericera cockerelli, assembly GCA_024516035.1. Taxonomy (NCBI): domain Eukaryota; kingdom Metazoa; phylum Arthropoda; class Insecta; order Hemiptera; family Triozidae; genus Bactericera; species Bactericera cockerelli. Next base: position 8,028,512 of record CM044958.1, on the reverse strand, counting down.
GGCTAAAGAGACGGGAGGTAGGGGTAGTTAGAGAAGGGCCTCTAAGAAAAGGGGTGGGGAAAAGAAAAGTGAAAGTGTGCTTGATTATTTTGTATGAGTCTAGTAGAATAGGCGGGGCTTGGAGAGAGGGAAAACGAAGAATGGAAAGAGGGGAATGAGAGGGCCAGGCGTGGAAATAAAAGGGGTAAGAGAAAGGGGAGGGATGGATGAAGATGAGGGGTTGAAAGTAGGAACAAGAGGAGTCTGTTACAGGTGTTTTCAGGGTAAGAAAAAATCCGCCTCCTTATTTTCTTCTTCAAATTTTCTTGCCTCTTTTTTTTTTAATAACATTAAGTCACTCAGACCTGAATTAATGAAAACACTAAAGCTGAGACTGGTAATACAATGATTACACAGTCTTAATGCCTTAAGCATTCTCTGCCACTTAACCAATACAATGATTAGTTAAGTGGCAAAGAATGCCTAAGGCATTAACTTCGCCCTGGATTACGAAACATTTGTAATTAAAAATTAATATTGATCCTTATTTTTTTTTTTAGATAATTCTAAGTTTTCTTTTTAATTTATTGTTATTAATTTTTGGTTGATGATTGTTCTGTAAAAAAAAATAAAGTGTAAATAAATAAATACACAGAAATTAAAACCTCCTAAGGATAATCCTTTAGTCATAAAATCAACCTTCTGAACCAGACCTCACCACACCCTTGTTTCAAGTGTTAAAACCTTTAAATTATGAATTTATACTTAATCGAGTATGTTATGTTCTTACACATGAACAAGATACTTCAAGAGAGAGAGAGTGTTTTTTGTGTGTGTGTATCTGTGTATGTGTGTGTGTGAGTGAGTGAGAGAGAGAGAGAGAGAGAGAGAGAGAGAGAGAGAGAGATACAGAGAGAAAGATAGAGTGAGAGATTGGGTGAGTTAGACAAAGAGATAGCAAAAGAGATGGAGCGACAGATAGCGAGAGAACTTTTATGTTTGCCTAAATTTTCGCAAAAGGAGGCCGGTAAATATCCGGATGAGTAGACTCAAGAGAAAGCGTATTTACTCAGAAATAAATTTGACCCGAATGAAGCAATTGCCGACATCAAGTAGGTTTTACGGTGAAGGAGAAGGGAAGAAACGAGAAAATTGGGCTTAAATGAGAAGAACAATGTATGTTCTGGACTGAAGGCCTTTTCTTTTTCTGATTATCCTAAAGTTCAATGTCCCGTGAAAACATGTACCCAGGTATTATCTCCCTAAGGTAATTGATGTACCATGAACATGAGGTAACCTGCATGAACAGCGTCTTTTAAATGATATCAAGGTAATATCTTTGCCAAATTTCCTACTTTAATAATTATTAACCGAATTCATCATCATCAGCATAGATGTTTCGCTGCCTTTTATTTTTCGTGAAACAACAGCTATTATAATTATTGTACAACACTTTATTAGATATGAATGGACATTATTACAATACAAATAATTAATAAAAAAAATGGAAACAATATATACAATAAAATGAAAAAGAATAGAAAATATATAAAAACATATGTCCTGACTAAAGGGTGGGGTTATTGGTAATCTTTTCCACCCAACCCTTAATAATACCCAAGCTACTGGTAGAAGCTTACGGGTGGTATGTGTTGTAACTCAGCCATCCTGTAGTAATTGGTTCGGCGCAGGCTCAGATAAATCCAACACCTGTTGTCTATTAGCCCAGCCACATTCACAACCAATTAGCTCCCCAATTTACTTCCAAAATCATACTTAAGTAACTGAAAATTTCCAAGAAACAGCCTGTGTATCCTGGTCTGTGAAATTTGATGATGAAGATTTACTGGAAACTAAATCCGAAACCAATTTATATTATACACAAGGTATATAATAATATACATAATACATGGAGCTATCTATGTGCCAAGACGCTATCGGAATTCTCCGATTTCAAATTAAACAGAAAGAACAAGGTGTCTGGAAAATTCTGAGTCTGTTTGGAAAACGTTTTGGTTATGTTTCTTCCTCCTCTAGCATGTTAGGCATTGAGTCATCGGCATAGGAGCAGAGAGAGTATGACAACGGGATTGACAACACTTTCCGTTGCGATCTAACGAGATATTGCTTTCTACATGTTGAGTACATTGCCTCATGACAGTCTGGCCTGCATGAAATCTACATTACATCACACCAGTTTAGTTTACATAGTACAATGTCTCTCAGGTTAGAAAATAATATAATGTCCCTTAAGTTAGGAAATAGTACAATGTCCCTCAAGTTAGGAAATAGTTCAATGTCCCTCAAGTTAGGAAATAGTACAATGTCCCTCAAGTTAGGAAATAGTACAATGTCTCTCAAGTTAGAAAATAATACAATGTCCCTCAAGTTAGGAAATAGTACAATGTCCCTAAAGTTAGGAAATAGTTCAATGTCCCTCAAGTTAGGAAATAGTACAATTTCCCTCAAGTTAGGAAATAGTACAATGTCTCTCAAGTTAGAAGTACAATGTCCCTCAAGTTAGAACATAGTACAATGTCCCTCAAGTTAGGAAATAGTACAATGTCCCTCAAATTAGGAAATAGTACAATGTCTCTCAAGTTAGAATATAGTACAATGTCCCTCAAGTTAGGAAATAGTACAATGTCCCTCAAGTTAGAACATAGTACAATATCCCTCAAGTTAGGAAATAGCACAATGTCCCTCAAATTAGGAAATAGTACAATGTCCCTCAAGTTAAGAAATAGTACAATGTTCCTCAAGTTAGGAAATAGTACAATGTCTCTCAAGTTAGAAAATAGTACAATGTCCCTCAAGTTAGGAAATAGTACAATGTCCTTCAAGTTAGAACATAGAACAATGTCCCTCAAGTTAGGAATGTCCCTCAAGTTAGGAAATAGTACAATGTCTCTCAAGTTAGGAAATAGTATAATGTCCCTCAAGTTAGGAAATAGTACAATGTGATTGGTTGAAACTTGTATACTTGAGGACCGGGACGGTCTCGTCTAGCTCATCTTTGTTGTAGAGAGAGAAACAAATAATACATACAATGGCGGCTGTCTTACTTTGGTAGATTGCTAATACACAACAAATTCCATCAATCCAGAAGATATTAACTTTCTCAATGTTGGAGGTTTTTCTATTTCATTTATTTCTTTTTTTAAATTCATCATAACAAAATTTCAAATGCAAATTATATTTTTTTTATACATAGGTATATAAATAAAACAATGCATTCATTTCTTCAGAAGGCAATGCTGACAACACACTGGCAGCATTGCTCCTCTGAATCGCCAAACTTATTTTCTCTGTTAAATAGCTCTTTGATCTTGGGTCTCCAGTTTTATCAAACATTTTCTTCCCAATTGTCCTTATCCATTCTTTTCCTTCCTTACACCAAACTCCCATCGTCTCAACAGCCATCACAACTAAATCAAACCCTCTTGCCTTTATGTCTGAGTACTTTGTATGTTTTCTTTGGACAGCCATTTCTGCAGTGCCGCCAGCATCTTTCGCAGTTTGATTTAAATAAGATGGTGCAAATGTATCACTGCATTTGAAATCCCACACTAGGGATTTACCCATTTGCCAAGGAACAATCGTTGCACCATCTGGTCTTTTACCATCACTTCGGTTTAGACCAGTTGGTTCAAACTGTGAGGGTACGTCTATACTACATAGAGATTCATTTCTTCTTTCCAATTCAAGTTTAAGCTAGTAATCTCTAGCTTATTGATGTTGCATTCGTATTAGTTTTTTAATTCGATCCTGGCTAAAAAATAAACAAAGGAAAAAAGAAAACCAAATGACATTTTCTAATTTTCTCCCGGGCTGAAAACTGATAGGATAGAAAGAATACCTGATATCTATCTTAGTATCAGATGACATAATCTTATACTAACTTATAACCTTACCCTTAGTAGTTTCTATTTTGGTAAAATAAAACTTAATTTCGGAATAAGTATAATAATTTTTAATTAACGCACCTATACGCACCCAAACTTGAAATTGGTAAGCTGACACTCCATGTACATTGTACACTGTACAAGTACAGTGTGCCTCGAAACAAAAAAATATATACAGGGCATCCATAAAGTCTCACCCAGGCCAGGGTTTCTCAAAAACGACTCAAAATATCAAAAAACGCAAAAACCCGTATTTTTAGAGGGATTATTTAGTAGCCAAATTTTTTTTTTTTACCTACACGGCCCCAGTCAGGCTGGACATGGACCAACTTTGAAATCTTAAATAGAATGGTATGTCTTGAGGCATATTGTTTTAAAGGTCTCATTCATAAAAGTTCATTACAACAAATTTCAGTGAGCTACCATTTACCTCAACCATTTACATCAACAGGACGTCCTGCGTCCGACCTGTTGATGTTAGTTTCTGTTTGGTTTCGTCAGCCAGCGGGACGAACAGTCGAAAAAAAATTAACGAAAAAGCAAATCAATTTTTTTTTTTTTTTTAAGTGGGGTTTAACGTCGCTTTCAACTGCCATGGTCATATCACGACGGGGGTTTTACCCTCCATTCGCAGGAAACTCACAAACCTGCTACTCACATTGACCTCACCCAGCCTGAGTGGGGCCGGGAAAAGCCAGCGTCACGAGAATTAGAATTTGAATGGTCACCCATCCAAGTCTTGACCTCGCTGGATGTTGCTTAACTTCGGTGTTCTGAAGGGAACCGGTGTATTCAACATGCCATCGACGCTGGCTAAATCAATTTTTAATTTGTTCAAAAGGCCTTGCCATAAGGAGTTATTATCAACAAATTTCATTTTTCTGGAATTTACGGTTAATGAGATAAAATATATAATTATGGATATTACGCAGGACGTCCGACCCTGTATCTCGAGAACGGTAGGTCGTAGTTCACTGAAATTAGTTGTACTAAACTAAACAATGTGCCACAAGACATACCAAGTAGGCAATTTTTTTTGTCTGAAAATTAATCCCCCTCAAAATAAAGAAATACGGGTTTTGCGTTTTTTGATATTTCGAGTCTTTGTTGAGAAACCCCATGCGCGGATATAGGGGGGGCACGTGCCCCCCCAGATTTTTTCGGTAAGCGGTGTTTCTCAAATTTCATTATACCTAATCCCGTAAACAAAAAAAGATCTCAATGTGTTAGGGGGGCACGGGCCCCAAAATAATTCCCAATTCTAAGACTAATCCCGTAAAAAAAAAAGATCTCAATAAGTTAGGGGGGCACGGGCCCCAAAAAAATTCTCAATTCTAAGAGTAATCCCGTAAAAAACAGATCTCAATGAGTTAGGGGGGCACGGGCCCCAAAATAATTCCCAATTCTAAGATTAATCCCGTAAAAAAAAGATCTCAATGAGTTAGGGGGGCACGGGCCCCAAAATAATTCCCAATTTTAAGACTAATCCAGTAAAAAAAAAAATCTCAATAAGTTAGGGGGGCACGGGCCCCAAAATAATTCCCAATTCTAAGACTAATCCCGTAAAAAAAAGATCTCAATAAGTTAGGGGGGCACGGGCCCCAAAATAATTCACAATTCTAAGACCAATGAGAAATAACTAAATAATAAAGTTGTTAAATCCACACAAATTGTCCGAGAAACCTGAAATTTTACTTATAGATCCATTTGCATCAGGGAATATATCTCTAGGGTTCAGCTACACGAGGTAAGGACAAAATATGGATGGGTGTTACAAAAAAATCACATTTTTCGACCAAAATGACATTTTTTTTCTTCGAAATTTGTAGTGACGGCGCCACGGCGGCGGCGCGGCGTATCAACTCAATAAGTGAAAGTTTTAAGCAAGGGTTCAAATTTTCATTTGAGATATCAATCACGAAATTTTGATGAGCCGTTCTTGAGCTACGTTGAGTAAGGACATAAAATGGATCGGTAAATAAAATGTATTTACGTTTTTTGACCTGAATGACATTTTTGCTGGAGATATGTCGAGACGAACTATCAACTAAAAGCGAGAATGTTATTTCAAGAGTTGTAGTCTTCATTTGACATATTGATCGCGAAATTCTGATGAGCCATTCTTGAGCTCCAGTAAGGATAAGAAATGGATGGGTGACACGAAAAATATTGATGTGTGTGTGTGGGTGTGTGTGTGTGTGTGTGTGATAGGCTTGCGAAGCGGCGGGTGCAACCCGGTAGTTAGGTATATTGTGCGATTGTGCCCCCCCAGTACAAGAGGGCTATATCCGCGCATGAGAAACCCAGGCCTGGGTGAGACTTTATGGATGCCCTGTATATATAATTTCATTGTTAAAAATGATATAAAATTAGAAAGTGTAAAAGCGAATGACCTTCCAATCGTATAAAGAGAAAGCAAGATTAATAGTGACCAAAAATTGAAATAAGAATTCAAGAATTGTGTTCATAGGTAGGTAAAAGTATTTGATGCATCAGAAGAATCGGCGTGTCTACTGACAGAGTTAAAGCGATAAATAGGATTTTTTTTTAGTTAAAAAAATATTTCCGATTTCTAATAATAGAAATTTCTCTGAAGTAAGAAATGAAATTTAATAGCCATACCGAAGTACCTGCGTGAGCTTGTGCTGACCAAAGGTTTTATTGTTATGTGGTTTTAATGAACCCTTCATGAAATTCGAATTCGGTTGTAATTTTCTAGAAAGCTCCAAGTCTGATAAAATTCAGCGGTATGTCTCCACTTTAACCCTCCTCAGGAAAGCATAAAATCCTTCTTCTAAAAAGTAGAAAATTATGACTTTCTTAAAAATACATAATAATATATTCCATAAAACGGATCGTAAAAACACCGTTCGTGCTAACTTCACATTACCAGAATTATTACGCGTTTGGCGCGCAAGATAAAATCTGAAAATAGCTGAAATTTGCCGTGATTACTGTCTTGGTTATGTTCTGTATATTATACCAATACCGGGTGAATTATGAAATGCTTAGCACATAATTAAATGTATTATAGTCATTTACATAGACAAAACAAGAGTTTCATAGCATTTGTTCTTCTTTCATAGCTGTCTCTTATCTATTTATTCTTCTTCTTTTTTTATTATTATATACCTATGTATTTATTGAATACCTAATATATATATTTATATTACTTAATAAGTGGTTTAGTGGAATAACTATTTATTTACACACTTGAACGGGCGGACCCTGTATTAACTAAGTCTTCTTATGTGACAAAAGTGTCTGTGTCACCCTGTATATTTTTAGCCAAAAGATTGGGGTTTATGTTTTAGTAGAGTAACCGAATTATTCGTTAGGTGATACAATTTCCATGTTCAACATTAATTACTTTTTAATTGACAGAAACCCCATTGCTAGATTTTTAATTCCAGGGAGTAAACAAAGAGCTGGAATAAATCCAGGCCATCCAGCCCTAAAAAATAGTGCTTCACTCTACCAATCTCAACCATGAGGTTGAACAATGCCGACCCCAATATTAACATAAGCTAATATTGGATAAAAGTAAATTTCTCTTAGAGAGAAGTTGTTCTTCCTTGTGAAGAGAAAAATTTGACCTGAAAATTGTTCTCTTATATCCAGGTTTCTCTTATAAAGCGATTATTTTGCCTTATAGAGTAAATTTGACCTGGAAATTGTTCTCTTATATCTAGTTTTGGCTCTAATTAAAATAACTCCACAGGTAGCTAGCAGAGGACATTCCAATTTCCAGAAGCAAGGAGAGGCGAGCCTCAAAATATTGTGCTCTCAATATTCTCAGCCTGCATTCGCAAGATGTCCGACTGGTGAAAACTGAGCAGAATTTCAATGTGAAATTCAAAGGATCTCAAATGCAGCCGCAAGATGAATTCACTTAGTGAACGCATAATTTGTACACGAAGGGAAATTTATTTATAAATATACAGGGTCCGCATAATGATTAATAAATTACCAGTGACATAATGTTAAATTTAATTTGCCTATTTTTGCCTATTTTAATGCCTATTTTATGCATTGTTAGTAAAGTGGTTCACGCGCTAGTCTGATCATCCAGGTAGTGTATGGATCCATTGCATTGGTTCGAATCCCACCCAGTGCATGAACTTTTCTTCATTAATGTGAGTTTGTCACACATAATAATTAACAAGACTCAGAGTCCTAGGTGGAAGAAAATGCTTTGAGCATTAACCTCATTGATTTGTCATCGACAAAAACAAATAGAAATAATAAAAGGTACGCTAAAAAACAATGCAGTAAATAAAGAGAGAGAAAAAAAGATAGTAGGGAGAGATGGAGAGAAAGAGGGAGAAAAAAGGGAGAATGTTGGGAGGGAAAGACAGAATAATGGATAAAGCTAGAGAGAGATTGAATAAAATAGGAGAGTTTTTGTAGAGTGGGGAGAGAGAAGGAGAGAATGGAGAGGAAGAGAAAGAGAGCAATGGGAGAGAGAGGAGAGAAAGTAGAGAGAAAGAGAGGAGAGAATGGAGAGAATGGAAAGAGAGGAGAGAGAAAGAGGGGGAGAGAGAGGAGAGAATGGAAAGGCAGAGAAAGAGAGCGTCGAGAGTGAATTGAGAGAAAGCAGAGAGAAAGAGAGAGGCGAGAAAAGGAGGGAGAGTGAAGAGAAAGAAGTGAGAGAAGAGAGAGAGAGAGAGATAGAGGGAGAGAAAGGAAAGAGAGAGGGTTGAAAAATGAATAATAATTGTAATACTATTTAGTGGAAGGTAACCACCAGGCGAAAATGAATAGTAATAATAATACTCCTTAGTAGAATTTCAAAGCATTTTCTACCTCCTAGCCCTCAGAGTCTTATTATTATTATGTGGTCACAAACTCAAATTAATGAGCAAAAATTCATGCACTGGGTGTGGGGTTCGAACCACCGGATCGGTGTGTTAAGTAGCGCTCTAATTACTTGACTACCAGTGTACCGGTTGACTACCGGTTGACTACCAGTACACTGGTAGTCAAGTGGTAATCAAGAGAAGAGGAAAAATAAAAGAAAATAGAGAAAATGAGAGAGAGAGAGAGAGAGAGAGAAATGAATAGATAAAAAATGAAGAGAGAGAGAAAAAGTACGTGCAGAAATTTATCAATAAAATTTCCTAAATTGAGACACCATTCATGTTAGTGCAGTATATTGTGTGACATAGTTTAGCATGGGGCGTCAGTTGATCATCCATCATATTAATGTAGTATGCCCTACACGTTACCCACTGTATATTTATTTTAACCACAGCACATGGTATTCTGTGGCAGAATATACACTCACCGGAAGAATTAACCGGACACTTCCTGTTTTCCCCTTTAACACCGTGTATTTCCATGCGGCTGCAAAAGGTTGTAACTTCTACTGTAGATAACATTTTCCGATGATTTTTGTTTTGTATAAAAGAAAACAGATTAAGGATTTAAGCTCATTATAAGAAAAAAAATCAGGAAAAATCATTGCAACTCATGGAAAGAAAAATTTAAAATTTCAATTTACCGTATTTTTAGATTTTTGAAACATCCTCAATGAATTGTGTTTTTTTTTTAAATCCTTGTATTAGTAGGTCATGTTGAAATTGAAATCTTTAGGTTTTTGTATTTTTAAGAAAAATCGAATGATAAAAATAAAACAGTGAACTGAGTGTGTTGTAAATAAAACACCTCTAAAATTCTGTGTTTTGCAAGTTTACATTTGTCTTTCCATGAGTTGCAATGATTTTTCCTGATTTTTTTTCTTATAATGAGCTTAAATCCTTAATCTGTTTTCTTTTATACAAAACAAAAATCATCGGAAAATGTTATCTACAGTAGAAGTTACAACCTTTTGCAGCCGCATGGAAATACACGGTGTTAAAGGGGAAAACAGGAAGTGTCCGGTTAATTCTTCCGGTGAGTGTATTTTATACTGTATCCGTTTGTAAATGTTGCAGGAACCCGAATTCAGGAACTTCCAGGAGTTCCTGAAATTGGGAATTTCTCGCAACATAATTACATAATTTCTGTATTTATTTTTATTTTATTTTTTAAAGATGAGTGCTTCATAGCTTTTTTTATTTCGTAGCTATGAAACAACAGCTACTGCAGACGCTTGTTGTAGCTTGCCCATCCCGTAGTATGCCTCTCCTCTGATGGGCAAGAAGTGACACAATACTTCCCATTTAAGTGCTGGGCCAACACGAGCGCACCGGAAGGTATCCTATACAAACAACTGTAACCAAATTTTGATTACAATTTTTTGTCGGCACAGGGAATCGAACTCGGGACCTTCCGCATGGCAATCGATGTACAGTTTCTTTGTGTCATTACAATTAGAAATTTAGTGGGTAGCGCGCTAGCACAGGAGACTCCATATTCGATTGCTCGTAATACCACCACCCGCCACTGGTCTTTATCAACACAAATTGCTTTTTTCTCACGAGGTATGATTGGACCCTATAACAAGCAAGAACAGAGCAAATAAATTTCTGCTTTGCCAGGAATCGAACCCGTGCGAGCAAGCCTGGTGCGCCTTTGTTTACTGAATATATTTTTTTTAAATTTTGTAATTTTAAAAGGAAATTTTAAATACTGGATTTTAAAATTTTAAATATTTTTTTTTTTAAAGATTGGCTGGAAATTCAAAAACAGCTACTCAAATAAAAACCAGTATCACGAAGGTTTAAATTTTGAATGGTCACCATCCAAATCCTAACCTCGCCGGACGTTGATTAACTTCAGTGACAGACCGGGAATTGGTGTATTGAACGTGCCATAGACGAGTCACTGAGAAGTTGTCTCATTGGATTGTACAATGTACAGTGTACACGTGCATGTGAACGTGAAGGATACGTGATGCATTTAAATACATGGGTGTTGGGAGTCAAAATTGTGTATGGAAATTTAGAAATGCCATCAAAGGATATAAAATCCCATGCAAGCTTTTCTTTCGTGTGAGTTATAATTCCAAGCTTCTGTTCAGAGAGAAGGAAAAATACTCTGCCAATTTTATTATGGACACAATACGTGATTGGTTCACATGGTATACGCTTGGCAATTTTGAGATGTTGTACTAAATCACTTGTACCTCCAAAACTTTTTATTGAAAAAATGGTCAAACAAATCAATCCTTCTTTTGTTGTAGGGTAAGTGGAGACGAAGAAATATTTGTTGAAAGTTAAAAATGCAGAAAGGATCAGTTCTAGGAATTTGTATTCCAGAAATCTATTGAGACGGCCATATTGGAGACTGAAAAAGCTCAACTTTTAAAAAATGGACATTTTGAAAATCACAATAGCTCTTATACAATGTCATTAGGACCCATTCGGACTTGTAGTTTGCGAGATATGCTAGTATTTGAAAAAACTCATTTAAAAATTCAACTTCTGGAAAATTGATCTTTTTTTTGTAAAATCACGCCATATCGCTAATGAGCCTGTCATTGGTAACCATGCAAAATGTCAGCTCAATCTGACTTGTGGTCCTCGAGATTTACGCGATTCAATATACACACACACACACACACACAAAGGAATCATTTTATAATATAAGATATCCTTTTTTGTGGCCCTTTTTCAATTTTGTACCACAGTGCGGCCCCTTTTAATTTCACGATCACAAAATTTCACAATCAAAATCAAATATTACTTTTTAACGACTCTACAAAGTTTCAAGAGCATTGCTTCATGCAATAAAATTAGAAAAATAATTTTCAATTTTCACTAAAACTGCCCGCATGCGGCCCCGAGTACCTAGAAGGACCCAAAAACAATAGGTAAAAATTTAAGACCCCAAAGAACAATTATAATATTAATCAATTTTGAAGAATCCGCTTGGGAGTTATCTTGGAACAGACAGGTGGACAGACCAACAGAGCAACGAAAGCCAAATGGTCCAGTACCCAAGTTAAAACAGAACCTCACACTACCTCACATTGTTCGGTTGAAGAGACATTGGAGAGGACATCAGGACATGGTTAAAAAATTTCCACTTGTATTCTAATACGAAGAGAAATAGAAAAAAAGTAAGAGATATAGTGGAGGCAGAAGGCAAGAAGCAGGAAAGTTGAGAGAGAGAGAGAAAGAGAAAAAAGAAAGGAGAGTGAAAAAAAGAGAGGGAAAGAAAAGTGAGAGAGAGAGAGAAAGAAAGAAAGGAGAGAAAAAAGAGAGAGATAGAGAAAGGAGAGAGAAAAAAGAGAGGGAGAGAAAGGTGTGAGAGAGAGAGAGAAAGGAGAGAGAAAAAGAGAGGGGGAGACAAGGGGAAAGATGGCTGAACTGTTTAAATTTGACAAGGACTAATAGAGTGACAAAGTCGTCTAACTTTTTTCTTTTCTTTTTTTACTAAACCTTATTTTTTCTTTCTGAGGAATATTTTTTCCTTCCTCCTATGAAGATTGCTTTTCCTAGAATTTTTATTTAATCTGTCCATATTAATATATTTCTCTCTCTCTCTCTCTCTCTCCCTCTCTCTCTACCTCTCTCCCTTTCCCTTTAGTCATTCTTAGTATTTATTTAGAAAACAATCAACATAAAATTATAAATAAACGATACATCTTGGTCCAAACTTTGAATTGCAAAGTTATATTAATTTTATTTTAAATATTTTGATTTCATACTATTTTCAAAAATTCTTAATCGTTTTCTAGATATACGCTCTAAGAAAATTAAATAATTTCAGGAGAAATCACTTTTTAATTTTACCCTAGAGGTCAGCAAAGATTTCTGAATTTATTGGGATTGATTACGGCGTTTTACCTATTAGTTTGTGGCGGGGTCGATTCCCATAAATTTCGAACGTAATATCTTCAAGTGAACGTCGAAGTCCGCGCGCCGCCAATCGGAATTCCGCCATTGGTGGCTTCACCAATTACTTTTTGCGACAAAATTCTCTTGGATTACGAGGATTTGGGTATGGTTTAGGGGAGGTCCACTCTCATAAAGTTTTTGTTGACCGCCACCTAAACCCTAAAATATACCCAAAATTGCGAAATTCAAGAGAATTTTGTCAAAAAAGGAATTTTGGTGGAGCCGTCAGTGGCGGAATTCCGATTTGCGGCGGGCGGACTTTGAGAGGCGTCCAGTTTCAAAACTCTTTATATCCAAAAAATTGAAAACGCAGATTTTTACATTTCTGGAATCTTCAGAACAAAGCACACATTATCTGAAAATATTTAGTAGCAAAACTATGTAGAACCCGGTTTAATATCATGAGAAAGCTTCAAGTCGGTTGCTAAACTCAGTATTTCCAAAGGAGATTTGGCTGCATAACTCTGTATATCCATGCGTAAAAACTGTTACAAAACTCTTTATATCCTTGTATAATAATGGCGTACTGCTGGATTTTGGGACTTTAATAGTCTTAATCGGGCAGTATAAATAAGGCGATATTATTATTATTGTCAATGCTCGTAACCACTCAATGCTCTAACCACTGAGCCACGGAGGTCGGTTTTTTTAGAAGGGCTACTATAATGTCAGTTATAGTAGTCACTGTGGCAGAGCGAGTTAGCGCGCTAGGCATTGCACACATGGTGACCTGGGTTCGATTCCCAGCGGGGGAGGATTTTTTCTGCTCTGTACTTGGATGTTCGGGGTCCACTCATACCTCGTGAGGAAAAATGAGTAGCTGCTTTAATGTGAAGCAGCGACCAGTGGCAGAATCTTAGGCAAAAAAATAATACAAGATATTGTAAATTAAAGTGGTAAAGTCCTATGATTCTGCGCTACCCACTAAAATTGTGACATAATAACACAAAGAAAAAGCATTATTATTATTATTATTATAATAATGGCGTACGGGAAATGATCGGTAACAAAACTCGTTATGTCCATCAAAAGAAAGGCTTTGTTCTTGTGAAAGGCGAAGTTCCCTACAGATCAGATGACTCCAAATTCAAGTCTGTTATGAAGAAAGGTAAAAACTTGCATAATTTCAATCCAACCATTATAGAGTTTGATTAATTTGTGAAACCTGAAAAACTTAATAATAATAATAATGACACTCTTTAGTGGAAGGTAACCACCAGGCGAGGTTAATGCTTAAAGCATTTTCTACCATTTAACCCTCAGAGTCTCATTATTATGTGGTTACAAACTCAAATTAATGAGGAAAATTCATGCACTGGGTGGGATTCGAACCAACGGACCCCTACGCTACCTGGATTACCAGACTAGCGCCTTAACTACTTGACTACCAGTGCACTTACTACCAGTGCACCTAAACTTATTGATGTTAATAAAAAAAAAAAGTTATCATATATTTTGTGTTAAACACTTTCGTATTATCACAACTACTCTAACTCGCTTTACTAAATCTACGCTGAAACCGGGACTTGAACCACCAACCTCCAGGATACAAGTCCGCCGCCTTATCGATCAAGCTACTGAGGTCGGATTATTGATGTTTATAATTTACTATAAAAACATTTTGGTGAGTCTTAGAAAAAAAGGGAAGATCTCAAATTCTACAAATTAATACTGGAAGAAGAGGTACTGCCCCACATGTAACTTAAGAAAAAAGTGATGAGTTTCCCAGAAGAGGATGAAGATTTGACTGTTTCCATTGGACTCATATATGTATGATAAAAATACATGCTAACTTTTATTGAACAAAACTATTGAAGTACCAATTGTTTTCTTTTATTCTCAAATATTATCATGCATAGTTGACTGATGATAATAGATTGTGCTGCTGCAAAACTCTTTATATCCTTTTGATACGGTTGCAAAACTTGTTATGTCCATGCTAAGGTAGCAAAACTCTTTATATCCAAATTAAATTCTTAAATATTTCGAGAACACCTTAATAAAATGTTTTTTTCTCGTCATAAAAAGATGTATTAAGACTTATACTATCTACCAATATGATATTGTCTTTGGAAAATAGTAAAAAAATGGACTTTATCGTTTTTCGTTGTTCTTGTAAAATTTGAAAAAGTGGATATAAAGAGTTTTGAAACTGTACGCCTCTTATCGAATGTCGATATCAATGTCCGACATCGCATCCATTTTCACAGCACAAGGAAAAACAACATTATCTACTATCAGTGTTTCCCAACCGGTGGGCCACGGCCCACTGAAAAGGTTGGGAACCGCTCTACTTAGTTTCAACATGGAGAGATGACCGGAAAATATCAAATAGTGGAAAATAAAGGCCATAAGAACTTGATGCTTTCGGTGTTGAAGCACAAGAAATAAAGAGAAAGTGAGTAGGCGAGACTGAGAGAGAGAGAGAGAGAGAGAGAGAAAAAAAACACAGAGAGAGTGAGAAAGAGAAAGAGAGTTGAGATAAAATGTTCTGTTTCACAAAAACATCCTACATCAAAGCGAAAGAAGCTTGAAAACTACAATAATATCAAATTATTTTGCCGGACTTTGAAATAATGATCCTTTTGTAAAAAAAAACAAGTTTTTCAGCAAAAATAAACAAATGAAAAATGTTTATCTGAGCTGAGGGATCTAAATTAGCTATGAAAAAGGCTAGGCTTCTGTTATGCTATTTCAAAAAGGAAAGAGATAGCCTTTGCAAGTGGATATGATGATGCTATTGGAGATCCCTTTGTAGATTTTAATCATATGATGAAAACTGTACCTACAAAAGCCATACAGAGAGCATAGGATGGATCTACAAAAAATCTAATTAAGTCGATACAACGAAGGTTTAGAAAACCAAGCGGAAAACCCATGTTATCTGCTTGAAAAATGATATTGTGTCCCAGGCTTTTGATATAGATAATATAATTTTATGGAACGAACAACAGAGGCTAGATGGGACAGAAGTAACATCTTTAAACATGAAATTCTGTAAAGCAATATTCTCGTAGTTTGAAACAACTTTCATTTTAATACGAGAGGCTTCGGAATTAAAACTTGAAATGAAACTCTAATAGGTCGAAAAGGAACCAAGAGAGAAAAGTTAATTGAAGGACAGGAAAATAGAAAGGAAAATGGGAACGGGAAGGAAGAAAAAGAAAAAATATAATAATAAAGATAGAAATGTAGGAAATTTAAGAAGAACGAATGCATGAGAAAAAGAGAGAAAATGCAAAAGAGAAAGTGGTTGATTTGCTTAGTTTAGTTTGTTGAACATGTCGTGAAATTTTTTTAATAATTGAAGGCAATTATTTTTTTTAACACTTTTTTTTTAAGTTATCAGATTTGTGTCAATCACTTTCGTGATATCACAACTAGTCAAACTCACTGTACAACATCTACCCTGAAACCGGGACTTGAACCACTGACTTCCAGGTTACAAGTCCACCGCCTTATCGATCAAGCTACTGAGGTCGGTAGTCAAAAGAGCAAACCCTTGGTTATTTTTGATATTTTAAACTATCGACAGTTTTATGAACATTCTGCAGGAGAAGTGAAATGGCGATGAACGAATAGAAATTGTTCATAATATACAGGGTGTCCCGTATACAGATGCAAATATTTTGAGGGTAGGTTCAGCCCACCGTGGACTATCATATGAGCGAAACTTGCAGTGGGGCATTTTGCTTCGTTAAAGAGTTATGGCCAAATCCCTGTTTTTCCCACAGGTCTAGAGGTCACTTAGATCGATGCACGTTTTTAAAGAAATGGTAGCCAGTAAGTAATTTTTGACTTCATGTATGGATAGTCATGCATATTTCCCTTGAAATGCAGTTGGTTGCATGAAAAAATATTGAAAGACCAGAGTGATATTTAATCATAAGTTCAATACTTTTCTAAAATTTGATTTTTCCCTGTTTTCCCTTTCGTGAATTTAGAGTACTTCTACAATTGCAATTCTGCGTATCACTAGGTAAAAAAATACCCTTTGTTATTTTGTTTCAATAAATATAAAGTTCTTTCAGACGCGTGAAGGAACGAATGAGATACGCCTTATCAAACGGCACCAGAAGGAGAGAAACACATCTTTCAAATTTTGAATCTGGGCGCTATTGCATTTTGAAGAACACTCGATGCCTGAAGCGGTCTGTGTGACTATTTTTGTGCCAACTGCAAGTTACAAATGAAAATTTTCTGAGTACAATTAGTTCTATTAACCAACTATATCAATCAAATCTAAAAGTCTGTTAAAATAACAAGGCGATCAATTTGTTCGGTGGAAGAGAAAGCCACAAGCTTTAAACCTCGCCTTTGGTTCGCTACATATTCTTTTGGGTTCTTTTCATTTCATATCCTGTGTTGCAGAATGTATCATGTTTGTAGTTTATCAATAAGCTACAAACATGTATCACTATATCACCACCCTTGATCAGTCTTTGTTTTTATTTATTTCACAAATTGTTACCATGTTCATTGTAAAAAAAAAAATGTAAATAAAGCTTGGTCCAATTGTTTATAAAATAAAAATAAAGTATTAATAATAATAGTAACCTTAAGGTTGGATGTTCGAGTTTTACCCAAGGTTAATTTTCGGCACTATTTGTTATGTTTTTGATATCATGATTGTGATAAACACAAAAATGATATTTTTAATTTTACTTCTAAAAATAAAATCATATTTTTTGTTGGTAGCGCAGAGTCTTTCTCCATGTGTATTCTTTTTCCATAATTACACCACTGGTTGCTGCTTTCGTTGCAGCCTCTCTCATTTTTCCTCATGATAACCCTGTGATTCCGTAACCCCATTCACATAAAAGTTCACACCGACCGACCACTGTGAATGATCAATTTCCCTCTGTTAAACATCCCAGAGCAGTGTATTTATACCTCAAATTACGCGCCAATTCTGTTAAAATTCAGCCAACTTTGAATTTTCCATCATGATTCATAAGTGTTTTTTGAGCTTTGTGTGTACTGCGTTCCATGATCTTTAAAGTAATATAAAGGAGCTTTCTTTTTTATAAAACTAAACATAATAGGGTATTTTTTTAACTAGTGATACGCAGAATTGCAATTGTAGAAGTACTCTAAATTCACGAAAGGGAAAACAGGGAAAAATCAAATTTTAGAAAAGTATTGAAATTATGATTAAATATCTCTGTGGTCTTTCAATATTTTTTTATGCAACCAACTGCATTTCAAGGGAAATATGCATGACTATCCATACATGAAGTCAAAAATTACTTACTGGCTACCATTTCTTTAAAAACGTGCATCGATCCAAGTGACCTCTAGACCTGTGGGAAAAACAGGGATTTGGCCATAACTCTTTAACGAAGCAAAATGCCCCACTGCAAGTTTCGCTCATATGATAGTCCACGGTGGGCTGAACCTACCCTTAAAATATTTGCATCTGTATACGGGACACCCTGTAGACAGACCGAGAAAAATACACACGGACCAATGGCTGACCAATTTAGGCTCTAGGGACTTTAAAACGGGTTTTTTGCAGCGAAAAATTACTATAGAAAATTGTGGGTAATTCCATTATTTTCTTTCTATGAGAAAAGGAATTTAAAATAAGAATAAAAATAATAATATGGCCTTCTACTCCCCTCCACTCATACCTTTTGAGAAAAAATGAATAGCTGTTGTAATATGAGCAGCGACCAATGGTGGAGTAATGGGGAAAAATAACTAAGCAAATATTAAAAATTCGGAAAAGTCCTATAATTCTGCTGTAGAAACTAAAAATGTGATAAAATAACACAAATTATCTTATGAGGTGTCATACAATGTAAATTTCAATTGTGTTAAATAAGGAATAAATCAAACAAACAAAAATCGAACACATTCATCTATCTACACTGCCCGACTAGGACGTCTAGGACTAATGAATCACGTAAAAGACGTATTATTTTCTGGTCAAAATGGGAGAATAACTTGTCATGTCCTGGCTGGGTTTCGAACTCGTGACTTCTGGATTACCAGACCAACGGCGACGCGACGCCTTAAATACTGAGCTACCTTGACTGAAATATATAACAGAAAAAATGATGGGTAGAAAAAGAAAAATACGAAAGAGAAAACGGAATCCAGCAATCTAATTAGTGTTGGATTTATAAGTTTCGAAGAAAAGATAAGAGTAGAGGATAGAGGACAACAGGATTTAGGGATTACCGTGGCGTATACATATAATTTATAAGTAGCTGTCTAAATGTATCTGTACAAAATGTATCTGTTTAAATTCAGGAATTTCTATCATTTATACCTTGATAGGTGCATTAATTTTAGACACTATTTTTTTTTTTTCAAGGTGATAATTTTTACAGCCTTTTTTTTATTTTTAGCCATGAGAAAGCAGCTAATAATGCTATTATAGACGCTTGTGGTCTGTGTTGTAGTTTGCCTATCGAAAAATTTCGACTCTTTACTTAAAAGTGGGATCAACTTGAGAAAAAGGAGTGTTTCAGTAACAACAAATAGTGAGGTTACTCAGAGTAAACGAAATAGATTTAAAATGATTGAAAAAGTGCCAGAGAGGCTCAATTGCGGAATTGCCATGCACATACAAGATATGATCTGAATTTAGGAAATAATTTTTTTATTCGTAGTTCTAAAGTGTGAAGAAAAAGCATTTCTGGATAGAGCCCAGTTTTTTATTTATTAACTTTTTCATTACAAGTCTGGCTGGGGGACTATGAACAGGGAGTAAACCAGCACTAGCTTGATTCTGGGTGCCCTTGTCAATTATTGCCGATGTCGCCACCCTATCATGATGGTTACAAGTAAAACACCTCATTCATATTGATACTTGATGGCAAAGAGCCCAATATACTCGCAGCATACTAGGTAGAAAGAGTCCAGTTGAAATGGACGCAACAACAGTGAGTTGGAACAAAAAATCAAATTCTGTTAATCACTTTTTTGATATCACAACTACTCAAACTAGCTTGACTAAATATTTATTTGGTGAACTAGGGACAAGAACCACTGACAAGCTACTGAGTTCGATTAAAAGTTATAACTTCGTAAATCGTAACTGAATTATTATGAGTATAACTGACAAGTTATAACTTCGTAAATCGAAACTGAATTATTATGAGTATAACTGACATTATAAATAATAATAATGCTTTTTCTTTGTGTTATTATGTCACAATTTTAGTGGGTAGCGCAGAATCATAGGACTTCACCACTTTAATTTACAATATCTTGTATTATTTTTTTGCCTAAGATTCTGCCAGTGGTCGCTGCTTCACATTAAAGCAGCTACTCATTTTTCCTCACGAGGTATGAGTGGACCCCGAACATCCAAGTACAGAGCAGAAAAAATCCTCCCCCGCTGGGAATCGAACCCAGGTCACCATGTGTGCAATGCCTAGCGCGCTAACTCGCTCTGCCACAGTGACTACTATAACTGACATTATAGTAGCCCTTCTAAAAAAACCGACCTCCGTGGCTCAGTGGTTAAGAGCATTGAGTGGTTAAGAGCATTGACAATAATAATAATATCGCCTTATTTATACTGCCCGATTAAGACTATTAAAGTCCCAAGATCCAGCAGTAAGCCCAAGACATATTATTATGTGGTAAAAATCCCATATGGGAGGATAACTTGTCATGTTACGCTTGGTTTCGAACCCATTACCTCTGGTATCTCTGGATTCACATAGTGCCGCCTTTACCACTCAGCTACCGGGACAGATAGACAGGGAAGTAATGCGAAAGCGGCTCCGGGGCACAACTACATTTTCTTATACATATAATACAAAAGAACAATGTGAAAAATACAACAGTCCACTGCGTTCAAGACCTAAAAAACGTCAGAAAACCGTTCCTATTCCTACATGAACCACATACATTGGGAAATGAGTTAGATAGCGTTTTTCCGAGTAAACATTTTTGCGAGAGATTTTCTGTTATGTCAGCGCGGATGTACGAGATTGTTATTTTCACTGCGAAGATTTTTTCGTCTCGTCAAGGATACATGGGATTTAGAGCGTAAGGAACTTTTATAACGTTGTTGACAAACTGTGTGAAATAAAGCCGGTTGCAAAACACAGGTTATGTCGGATACCTATGTGAATATGTTATGCAATTCTAGGATAAAGTCTGTAATACGTTCTCTGGCATACTGCTGCTTCATTAATATTGCGAAAATAGAATAATGCAAGCTTAAGATAAAAAGCCATGCACATTGCATAATCTACAGTATGTTTCAGAAAAGGTGGCCACCCCCTCGTAACTTTTGAACGCGACCGAATTTTTCAATTCTGTAAAGTCCTAGGTATAGGAAGTGCCCTATGGCCCATCCTGTGGTCATATTTATTTTTGGCCCCGGTCGGCCCTTCCGGCTTTTAGGCCATATTTTTTCATTTTTCTCGAGAATTTTAAATGGAATGCTATATTTTTTATTCCTGTTAATTAAAGTCCAAGTTAGGTTGAGTATAATGAAATTTTAAAATTTTCAAAAACCTTATCAGGGGCGGAGCTAGTAGGGTGCAAGTTTCAAAACTGTTACACGCTGTATTTCAGCGTTAGTTAGATTTTTTAGTACTCTTTCTATTTTCATAGGTTCAAAATATTGTTTTACACCATATGAAATCAAAAAAATATTCTTGTATACTTCTAATCAGGGTCAAGTAAGGTTTTTGTAGATGTACTTTTTTTCTCACGTCAATTTTTCCGTAAATTATTGGTGTTCTCGAAATTGGCATTTTTAGAGGTGAAAGTCTGCAGTGACATATGTTTTTTATGCCTGAAATCGAAAGGAAACTTAACGGAGAAGCGATTAAGATCATAAAAAAAGCCATTTAACCTGCTAGTTTTTTCACTACAGTGTCCGGTAAAGTGGGTGAATTTCGAATTGGATTTTTTTGTTGAGGAAACACAATTGGCATAGAAAATAAATAATACCTAATGAGGGAATAATACTTCAATAAACATAACTAAATGCGAAATTAAATGAAAATTATTTCTTCTAAATCAGTGCCGGATAAAATTTTTTTTTTCTCTCTCTCTCTTCTCCTATTTATAATAATTGAATTGGTTTAATTTTCACCCTCAAGAGTTTAGTACTTGACCTGGTATTTTTTTCTCTTAAATTTCGAGATAGTTAGATTTTTATTTAGAGACCTTGTATTCATTACTAACAACACCAGTATGATTTTTTTTTTAATTTGGGTTTAATATCGCGTTTCAACTGCATGGTCATATCATAACGGGGGTGTTACCCTCGATTCGCAAGAAACTCACTAACCTGCTAAACACATTTATCTCACCCAGCCTGGGTTAGGCCAGAATGCCAGCATCACGAAGTCTTCTCCTCGCTGGTCGTTGCTTAACTTCAGTGATCCTACAAGAATCGTTGCATTCAAAGCGCCATCGGACTAACTCCAGAATGATTGACAATGTGTTTTCAACAGATTTTACCAACTTACCAACTAAAATTGTCTCAATAAGGGACCCCTAGGCCGACTTTAGAAGCAGCATTATCCGATAATTATTTTTGATGCAACTTGAACTTCGAAAAGTGAAAAAAAGAGAGAGAGAAAAAAAAAAAAAAAAAATATCCGGCACTGATTTAAAAGAAATAATTTTCATTTAATTTTGCATTTAGTTATGTTTATTGAAGCATTATTCCCTTATTAGATATTATTTATTTTCTATGCCAATTGTGTTTCCTCAACAAAAAAATCCAATACGAAATTCACCCATTTTACCGGACACTGTCGCGAAAAAACTAGCAGGTTAAATGGCTTTTTTTATGATCTTAATCGCTTTTCCGTTAAGTTTCCTTTCGATTTCAGGCATAAAAAACATATGTCACTGCAGACTTTCACCTCTAAAAATGCCAATTTCGAGAACACCAATAATTTACGGAAAAATTGACGTGAGAAAAAAAGTACATCTACAAAAACCTTACTTGACCCTGATTAGAAGTATACAAGAATATTTTTTTGATTTCATATGGTGTAAAACAATATTTTGAACCTATGAAAATAGAAAGAGTACTAAAAAATCTAACTAACGCTGAAATACAGCGTGTAACAGTTTTGAAACTTGCACCCTACTAGCTCCGCCCCTGATAAGGTTTTTGAAAATTTTAAAATTTCATTATACTCAACCTAACTTGGACTTTAATTAACAGAATAAAAAATATAGCATTCCATTTAAAATTCTCGAGAAAAATGAAAAAATATGGCCTAAAAGCCGGAAGGGCCGACCGGGGCCAAAAATAAATATGACCACAGGATGGGCCATAGGGCACTTCCTATACCTAGGACTTTACAGAATTGAAAAATTCGGTCGCGTTCAAAAGTTACGAGGGGGTGGCCACCTTTTCTGAAACATACTGTATATTGAAAATATAATAATGCAAATGTTTGGCTGTCCAGGTTGGTAATGCGGTGAGATTATTGGGGACAGTGAAGATGACAGCGGATATGCGAGGGATGTTATTTATATCTATGATCTGTGTTATTTTTTGCTGTGTGGTATATTTTTTACGGTGAAAATCCTTTTACAAAGTCACAAGTACATAAAAAACATGAAAAATTACAATATAAAAATTAACAACGATATCACAGATAAATTGTTTTATTGAATGTATAAATAATTTTTACTCTCATATCATTTTGCAATGTGCCAATTACCGTTTTTTTACTGTCATTTGTTAATCACATTGTAGCAGTTTTTTTTTTAATGTAACGATAAGTGTTCAAAGTCAATTACTCGAACATATGAGAAAATTTGACGAAAAAAAAAAAAAAAAAACTGTTACAACAGTGGGAAAACAATACTTTCTATACATTATAGGTAATGGAAAGAAAAAAATTATCAAAGCTCGCCGGTAGGGGTGCGCTCGTCAAGTAGCGTTAGCCAACCGGCCTACGAGTATACACGAAACAGAGTTTTTTTTTAAATTTAATTATTTATTTAATAACAGGATAACATATACAAAGGTATTTTTCCTAAGCTAAAGTTTCTCTAGGAAAGCGTTTATATTATGTATTTTGTTTTATTGCTTTCAACTTTCAACTTGGATGGAAATTCATCTCATTTCATCAACCTATTCTGATTTTTTTTTGTTTTTTTTTTTTTTTTTTTGAAAACATTCTTTGACACATTTTTACGTTATTGCCTTATTTGTTTGTTACTTTTACTTACTTACGTACAAAAATGTATGTCAATCTGGAATCATTAAATATTCTC